>CM028337.1:22365778-22910778 GCA_016647705.1 Eucommia ulmoides
CGATCATTTTAGGACTGGTAACGAGCCAATCATAATATCAATAATAATGTGTGACCCCCATCCAAGCCACAATGCTTGGATAACTGTCATAACCTGTGTCTCATGTCAAATGTGCATATGGTTTCATTTGTTCTTCAATGTGAAAGTCTTGGGTTTATGCTGTCCGAGGAACCCAACCCAAAAGACCAAAAGGACGACTTCAAGCTAGCACTTTTGGATGAGGACTTGTGATGCATAAATAAAATTTATGTTTAAAAGCAAGTTGCACATCTCTGTTTGTCCCAATTTTGACTCTCTAAAAGGAACTGACATTGAAAGAAATAGGTGACAATCTCTTTCATTCTGACTTATAACCAATAAATTAAAAGGAAAATTCTGACATAGAGTAACTTGATCTTGGATCAGTCGTCTATGATCTACTTCTTGTGTGAGAAGTCAGAACAAGCTTGACAAGCAGAAAAAACAATAAGTAGCATACTTTTACAACAAAGAAAAAGCTTAGCCTAAAGTAGTTTGGGGTCACACGGTCAGTTCAGTGACTATGTGACTTAGCTCTCTCTCTCTCTCTCTTAGATGAGTTGGCCGATGTTCCCTTTCCCTTCCTCAAAATGTCTTGGTCCATTCTATCTAACACCCTCAAATTACTAAAATACCCCTCGACCCTTTTCTTATCCTCAACAAAGCTCTCAACATTAGTGCCTGCCAATATGGAATCTAACTATATATATATATATATAATGGACAAGGTAAACAAACAAGAATAAGTGTAGACCTTTAAATGGGAGATTTTTTTTTTTGTGTTTGATTTTGTTATTTTTTTCTCTGTTTTTTTTTAAATAACTACAGAGGTGGGCTAGGCAGGGGCACTATTGCACCGTCGCGGGTGGAGAAGAGCAGTTGGAGCCGATGAAGGGCTGGAGGACGTCGGTGAAGCAGAATATGATTGGAGCACCGGCGGCGAAGGTCAGAACATTGCGGCAAAGGTTTGGACAACCGCGGCAAAGCCAACAATGTTTGGCAAAGTTCAGAATGGCGTGGTCAAGAGGTGGATGACGGAGCTAAAGCTCGAAATGGCGCCACAAAGTAGGATCCGACTTGGACGACGCCAGATTTGAGTGGTAGGAAGGCAGCATCTAGGGTTTGTGGTTGGGCGATGGTGGGATCTAAGGTTTCAGTCCTCCTTTTGTTTTGTAGGGAGGGAAGAAAGGAAAAATATATTTTTTGTAAATAATGGTTGAACGAAACTATGGGATTAGTCTACTATAACCCGTTGTTGATACCATTTTAAACTAAGAAGAGGATACGGAAAGAAGGAGAAGGTATAACTAATGTGTCAGCCTCTCCCTCGATTTATAATAAAAATAATAGTACAATATAGATCCCTAAGGGAAAAATACATAAATCCTAAACACTAGGAATGATAAAAATACCCTTTAATAGTAGTGATATTGGAATTTATGTTTATTATATTATATATTTGATACCACCTAACTAAGTGTTGTAAAAAACTTAATATACATAGGAGAGATTTAGGGGGTGGTGATGGTGTCATTAGGAATTATTTTAAATGGGTACTAATTGTTGTCCATACTTTATCCGTGTTTATCCACTATAACATGTGATTAAATGGTCATCCGAACAATTTATATCGTTAATTGAAAATAGTGGTCATTAGGAATTATTTTAAATGGGTACTAATTGTTGTCCGTACTTTATCCGTGTTTATCCACTATAACATGTGATTAGATTTCACACCGACTGAAACGTGGTCAAATATGGGCGGGTTGAAGGCGAAAAAATAAAATCATTGCCTCATCTAGTTATTAGTTTTCCCATAGGTGAATTCGATCAGGTCATTCTGCTGATACTATCGGCTTCTACATGGAAATGAGTAATGTATGCTATCTCTGTCTTATGTTTGGATATTATTCTTCACTATTAATGTATGTTATCTACTCATCTCTCTTCTATGTTTGGATATTATTCTTCACTATTAATGTTATCCCATCCTGCAACATTATATCTAAATGGCATATCGAATATGAAAACGATATCTTACATGACTAAAGCATGTTCGAACATATCAATGGAAGCACTGTTTGCTTTAGAATTATGAAATGTGACACTAATAGTCTAAATCGAGGCCCCAATTTAGGTGGAGATGTACCAGAGATATCTTACATTCTGTGCGCACTATCAAACTCTGATTTTTCATTAACCTTTTTTGTTTTTCTTTGTTTTTCTATGTATCAATATGTTTCTAAGTTCTCATAATTTTCTTCCTATTATTTTTTCTTTCATTATCTTCTTTCCTTCTTTTCTTTGTAGTGGGTGGTGACAAACATTCGACGGACAAGTTTCCCTAGTTCACCAAGTTCAAGCTTCTCATGGGTGTTTGACCTTGACGGAATCGCTGATATGTATCAGTCATATGAAGATACAAATTTATGGTATGTTAGCCGAGTCTGGTCAAATTCGCTTGTTACTAAAATGAACTTATTTGATGGTTCTTTGTTTCCTAATGATAAAATGCGTAGTACATGCCAATTGTTAGTCTAGACAGAAGCAAGTTATAAAATCAATAATTGCGGTTTTTGGACATTATACTATCCAAGGGATGCCACAGTTTAAAATTTGTATCTTATTTCTTAATCGCACAAGGTATATGATTGGAGTATAAGGGTATAAATTGTTTGTCCAAGGTCAAGTCAGATTCTGAATTATTTATCATTCAATCTGAAAAAAAAAAAAAA
The DNA here is from genome assembly GCA_016647705.1 of Eucommia ulmoides. NCBI lineage: Eukaryota > Viridiplantae > Streptophyta > Magnoliopsida > Garryales > Eucommiaceae > Eucommia > Eucommia ulmoides. The sequence continues at coordinate 22,368,532 of CM028337.1, forward strand.
AAAAAAAGGAAAACTGAAAAAGCATCGTTTTTTTTTTTTGAAAAAAAATCGTCCTCTCAGCAATTTTATTTTTTGAGCCTGATGTTTACCTGATTAAATAGTGAAAAATGAAATCCTCCATTCATTTTAAAATTCATTAATATGTGATCACATAAATTTAATTCACACACTGGATTGATTTTATTTAAAATCTGATCTATATTTTCTGCCAATGAGGTGTGACTTAATAGTTAACAGTGAGTGCTTAATATGCTCACCTGGTCAGGGTTGCAGGGCCTGCTGAGGGGCGTCAATGGAGAGACTTTTTTTGCACTCGAGCATTGCATCCAATACGCCCTGGTTGCTATGGTCTATAATAATAATTACAGTACCAACAAAAAGTTTAAACGATCAATTTTCCCCCTTGTTCTTATGATCTCTTACGTGCTTAATGGAGGATGAAGTTGTAATCCTAGGACAATTTAGATTGTGTCTCATTGTCAAACAATCTACTTGAGTCTAGTTCAATGGCCAGATCCAATTTACATCTCTAGAAGAGATCTTAAGTTAGAAAGTTGGATTTAAATATATGTCAAACTAAGACGGGATACATGAGTTGAAATTGAATAATCAATCTTATTATTTTTCTAATTGTACAATGAGATTACATATAGGAGTAATTAGGAATAAAATAGGAAACTAACTAATGACTAATAATAATTTTCCTAATCTACATATTTGACTTTCCCTATATACAAATAATAATAATAATAATATCAAATATTCTAACACTCCCTCAAGTTGGTATGAAGATATTTTCCGTTGTCAGCTTGCATACTAGATAGTCGAATCTCTTATTTGGTAATCCTTTTGTTAGAATGTCTGCAATCTGTTCGGTAGTCGGTACATATGGCATACATATTTGCCCACTCTCGATCATTTTCATGATAAAATGCTTATCCACTTCCACATGCTTTGTCCAATCATGTAGCACCGAATTGTGAGCAATTGCAATGGCTAATTTGTTATCACAGTTAACTTTCAAAGGTCCTGAATTGGACATCTTCAACTCTTCTAATAATTTGTTAATTCATAACACTTCACAGATGTCGTGAGCCACTGGTCTATACTCCGCTTCTGTGCTATTTCTATTTACGACATTTTGTTTTTTGCTTTGCTATGTGATGAAATTCCCACCAACAAAAGTGCAGTAACCGGAGGTCAATCTCTTGTTTGTAACGCTTCCTGCCCAGTTTGTATCGGTATATACTTCTACCAGTTGGTGGCCACGTTCCTTATACAAAATTCCTTTTCCGGGTGTACCCTTCAAGTACCTTAGGATTCTATAGCCAGCTTCGAAATGTTCTTGTCCCAGTGAGTGCAGGAATTGGCTGACCATGCTTACAACAAACGCTATATCCCGACGGGTATGTAATAAGTTGATTAACCGCCTCACTAGTCTTTGATAGTGCTCTCGGTTTATCACTGCTTCAGGTTTGACCAGTTGTAGCTTATCATTTGGTTCGCTTGGAGTTTCTACAGCTTTGCACCCGAGTAGCCTAGTTTCATTCAGTAGGTCGAGTACATACTTCATTTGACTCACAAATATGCCTTCCTTTGATCTAACAAATTCCATTCCAAGAAAATAATTCAACGGATCTAAGTCTTTGATTTCAAAGTCATCTGCAAGTTTTCCTTTACGTCTTTCCAACTCATCACTATCACTTCCTGTTAATATGATATCGTCTATATAGACAATTAAAATGACAATCTTACCATCAGTTGAATGTCGATAGAACATAGTATGATATGCTTGGCTTTATTGATAGCCATTACCTTTTACAGTGGTTCCGAAGTGTTCAAACAACGCTCTTAGAGACTGTTTTAGGCCGTATAGTGACTTCTTTAGTTTGCACACCTTTCCTTGTCCTATCTTTCTTTCAAAGCTTGGTGGTAGACTCATGAACACTTCCTCCTCCCAGTTTCCATTTAGAAAGACATTTTTCATGTCTAATTAGTGTAGGGGCCAATCAAAATTCACTGCTAGGGACAATAGAACCCGAATCGAGTTTATCTTAGCAACTGGAGTAAACGTTTCTTGGTAGTCTATCCCATATGTCTGTGTTAATCCTTTAGCCACGAACTTTGCTTTGTACCGTTCTATGCTTCCATCTGCCTTACACTTGACGGTGAATACTCACTTGCACCCGACTATCTTTGTATCTTTTGACGAATCAATTATTTCCAACGTACCAATCATTTTTAGAGCATTTATCTCGTCCAAAACGGCTAGCTTCCAACCTGGATCACCTAGTGCTTCCTCAATGTTTCTTGGAATAAACAGATTAGTAAATCCGATCTCAGATTCTTTCCAGTGCTACTCTTCCCACTATTACTGAAATGTATTCTCGCGTCTCATGTAGCACTACCAAGGACAATATTTCTAGCTCGAGTTCGTCTGCGTCATCTGAGCATTCGGCGCTTGTTACGTAGATTCCTACACAAAATCGAGGTGATCAACTCAATAGTGGTTGTAGTGGTTTCTCTCGTGGTGGCCGTGGTAGTGGCCCCAGGGGTGGACGTAGTGGCCGTGGTCGTGGCTCACCTCGTCAGTGCTCTTTTTGTGAAAAGGAGAATCATACTAGAGAAACATGTTGAGATTTAGTTAGTCGTCCACCCAAATTCGCCAATGTAGTGACATTTGATTCAGATAATCCTACTATTTCAAAATCTCAGGCGGCCAAGAGCATCTTTGATGAGGAATATGCTCAATTCCTTCAGTATAAGGCATCCCAGTAGGCATCTCTTCCCATTACTTCTTTAGCTCAACGAGGTACTTGTTCTGCGTGTCTTTCCATTCACCCTTCCCGTCCCACACCCTGGGTCATAGATTCTGCTGCCACTGATCACATGTCAGGTACATCTTCCTTATTTACACATATTCAGTCATCTTTTTCGTTGTCTCCTGTTACAATTGCTGATGGTTCCATTGTCCTTATCCGTGGCATTGGTACAGTGGAACCCTCACCCTCTTTATCTCTCTCCTTTGCCTTGTATATTCTTTCATTTTCTTTTAATTTGATGTTAATCAGTAAGCTTATCAAACATCTTAATTGTTTTGTCTCATTTTTTCCTAATTCTGTCATTTTCCAAGATTTGAGGACGTGGAAGATGATTGGCACAGGGCGTGAGGAAAATGGCCTTTATTACATTGATGATCATGACGAGAGTCTAGCTAACCCACCTACTGCCTGCCCTGATGTTGCATCTGCTTACCAGATCCATTGTCGCCTTGGTCATTCCTGCCTTGGCAACCTCAAGTTACTTGTTCCTAATTTACGTCATTTGTCTTCATTAGAGTGTGAGTCTTGTCAATTGGGTAAGTATCATCGTATTTCATTTGCTTCCCCAACTCATGTTCGAGCATCGAGTCCTTTTAATTTAGCTCATTCTGATGTTTGGGGTCCTTCTCGTGTTACTTTTACATTAGGTTTTCATTATTTTGTCACATTTGTGGATGATTTTTCTAGAGTTACTTGGTTTTATTTAATGAAAGATCGTTCAGAATTATTCTCTATTTTTCGTGCGTTTTGTGCTGAAATTAAAACTCAATTTAATGTACCAGTGCGTATTCTTTGTAGTGATAATGCTCGAGAATACTTTTCTCAGCCATTTACTTCCTTTATGTCGCACTCTGGTATCTTGCATAAGTTTTCTTGTCCTCACACACCACAGCAAAATGGAGTTGAGCGTAAGAATCGACATCTCCTAGAAGTGGCCCGTACTCTTCTTTTTAAGATGAACGTTTCCAAACACTTCTGGGGCGATGCGGTTCTTATAGCCTGCTTCCTAATTAACTAGATGTCGTCCTCTACCCTAAATGGCAAGGTTCCCTATTCCATTCTTTTTCCTCGTTCACCCTTGTTTAGTTTACCTCCTCGAATATTTGGGTGTGTTTGTTTTGTTCATCAGTTGACTTCCGGCAGGGACAAATTAGATCCCCGTGCTTTAAAATGTGTCTTCATCGGCTATTCTCTCACACAAAAGGGTTATCGATGTTATAGTCCATTATTACGTCGCTCATTTGTGTGTGCAGATATTACATTCTTTGAGTCCACCCCTTACTTTTCTGCCCCATCCTCTCGAGATGATCTAGATGTTACACTTCCTTTTCCAAGTGAACCAAACCCTACACTATCTTCCTCTACTCCAGATCCTATCCTATCTAGTCATTCTTCAGCCCCTTTGCAGGTATATTCTCGTCGCCAGAAAGTAGCCTCCGCTGTTGTGTCCATCGATTCTGTGCCCTCAGATTCTTCTCCAGTAGACCCACCCATGTCTGACCTGGACATGCCCATTACCATCTGGAAGGGTAAGCTCACATGTACTAACCATCCTATTTCTAACTTTATTTCATATGCTCACCTATCTCCTTCATACTCCTCTTTTGTTGTTTCTCTGTCCACTATTTCTATTCCTAAGTCTGTTTCAGAGGCCTTCACTCACCCTGGTTGGGCAAAAGCAATGGAAGAAGAAATATTTGCCTTACATCAAAATGGTACTTGGGATCTCATCTCGCTTCCGCCTAACAAAACTATAGTTGGATGTAAATGGATGTACACTGGCAAAGTTCATCCGGATGACACAATTGATCGACTCAAGGCTCGCTTAGTTGCTAAAGGCTATACTCAGGTATACGGTCTTGATTACTATGAGACATTTTCTCCCGTTGCCAAGCTCGCTTCTGTTCGTTTATTCATCTCTCTGGTTGTCACTTTTCGTTGGCCATTATATTAGCTCGATATTAAGAATGCCTTCTTAAATGGCGATCTAACTGAGGATGTATATATGGAGCAGCCTCTTGGGTTTATTGCTCAAGGAGAGTCTGATTTGGTCTGTCGTTTGAAGAAATCTATTTATGGCCTCAAGTAGTCTCCTAGAGCATGATTTGGAAGATTTAGTGAAGTGGTTACTGAATTTGGTCTTTAGCGTTGTGGAGTCTATCATTCCGTCTTTTACAAGCATAGTAAAGTCGGGAGAATATTGTTGATTATGTATGTGGATGATATCGTGATTACTGGGGATGACCAATGTGGTATTCAAGAACTGAAAAGGTGTTTGCATAGTAAGTTTCAAACCAAATAATTTAACACAAAATTCATAATCGTGTTGAATGCAACAAATATTAAATTATACAACAAAATATATATGAATGGATCTTGTTTTGAAGCCAATGACTCCTCAATCATAAATGTGTAATCAAATCATGCAAACGATATATAAAAACAATTATCTCTATTTTAATAATATGAAAGTGGTATTTTTTTTGTAACTGTTCCTACTTTTATGGTATGGAAAGATATCTTGTCAAATATATGATTTCAAATTTATATGGAGTATTATCGTCACTTCATTTGGTTCGGATTTAAATTTGGGACTAAACGGTAATGATTAACGCAAATTTGAGGATTAAATGGTTAACTTAAAAAGTTGCGGGATATTTTGGTAGATTGACTTCTCTAATGAGATCACCTGATCACTTTTTCCTTTTTATAATACTTGGAGAGATGATGATATGGTAAAAATTGAAGATCAGGATTTGTCTATGGTTTTTAGATACTTAGGTTCTATAATTCAGAGGAATGGAGAACTCGAGAAGAGTATTATGCACAAACTCAAGCCAGGATGTCAAAGTGGAGAAGTGAGCTAGGGTGATTGTCGAATACCATTGACATTGAAAGGAAAATTCTAGAAGAATGCAATAATACAGGTGATTCATTATGGTTAGAATGTTGGGCGGTAAACAAGAAGCATGTACTGAAAATGTGGTGAAGTTAAGAATGTTAAGATTGATGAGTGATAAGATAAGACGAAATTTTAGGATTGAGATTATTAAATAACACTCATTAGAGATAGATGAGAGAAAATTGTGTACGATGGTTTGGATAGGCACATAGAAGACTTGCAGATGCATTGGTGACAAAATGTAATACAATTTGAGTAGGTGTTACAAGGGGCAGAAGAAAACTTGGAACGAGACAATTGGGAATGATCTTATGGCTTTCAGTTTAACCTAGGGGATGAGCCTTGAATGATCTATTGACGCGAATGGATTCGTGTTGCCAACCCTAATTAGGTGGTATAATGTGTTATTTTTTTATTTATTCTTTTTCTGGTCGCCTTAATTTAACACTTGGGCTCTTGATTAGTGTATTTTTTTATTTTTTTTTTAAAGTTATTCTCAAAGGATCTTTGTTTCTTATTTCTTGAGATATCTTCAGGAAAGTGGTGGAAGATGTGCCTCGAGGTGTGCACATTAATTTTTTAAAAGCGGAAAGAAGCCTGCACAGATGGGCACTTGAAGATCTTCAGAGGATTCATGCTGCTGAAGAGCAAGCTGCTGATGAGGGAGCTGGAGTTGAAATGCATGTCCTTGAAGATGCTGGCCATTGGGTATGCAAAAAATTTCTCTCCCCTTCCCTTGCTGCATGCTTGGAAATTTTCATAATAGGGAAATTATCAGTTACCTCCGGAGGTTCACGGATATGTCAAGGAAACCCCTTTTTCTTTCAAAATACCGTTACCCTCCCCAAAGTTTTGGGTTTCTGTATAATCCCACTTAAACTAACAGAAGTTTGCAATCTCGTTTATCATTTGCTAAAATCAGAATAACATGTATTAATTCTGAAATTAACTATATACATATTCATATTATTACATATCTCAAAAGAAAAAACTGAAGAAAAACAAAACCCAAAACTCAAAATTCTTCTCCATGTATCATCTTTATATACACCAACAGAGAGAATGGCCATATACAAAAGTAACGTGCACACTAGAGATTTTTGACACACAGACTGGATGGGAAACATTCTGTCATTGATGCTGCATATATATATATATGAAAAACAGGAAAAAACTCAAACAAAGAGTGTCATTATTGTCACCAATGGACAACGGGCAAGGCACATTGGCTAGATCTTGGTACTTACAGCATAACTAATCTACAGCGAGTTAAGTTAAGCTTCTAATCTTATCTGCCCTGATCCGTGTTCAAGTAAGCAAAACAACCTCTGCTTGAGAAATTGTTGCTCTGGAATTGAAGAAAACCACCTCGTCTTCCCTCCCTTTCTCTCTGTGGACGATTCTGATCGGTGGTTTTCTATGGAGGATTCGGATAGGTGGGAGACTGATCGAGTGATTATCATTCCAAAATCAAAGACCTGGCCCAAAAAAAAATTCATTCCAAGAAAACAACCTCTATGTGAGAAACCTCTACCTTGTCACCGCTACATGAATACAAAATATGATGGAATTGTCAAAAATTAATAAAACTATTACAATTAGAAAAATGTCAATATTATAATAAACACAAATATATTAATAAAAGTTTTCTAATAGCAGTCCAAAAAAACGTTGTGCAAACATCATTAGGGAGTGCAAAAGGTTTTGGTTGAGTGATAATATGACAAGTAATTTGAGTGTTATTTTGTATTTTAAAAAGCGAGGGTTTCCCAGTAGGTTTCCAAAATGGCTGGATATGCAGAAAGTTTACCCTCATTTTGATCATTTTAGTCAATATTGGATCAAAAAATACTGAACTAGAGAAGAATGTTGGTGTTTTTACTTCTTCTTTTTTCCATAATTATATTTATATATTTTGAAATATTAAAAAAGTTATGCGGTTTATGCCCGCTGGAGCTTATGCCTTGCCTCATTGAGATTTAAATGACTCGCCGTACAACCTCACCTTTAAAAAAAACTGTTCGAACCTATTAACCGGGTTGTTTTCGTGTATATGATTTAGCTTCATTTTATCCGAAAATAGTATATTATGTTATCATCAGACAAACGCATAGGAGAAGTACCAGCTCTAATGTGTTTACCAGAAAAATGAGGTTTTCATATTATTAATTGATGTTGATAATAGCACAAATTATATGAATTGAATATAACATGACTTACTGATGATAAAGGTGATTTGGATGTTGAATGTAACACTCAACCGTGTTTTGATAATGTATAAGATTGTGTTAAATGTAACATAAATGTAAAAAAATGAAAGTTTTGAAAGTACCATGTTGAATGTAATGTGAATGTACGAATTTGAAACGAACGAAAAAAATAGTTTGGTTCATTTTCTAACAGTTGGAATCGTAATTTTATACTTAAATTGGAAACATCTTGTAATCCCCCCCCCTTTTTTTTCCAGGTACAGGCTGATAACCCAGATGGACTCTTCAGGTTTCTTTCTCACTCATTCCAACGTATCTAGACATGACGAATAATGTTGATTATTTGTTAATTTTGAATACCAAATTGCTTAGCTTGCCGTACTCTGGAATCAATTTGGGGTGAATGGTTGTAATTGGATTTAGGGAAAATCATTATTATATCCTAATAAACACTTGATTATTTTTAACCTTTAAATTTTAAAAATATGATTTTGCAACTTTTTTTTTAGAATAATATTTAGTTTTAGTTGTAGGACAATATTTGAAAAAACTCGGCTACAATTCGGATTATTTCATTTATATTTTATATTTGTAGTAAGAGATTGTGGTAATGGAATGTAAAAAATTATATTATTCGACTATAACTGAATTAAATATTTCACTAGCACATTTGTGTGTGCGGATTTGAACATCAAATAGAACAACTAAAAATGTAAGCTACTGTTGAAAATTAGAGTGTACGATAAATGGATTCGTAATGTTATAGTATATTTACATTCTGTTTCCACAATTTTTGAGTGCAGACTATCATTAAATCTTGGGAAATTTGTTGAGAGCTCCCAAATTTTAGAAAACAATTTTCTAAGGATTAGTCAAAATAATTTCATACCAAAACTACATAAATAATTTCATTCCAAAAATGACCTCTTCTTTATATGTTTACAAAAATAATTTACACTTAAATTTTTGTCATTAAAAAATTAGTAGCAGTTAGTGCACATTTAAAAAAAAAAAAAAAAAAAAAAAAAAAAAAAAAAAACCCACTCTGTGAACAATGTTTCATTTGAATGAGTCTTAAAAAGTTGTTTGGGTTTACAATAGGACTTGTGAAAGAAAACTGACTAAATCTTTCTTATTTGTGCAAATTATATTTCAATCCCAAGTACTTTAAGGTGGCTTATCAAACATATTTTACACATTTGAAATTGATAGAAATAAATAAATAAAATACATAAATATTATGATATCAAATACCAGATAAATGTAATTATTAATATTTATCTTAGTTTATTTTTTATATTTACAATATTTTTGTTTCAAATTTAAAATCAAGAATTGTGCTCATTATATATTAGTGTAAATAGTTGACTAATTACATGTGTGGTTTATTTGGCTAATTCGGCTTGTGATGATGTTGGTTTCATTCTCTTTAAAGTGAATTTGGATTGATTATTAATTTAGATGATATTGATGTATGTTATAGTAGGAGCTGAATTCAGTATTATTTCATTGATTCACATTTTTTTCGGGGGGGGGGGGGGGGGGAGGTGTGGTATATGTCCCCCTCAATTATTTGTAACCCCATTTGGATTTTAGTTGGTGATTAATAAAGTTACACTCATCTAAATTCTGTTAAAATATAGTTGATTTGTAATATTAAATTGTTATTATGGAAGTTTATTAGTGTCAATAGTTGACAGCCACTAAACTTTACTAGCTATAACAGTAACACTAGCCACTAAACGTGAAAGTAAATATTTCAAATATTTTTGGTAATTTTTATTTTTTATTTTTTTTGTGGCATTTATATTGGCCACTAAACAAAAAATTCAATAATCGGTAAATGTAAAATATTTACCAGTTAAATCGTCACTTGCCATTAAATATAAAAAAAATATATTTAAAATCATTTTTTTAAAATTATTAGTGACATTTAATTTTACCTCTATAAAAATAAAATAAAATAGATGGTAAATGTAAAACATTTACCGTTTACATTTACTGGCTAAATTGTCAATTGCCATTAAATGTAAAAAATATATATATATATATATATATATATATATATATATATATATATATATATATATATATATATATATATATATATATATATATATATATAAGTTTTAGTTGTATTTAAATTTGCCGCTATACAAAAAATACAATAGTCGGTAAATATAAACATTTACAGGTTATGTCGTCATTTTCCACTAAATGTAAAAATAAAAGTTAAAAAGTATTTTTTTTAAATTTTTAGTGGCGTATTTAGTAGCTAAATCCTGGTGGCTATTTATAAATTAGTCACTATATCTTATGGTGACTGCAGTATTAGTGATAGTTATATGAATTGCTGCTAAAATCATTAGTGGATAAAAAATGAGTTTTTAGCAGCTAATTGAACTACAGTTAAAGCATGTTTTTCTTGTAGTGTTCAATCAAATAATCAATTTATAGCATTCGAGTTTGGAAAATGATTTTTAATAACTCAATAATTAGTAAAATATAATTTTCGATTAAGAACGATTACTGATCAATCAAATATTTGTATTCAATTCAAAATTTCAATTCAAAATTTCTTGATTTAAACTGAGTATTTTTCAGACATAGCTTTGATCACAGAATGTCACAAGTATTCAACAAGATCTTAAGAAATGAATTAAAAAAATACAAATTCAAATATTTATGGATAAAATAGAGAAATTTCTCAATGGGATAAGGAGAATAAATCAAATCAATCAAGTAATTTAGCCCGGTATGAAGATAACTATAAGTAACACAGAATACTTCATAACATCTCACACTCTTTTTCCCAAAATTTGAACTCAAGGATGAATTTTCATCTAGAATCATTTTGGGGTGAATGGTTGTAATTAGATTTAGGGAAAATCATTATTATATCCTAATAAACACTTAATTACTTTCAAGCTTTAAATTTTATAATATGATTTTGCAACTTTTTTTAAGAATAATATTTAGTTTTAGTTCTAGGACAACATTTGAAAAACTTAGCTACAATTCAGATTACTTCATTTATATCCCATATTTGTAGTAAGAGATTGTGGTAATGGAATGTAATTATATTGTAATAGTAGAAATTATATTATTCGGCTGTGATTGAATTAAATATTTCACTGGCACATCTGTGAGTGTGGATTTGAACTTCAAGTGGAATAACTAAATATGTAAGCAATTGTTGAAAATTAGAGTTTAAGTCAACAGATTCAAAATGTTACAGTATATTGATGTTTTGTTACTACAATTTTCGAGTGCAAACTATCATTAAATCTTTCATATTTGTGCAAATTATATTTTAATCCTATGTACTTTAATGTGGGGTAAACATATTTAACATTTGAACTGATAGAAATAAATAAATGAAATACATAAATATTATGATATCAAGTATTAGATCAAATTAATTATTAGTCTTTATCTTAGTTTATTTTTTACTATAGTATCACCCTTGTCGACAGGCGTGGGTGTTAAAAAAATTAATTTAATATTATTTCTTCAATTTATTATAAATTAATTTAATGTTCCAGTATTATTACTAAATTTAATTTTCATAAATTTAATATTTTATTATTATTATTATTATTGAATTTAATGTTTATATATTATTTCTGTAATTTATTTTTGTAAATTTAATGTGCATAATTTTCGTATATTATATTTTTTTTATTATATTATTTCTTTAATTTAATTTGTATAATTTTAATATTTTAATATTATTACTAAATTTAATGTGCATATATTATTTTTGTAATTTTCGTAAATTTAATATTCATAATGTTTGTATATTATATTTCTTCTTTTATATTACTTTGTTTAATTCAATTTACTTAAATTTAATATTTCAATATTATTACTAAATTTAATGTCCATAATTTTCGTATATTATATTTTCTCTTTTATATTTTTATTTAATTTAATTTTTGTAAATTTAATACTTTAGTATTTTTAGTAGATTTAATGTCCATACATAATTGCTATAGATTTATATATATAGAAAACACATATTTTCTCTCCTCAATTATAAAACAAATATATTTTATCTCCTCAATTAGGTATAAGATATATAAGGTTAAATATAAATTTATTATTTATATTTATGTTAATCTAGAGAGTCCATCTAAACCGCTCTTTATGTAGGAGATAAAGAACAACAGAGATTAATCTATGGGGTTTATGTACGTCCTGTTTTATTATATATATATATATATATATATATATATATATATATATATATATATATATATATATATATATATATATTATTTTTTAATACAATTTAAAATAAAAAATTATGCTCATTATATATTGGGTGTTTGTTTTTTTTTTTTAATTGTGTAGCCTTAATTTTAGAGTCTATTTTCTGTTGAATCTAATGTTTTGATGATCAATTAAATGTTGATATTTTATTAAAGTAATGATTTTATTTAGTGATTTCAGACTAAAAGTTCCATAGATGGAAATAAGAAAAAAAAATATGAGTCAAAAAGATTAATCATTGAAGATTTACGAGTCGAAGAATTTATAGAGCGATCATTGAAGACTCAAAGGAATTCAAGACAGGTGCAAGATGAAGATAATGAAAATTTTTAGAGCATTGAAGACATTTAGGTGAAAACAGCTCCTTACTTTTATACTCTTAACGCAACTCAAACTAGGATCACGCACAACACTTTAAAATGAATAAATTTATATCCGTCATTATAAGAAGTGATAAGTTTAAGATCCTAAAATGATTTTTATAAAATGTTGAATCATAAAAATATTTTTGGTAAAGTGTTTAAGTGAAAAAATGGTTTTAACACATAAAATAATGAGTTTTCTGGTCAATTCGGTCAACCTACGAAATGGGCCGGTCAACTAATGAAAACAGTGGTTTAAGGGAGTTAAAAGGATAAACCTACTAACCAATTCGGTTAATCGACAAGTTAGGTCGGTCGACTAATGAATTCAATACCCAAAATGAAGAAATAAATGAAAACCCACTAGGAAAATCGGTTAACCGACTGCAGTCAGTGCAACAATTAAAAAACTAAATATTGCAGGGGCGGTCGACTGACAATGGGTTGGTCAATCGACGGAGTTAGATAGTCAGCATTTGATTGTTTCGGGTTTTTTTTTTTAATCCAAATCACATTGTTTTAAACGCTTTCAAAAGAGATTTTTAAGGGATTTGGGAATTTTACTATTATATATCATATATTACTAATATCTTATATATTTGACCCATATATTAAATTATTCTTTGAATAGAATTAGTAAAATTACTTCCTATCTTTAAGTGTTTTGAATCTAAAAAGTTTTGGGGACAAACTTGAGTTTTTCTAAAAGTATTTTTAAAAGGAATACATTTTTTTTGATAGTATATGATATATGGAGTCTTAAAGAGACATTTTAGGTCTTATAATTTGAAAACTAATTGTTATAAGTCTAATTAGAATTCTATATATAGAGACCTACGTTTTTCAAACGAATTAATCAAGAATAATCAGCCTTTGCTATGAAAAGAGAGTGATTTACTCTGAGAAATTTATAAGAGAGTATTATCGAAAGGCTTCTTGATCGAAGCGCGCAAATGTTTTCATCACCGATCTTTGTTCTTCACTAAGCTATCGTAATTGTTTTCAAGAAATCTCGGTGAGATCTTTCCAAGTTAATTAAAGTACTTTCTTAGATTATTTATTTGATGACTTGGATTAAGTGTTTTAGAAAAATAATTTTTAAAATATAATATCATGAAAATATTTTACAACAATTTTTATTTGTGAAATCTAATTATTTATTATTTGTGCTTTAAATTAATTAAATTAGATTTATTCCTCACGTAGATTCTATCACATAGTTTTCGGGACAATAATTGAGTATAATTTTTTTGAGATAGTAGAAACTCCTGTGGGAAGAAACTTGTGAATTTTTTGTCTTTGCGAGTTTAAGTGGATTAGAGATATTTGAGACGGTGTCTAATTAAAGTAGTCAGGGTTTAATCTTTAGCTAGAGAAAAATATTAGAGTTTGATCTTTAACTGTGAAAAAGATTAGTTTAATCTTTAGTCTTTTAAAATATTAGATTTTGATTCTTCCTATAATAGAATTAAGGTTAGATAAGATTCTTCTTAAGCCTGTGAAAACGATAAGTGTAATAGTGTGAGAGTTTAAAGGGTTGATTTTGAGCTTGCGAATAGAATCATGATTGTAAGAGTTTGGTTCTTACCTGAGAAAAGAATCAAGGGTGAGTGGATTGTGAAATCCCTGTGGAGCTCGGGGGACTAGATATAGGTAAAAGTAGCTTGCCGAATCAGGATAAATTATTGTGTGCTACATTGCTATATTTTTGTTGTTTTGGTGTACATTTAATTAAACATATTTTCGCTGCTTAACAAGATAAAAATCAATTAGGGAAATTAATAACTTATGTTTGATTTAATTGTTTAAATTTTTGTCACTACATAATTCACCCCCTCTTGGGTAGTTCTTTGGGCCAACATTTTCCTCAATAAACCTTTTAGGTAAATAGGTTATTATTTAGTCATTTTATAAAATATTGTTAGTGTTTAGTCATTGACAGATGGTGAAATAGACATATATACCCTTGTCTATATAGTGTAGAAACCTTAATCATCCATCTCTCTCTTCGCTCTCTCTCTCAACATTAAGTCGTAGCCGTCTCTATCTCTCTCTTTCTCAGAAGATGTAGTAGCACTGCCCCAGCGACCAGATCAAGAAAATTCCTTGTTTTCGTAGCACATTGTCACGGACTAAAAAAAATTCGTAAAAATCTATGCGGCGTTAGCGTTATTCCAACCGTTGGAAGCTAAGTTAGCCTAACAAACTCTATCGCTAGCGGAGGACTTGAATAGAGAGGGAAGGAATTGGGAAAAGGCAAGGAATTGTGAGAAAGAATCTCTGTATATCTCTAGAGTTGTCTAGAACCTTTCGAAAACTGGAGAGCCTCATTGGGTTGGGTCTCCCTATGTATTTGGGCTGGGTCAGAACTGGACTTGTCAAGGCTCAAGTACTTGGGTCGTGACATTCTCCCCCACTCGATTTCACAACGCCCTCGTTGTGACTCTTTCTCAGTATTGGAGATGTCATTCGATTCGTTACTTATACTTGGGTTCTCGACAGTCTTCAATTCCTTTAGCTTGTTGTGTGGATTCTTCCTTCTCCAGAGGCAATGCCTTCTCTTGTTGCCTTGGAGTGGTTTCATGCACCTGCCTATTGCTTTTCTACCTGAAACCTCACCATCCCGAGCATGTCTCTTGAACTCTCCCATCTTCTGAGACTTCCACCTTGCTTAAGGTTTGTGTTGTGTCACATTGTCTTGTGACGCTTCCTTCGGCAACATGACCTTTTGGCACCCCCGCAGACCCGATGATTTCTCAACCGGGTTGGTATCCCTTTTTGATGCCAACTTTTGCAACTCCTCCTGCTCAAATCGCACGGAGCCTAGAAGTTGCATCATCCCTACATGCGCTTTTTCTTAGAGCCCATGTTAACCTTTGTTGTGTCTCGAACTCCGTAGTCAAGGCACTAAAGATCTTCTTTTTTGGGCATTCTCGTACCCAATGTTGATCGTCACAAATAAGGCAACCTACCCACATTTTGGAACGACTCACCCTTGCATTTCGTTCAGTTTCTTACTCCTTCCTTAGAGGCTTTATATGATCACCTTCGTAGCCATAAGGCCGATTTTCCCTTAGGTTAGCCAGAACACCATCACCTTCATTGGCATTACTTGATCCCTTAGTACCATCACCATCGCTTTCACTATCACTTGGGCATGGAGAGTAGGGCTACATGTTGAAATCCTCTAATGACTTAACCTCGACGATTGCAGATGTCAAGTCTTGCACTCCTCGTTGCCGTAGCTCTAACTTTGCTCACGACTGTAGTCCCTCGAGAAAGTAGAACAAGGAATCCTGGTTCGAGATGCCCGGGATCTCCAGGATCAATGTTGTGAACTCTTTCAAGTAATCCGAAATCCTACCCATTTGCTTGAGTCGACGAAGCTTCCTCTGTGCTTCGTCTTCCGCATTCATCGGATAAAACTGCCACTTAATCTCATTCTTGAATTGATGAAATGAATCTATATGGCACATACCTTTCTCAATTTTCCTATGTCGTCTTCGCCACCACAAAGCAGCGGTATCGGTAAGGCATTGTGTCGTCGTGCATATTCAAACGACCTCGTCCCTTATACTCGTAGCCTCGAAGTATCGTTTAAGACTCCATAGGAAGTTCTCGAGCTCGCGAGCATTTTGTGCTCCAACACAAGTCGTTGGCTTGGGCACGTCAACTCTAGGAATGTCTTGAGACGTGCTAGTCCCTACCGGGATCTTACGTTTGCACAAGGCCACATCCGAGAAAATTTCCTCTATGTCAACTCGAACTTTGTTGAACTCTATTTCAACATGGCCCCGGAGCTTAGCTATCTCGCTTGTGATCACCTCACAAAGAACTCAAAGCTCTGCCACCAAGAAACCACCCAACTCATTCAAGGTACCCTGTATGGCATCGTTGGTAGCGGCAACCTCCGACTCTAGCTGGTTGAAACGCTTGTGGACATCCTCAAGCTGAGCGTGAGTGTTACTTACCACGATCTCTACCTATACTAACATGGCTTCCATGCTAGACACTTGGTCCCTCGATTCGCTTCAACACCTCCCTTGGTGCTACTCCTCGAGTACTCAATCTTGGGCATTCTCCTTAATCTGAGATGAACCAGTCTTTGTCATTCCTTCCAACGACCTTCAACCTTCAAGGTTACGACTTGTGTACTTCAAATCGAAACCTTCAACTATCCCAGATAGTCGTTGGGCTTTGATATTATCACGAACTAAATATTTTTTGGAAGAATCCGTGCAACCTTAGCGTTATACTGCCTGATTGGAAGCGCTAAGTAAGCCTAACCAACTCTAGCGCTAGCAGGAGACTTGAATGAAGAAGGAAGAAATTGGAGAAAGGCAAGAAATTAAGAGAAAAAATCTCTTTATATTTCTAGAGAGGAATTACAAGGATGATAAGCTTTAAGAATGAAGGGGATGGTATAGAGCAAATGAGCTTCTCCCCTTATATAGGCCTTAGCCATGAGAATGGATGGTCAAGATCAATTTGATCCAACGATCCATAATCAAGGCCTAAAACTTTCCTTTAAACTATCTCCTAAAGAATTGTTTAGAATCCTCTATATACATCTAGAAATATACAAGGCAATCTACTCTACACTATCCTAGAGTTCTTTAGAACCTTCCAGAAATTGGAGAGCCTCCTTGGGTTGGGCACCTCCCCATGTACTTGGACTGGGTCAGAATTGGACTTGTCAAGGCTCAAGTACTTGGGCCATGACAACGTGCACATCGTCCTCGCCGTTTGTTATGCTCGTTGCTCGCTCTCTTTCTTTCTCCGCCATGGCCCAATGATTAGATTTGAAAAGTTCCTCATCACCGTACCACGTGCTCGTTGCCCTCATCGTTGACCGTGCTCACTGTTCTTCGTCTTTTTCTCATTTTCTCTATCTCTCTCTCAGTTCTAAAAATTTTCAGATCTGCTTGTCGTCGTGCATGTTCATGTGAATATTTCAGATCTGTGAATTTTGAGTTTGATTTTTTTTTTTTCATGTGAATGTTCAAATTGTCCCCGTAAATTTTCAAATCTATGAATGTTCTATGAATTTTTTATTAATTTTTGTGGAGTTTTTGTTTATTCACGTGAAAGTCTTTTTGTTGATTTTGTTTTTGTTCTTGGTGAATGTTTGATATCAAGTTGTTCTCATGTGAATGTTCATATAAGTGTGTTTTCGGTGTTTTGGTGAAAATGCACATCAGTGTGTTTTTATAAATGTTCATATTGGTGTGTGTTTTGTGAATGTTCAAATCAATGTGTTTTTAGTGTGTTTTTGGGTTTTGGTGAAAGTACATATTGGTTTGTTTTGGTGAAAATTGTAAACATTTACAACAACACAATAATCCATAAACATGTATTAAATATTTAAAAATAGCAAAATAAAAACGTAAATGTTCACATATTACTAATTTTACAAAATGACATTTTGTGTAAACTATGGAAAAGTACTTGTCAAAGAACGGATGACTATTTTCTAAAAAATCGTGAGAAACTAAAAACTTTATCACAATAATTGAGGATTCATTTATATCTTTTGAATACCAAATAATAAATTTTAAAATGCCTTTATGCACCAAACATAACTAGTATATATGTATTTGCATGCGAAATCCTTAGTCTTTCACAACCTGAAATCATCATATATAACCCCCTTAAAAGATTAAAAAAAAAAAAAACAGGTGATAAGAAAACATGAAAAAAAAAAAAAAACACAAAGGGAAAAGGGGATGAACATCGATCATTTGTGGATTCTAAGATGACTGTGATAGATTATAACATTAGGCGCTGTATCGAAGTCCTTGACAAAACTGGTCGTCCCAGTAGCTTTATCTTGGTGGAGCAGATCTCTAATTGCTTTAGGCATGGCCTCACCCTTCATTACCTCTTTCCAATACTCTCCTGGATCCTTTCTTCCATTGATGAAGCTTGAACACTGAGAATAACACACACACACACACAAAAAAAAAAAAGAAATATTATGTAAAGGAAACCTAGAGTCATATCCGAGACTATGAAGGAAGCCCTTACCAATAGCAAATAGAAAAGGGTGAAGAAGAAGGCAGAGAAAGGCTTCATGTATTCTTTCTTGCTTACGGTTGAGCTATTCAGGCTGTGACTTCACTTTTATATATACTACCTTTCAACTATATTATATTTCACATGTTTTTAGTTTTGTCATTTTACACCTTGGAGTCTCACATTTAGGTTTAATCAATATATACACACATTTATAAGTGGATGTATTTGTCACTTACCTCCCCTGCTATTTTAAACTTAATCACAAATCTCTCCTATTGTTAGCAAATTACCAGTCACCTCATTGGATTGAATATTTTGTGATTAAAGACACAAATGCCCTTACTCTATTCAAAAAAAAAATATTTTTTTATACTTCTTTATTTAAAAAAAGAAAAGAATTAATAATACCCCTATTTAAAAAAACAAACAAACTTGTTGTTGATGCGTAAAACTGGTACACACCTCAAGTATGGTCCAGTCGGATGACAAGTGGGTCCTCTTGCTGAGGTGGAGTCGTCGATTGAAAATTCTTCACGTGAGCTGTGCTGGGTCCTGGTAGGACTAACCTGCTGTGTTCAGAGTCATGCTCCTTAGGGAGTGCACCTGCAAAAAGCTCAGACCAGGATTTTGTCCCAACGAAGCCCCTCCAGCGTGGTAATCAGTGCTCAGAGAGAAAATGTACAGTAGTGCAACAAGTAAACAAATGAACTTGCGCGTAATGTAAAACATACCTTAGACTTGCATAACCCCTGGTATATATAGGAGTTAGAGACGATTAGTTAGGCCCAAACACGGTTTAATTCGTCAAAACCCTATGTTTAGCTAATAATCCGGGGCGTTTAGGAGACAACCATTGGGCTTAGGCTTTTGGGCCCATTTGGCGAAGCCCACGGGCCTTTACCAGGCCCGTGATGGTAAGCTGGTGGAGAAGAACGGAGATCCGTGAAGTCCTGGAGAAGAAGCAAGATGGAAAGAAAAGTTGGTCGAGGCGAATGACTGAGTCCCTAGAATTGATCGTCCAGGGCACGACGCAGATTTGAGAACGGCACATCCCTGTGGGGCTCTTCGCTCCTCCTTGGGTACAAATCAGACACTAAAGAGGAGCCGTGGTCGGTGTATGCTCCAGCGTGGCGTTGTGGATTCTGAAATGCGTCTCTATCACTACAAGGACGGACACGTGATGGGTTCCAAGTGTTGACTCAGAGGTGCCCAAAAATATCCTCATCAGCTGCCCCCTAGCCCTGTGCGGCGAGGGAAGCAAGACAGTCAGGGATATCAATTTTTGGCCGGAATAGGTATCCTGGAGATTTCGAAACGTGAGAAACACCTCTGATCGACATTTTTTCAAAAGTTAGTTTTTTCCTAAGGAGCTTATTCAAAATAGGCCTCCATACAGTTGGGGTCAGGGTCAGGGTCAGGGTCAGGTAGCATGGCAGGGCGACCCCGAATTTCTTTGATTTTCATAACTATAATTTTTGAAGAGTTGAACTTTTTTTGAGGAGCCAATATGAAATAAGCTCCCATACGGTTGTGGTTCGGGGTCAGGTAGCAAGGCAGGGCGACCCCGAATTTCTTCAATTTTCAAGACGACAATTTTTGAAGAGTTGAACTTTTTTTAAGGAGCTAATTTGAAATAGACTCCTATACGGCCAAGGTCCGGGGTCAGATAGCACTGCAGGGAGACCTCGAAATTCTTCAATTTTTAGGGCGACACATGTTCACCGTGAACAAGCCCTGAGCACGGACTGACCTTCTCCATGGAGAAAATTGTGGGGAGCCCCAAGGAGGTGCACGCTACGAACGTGTAGGGCGATGAGAATGGCACGGCGCAGAGGACGACTAGCACCTATGGCGACTGGGCGACCGCCAGGGGTAGTCCAAATGGACAAGCATGGCGCTGGCCCCTAGCCCCTTTGGGAAGAAAGAGGTCAGTATGGCTGGCTCATTTGGGAGTCAGCGGCTGACCCCAAAAGGGGACACCGCCCCCTAAAAAGGAGGCGCTGGTCCCTAGCCCCTTTTGGAGGAAGGGGGTCAGCATGGCTAGGCCCTTTGGGGGTCAGCGGTTGACCCCAAAAGAGGCCAGCACCCCCCAAAAAGGGGGTGTTGGGGCCCAACACCTATTTGGGCTCTATTGGCCGCCAGGCCAGCATAAGAACACCTTTCTTTCTTTCTTTCTTTTTGATGGGGCAATGCCGCTCCCCCTCCCATTTCTCTCTTTTTCTCTCTTTTCAATAGGGGGTAACTTTGCCCCCTTAGAATATCATTTTTTACCAGCAGGAGGAAGGGGCAGCACCCCTCCCCCTATCTTCTCTTTCCTTTTAGGAGGTGAAGTTTCCCCCCTTAGAGAAAAGTTTAATCAACAGAGAAGGGGTAACGCCCCCACCCTTTTCTCCTCTTTGGCTGCCCCATCCCCATTCCTCTTTCTCTATTTTCATGTTGGCATGGAGGGGCGAACATAGAGTGGGGAGGCCAGCTGACACTTGAATTTTTATTTTTATTTTTTTTAATTCTAGGAATTTTGGTTCACATTTTACCTTGCACCCTTTGGAGTTTGAGCTCCATTCACTTTGCATTTCTTGGAGGTTTTTAGGGAAGAATTTGAGATTGGCCCTTATCTATGCCATGTCGACCATGAATAGCATGGAAGGGTGGTGTTGGTCATCGTCAGGACCCTGCCGACTGGGAATAGCACGGTCGGGCAGTGCCGGTTACGAGGCACTGAGGGTAAACCCCTGGACGGAGCCTCCGAGGAGGACCAACATAATGATAACCCACTGCCTGTACTTTGATTTCTTTATCGCCCCTGTGGGGATGAAGTTTTCAAAGATGGAGAACGATGACATGCACAAGGACGCCGAGCAAAGAGATGCCAGGGAGGACAGTGCTAACGAGGGAGCCATTGAGAAGGGCGAGATTTACGCCACTCCTCCTCGCACGGATGCCCCTCAGGACGAGGGCGAGGAGGACTAAGCTCTGGACCGTTTCTTTTTCAGTACTTAGGATTTTGTAAACCCTTTTTCACTTATTCCTCTTTTTCTGCGTGCAAGAGTGTAAGCTTTTGAGCGGCATAATTAATATACTTTAGAGTCTACTTTTTTCTCTCGACGTTTTTGACAAGTCAATTTCTGCTTGGTCCTGTTCAAAGTTGTAAAATATTGATTTTGTTTTTAACAAACTTCTCGCCCCTACCTAGGGCCATGGACCATAGCCCCCCAATCCTAGACCATCGTGTCGTGGACTCAGAATGAGAGTTTCCCAGGGTGTCTGGTCCTCTCAATTCGCAGGGGTGCAACACGACGGTTGGACCCCCGTGGTCGGTCATCGGGGAGGTCTCCATAGTGAGGCTCATTTAAGAACCCTTTTAGGTTATCTCCATTTAGTCCATGTAGGAACACCCTTTTTTTTAGAGCATCGGACTTATAGTCGACTGATGAGGAAAGGTACTTGGCTACAGGCCTTCAGACCCGATCACTGCCCCGTCCTTGGCGGATAACCTTGGTCTTTTTTTCGGGTACAGACTACTGACTTCCGGAGAGGGTTTGGTTGTCACCCTTGACACTGAGTGCCAAGATGAGGCTTGTGAAGAGTCACTCGCAACGTCGAGAGTCGGGATGTTGGAAAAAGAATCATCTGCAGCTTAGGGGTTCAGAATGCAACCGTGGAGAATCACTCGCGACACCGGGAGTCGGGATACAACTCAGGGGGTCGGAATGCAACCGTGGAGAATCACTTGTGATGCTAGATCCAGGATACGACTTAGGGGGTCGGAGTGTAGCCTTGGAGAATTACTCGCGATGCCGAAGTTGGGATACAAATCTGGAGAATCATCCACGACGCAGGGGATCGAAATACAGCCATGGAGAATCACTCGCAATGCTGGAGACATGATGCGACTTAGGGGGTCAGAATGCCGCTATTGGAGATAGGCTGGAGGGTGCTTGTCTCCGCCAAGTTGGGCGAAGGGCGGCTCGTCTCCGCCTTTAAGCCTCACTTGGAGTTAGGCTTGAGGACTATTTATCTCTGCCATTAAGTTGTATGCACACGGTTGGTCGCTGCCTGGACGCCGCGATAGAGCGAGGGCGATGAGTAGGTGCCTACCCCTATCCACGACGGACCCTCAGGTCGGTTCTTAGTACGTAGCTGGGCGCTAAGCAAAGGGGTAACCTTGGTTGGTCCCTAGTACCATATCTTCATGAAGGAAGGGATCTTTGCCTCTCCCCTCTTGTAGCCCCAGGATGGCGATGTAGAAGGCGGCCCTCGGGCATACGCCTATTCAAAGATTCCACACGAGCATCGTGATCTTGGGGTCACTCATTGGGACCTGCGGTTTAGAGAAATGGTCCGCCCTGGATGGGGGTCAGCAGTAGGCACGCGAGGAGGAACTGTATATACAACTTGAACTCACACATCTAGTGCTCAATGAGATCAATCTGAGATGGCTTCGTGACTCCCAAGGTCTATCCCACAGCATAAAGTGACAGAGTGGGCGGTCCTGCCTCGTCCTGAGGGGGTAGTTATCCTCGCTGGTGGGAGCTAAATGGTGAGCCCTCGGAGTTTTTGATATATTTCTGGAGAGTTGACGGCTCAAGTTGCTATCCACCATAAGAAGTTGATCTCCCTACCTGATATATCTGACCAGACCTTGTGATCATCCAAGCTCAGTTAAGTCGAGAACAATGATCAGGGGAAGGATTTTTACACGGTTCTCATAAACGACGCCAAACTGTTGATGCGTAAAACTGGTACACACCTCGAGTATGGTCCAGCCGGATGACAGGTGGGTCCTCTTTCTGAGGTGGAGTTATCGGTTCAAAATTCTTCACATGAGCTGTGCTAGGTCCTGGAAGGACTAACCTGCTGTGTCCAGAGTCCTGCTCCTTAAGGAGTGTACCTGCAAAAGGCTCAGACCATAATTTGTCCCGACGAAGCCCCTCCGACGTGGTAATCAGTGCTTAGAGAGAAAAGGTATAGTAATGCAGCAAGTAAACAAATGAACTCAAGCGTAATGTAAAACGTACATTGGGCTTGCATAGGCCCTAGTATATATAAGAGTTGGAGATGATTAGTCAGGCCTAAACACGGTTTAATTAGTCGAAACTCTGTGTTTGGCTGATAATCCGCATTATTTAGGAGATAACCGTTGGACTTGGGCTTTTGGGCCTATTTGGCAAAGCACACGAGCCTTTGCCAAGCCCGTGATGGTAAACTGGTGGAGGAGAGCGGAAATTCGTGAAGTCTTGAAGAAGAAATAAGCTGGAATGAGGAGCTGGTTGAAGTGAACGGCTGAGTCCCTAAAATTGATCATCTAGGGCACGACGCAGAGCTCAGAGTAGCACGTCCCTCCGGGGCTCCTCGCTCCTCCTTGGGTGCAAATCAGACACCAGGGAGGAGCCATGGTCGGCGTATGCTCCAGCATGGCGTTGTGGATTCCGGAATGCGTCTTTATCACTATGAGGACGAACACGTGGCTGGATCCCAAGTGGTGACTCAGAGGTGCCCAAAAATACCTTCGTCACTTGTGCATATAAAAACATTAAAGGGACATGTGTGTATTTTAATTAGTTATTGAATTATTTTTTAATTACAAATGACAAAATTGTGGTTATAATTTTAATTTCAATAATTTTCTATTTTATCTAGAGGGAAACAAAATAATATTTAACTAAAATAATAAGGCGGTATTTTGTGAAGGATAATGAATGTTTGAATTAAGTGTAAAATGACAAGGGAAGGGAACTAAATAATATCTTTTATAAGTTTCTGTATAATTATTTAAAGTAATGATCTAAGGATGGATGCTTCATTTTAAGTGGTAGTTGACCTTGATACAATGCCAAATTGGGTAAAAGAAAGCTCGATGATTGTCTAATATATATTTTAGTTGTAGGCGTACATATATATATATATATATATATATATATATATATATATGAATAAAACACAACAAAATTATTATAAACCATAAAATCAAGTTGAAATCTGATGAGAAATATTTCAAGAATTTCCAAACCTGGCCACGTGATAATTGTCAAGAGTCACGAGCTTTGTGCAAGTGCTCCCAAGCACAACTTATTAACGATGAACGTGTCATGCAAGAGATCATAAATTTGCACGTGGGTGCTCGAGGATTTTACTTGTGAGCGAACGTCAACATTCAACATGTCTACATTTGAAAAGAAGGCTTATTCGCCTATTAGCTATGCTCGGGATGGCAAGCCGAGGATTATCTCGGTCACCAATATCTATTTGAAATATGGAAGTAGAGGTTATTATTCTGATACAACAACTCATTACTCCATATCCCACTAAATAGCAGCATTAAGTAGGATTGACCAAGATTTATGCAAGACATGTCAAACAAGTTTTCATCTCCTATAAATACTACAAGGGATATTCCTGCTAGGTATGTTCACTTTCTCCGGACTGTAACTCTACCACAATACTATAAGAAAAAAAACTATAGATTTGCACACTGGAGGTTCAATGCTGGTAGGTCCACCTGCAATGCATTATTTGCACGAAGCAAAGATTAAGAAAGATTGTAGTCCAAATCCCAAGAGACCATTCCTAACAATCTACCTTTTGACTTCACCAGATTGGCACTGTTAGTGGAAGACAAGTAAATTGAAAAAGATAATGATAAAGTTAAGATTCGTACTCATGACTAATGAACACATGGTAAAAGACAGCCTATTCATACGGTAGATCTTGGGTTGGCCCTTCTGGTGAATCCCATTAATTTTGATGGAGTTGATAAGAGAGGTTTGTGATCACTCTCAAAATATGCAAAGCATTGCTGCAAAAACTAGCTACCACCACCACCGCTTATTCTACAAGGCTATTTGGCCCCATCCAATGAAGCAGAATAAGAGCCCAACGAGGGCATCATCCGTAAGAAAAAATACGAAAAGAGCAACAAGATCTCCGGTGTGAGCTAAATCGACTACATAGAGAGAAAGAAGAGTTGTACCTAGAAAATAATTTAGCCCCCGTTTGGTAACCACTCCCATCCCAAAAATTCCCATCACATTCCCAAATTTTTATTGGGCATAGTGTTTGGTAACCACTCCCATTTTTTTGTTTCCATTCCCATCACATTCGAAAATGGGAATTGTGCCAATTTTTTCTTAATGTTTGAGAAACAAAAAAAAAGTTGTTTCTAAAAATTTTCATCCCATTCCCAAAAATTAAAGAAGCCGCCGCCGCCGCCGTCCCGCCACCGTCCAACCACCTTCAGTCCACCGTCGGCCAAAACAAAAAAAAATGTTCCCAAAATAAAAAAATAATTCTTGATTTTAGGATAAAATCGTTACCAATTGCGATTCTGTTCCAAAAACAAAAAATCGTTATCAAACGCAATTCTACTCCCAAGAAGGAAACATAATTCTCATCCCATCTCATCCCACTGCATGGGATGGGAATAGAAATGGTTACCAAATGGACCCTTAGGAAACAAAATTCCTCATTCTTAATGATGAACTAGCATTAATTCAGGGTTTGAACCAAAGCGACAACCTACTCGGTCATCAGAAAGAATGAATGGCTTACCAACTCCAAGGAACGCTCTAGCCAACACCCAAGCAATCAAAAGAGCCACAAATTTTTCTCTCGACAACTTTTTTATTTTCCATAGAGCTATTCCAGGGAACACGATCGAGAACCCATGGATTAGACCAGAACCACCAAGAAAACAATGATCTCCGAGAACAAGTCAGTGCTACCAACAAAAAGCTCGGACAAATTCGAGATAAAAATCCAAATGTTCAAAAGATAGTAAAAAGGAACACCCCAAGATTTATGTATTCACATCTTGAGGGGGAGAGTTCCTTTTAATTCTAAGCTAACATCCTAGATTGGGATGTACTGAGAAAATATTGATCCACTCGGGCACCTAGTATCACGTTGTAGACACGACATTTTATCTTGCCCAAACGCAAGGCATAAAAATAAAATAAAAGAAAAAGAAAAAGAAAATAAAAAATAAATAAAAATGCTTAAATAAAAAAAAAAAAAAAAAAAAAAATCAGAGCTCTAGACTGGTTTCGGAGGTTTTAAGAAAACATCAGAGTTAAAATTAAAAGTTCAAAAGGTTATTTTTGGACAAAATGGTTCAAAATGGAAGTGGTTATCAAGAGTATATCACTTGCTAGTTGAATAATTTCAGTCACAAAGTATCAACTTCAAGAAATCATGTATTTTGCATAAGTTTTTATTTTGACCCCAAAACATTGTTAAAACTCAATCTTGTCAAATTGACCATCAATTTCATTTTTATTTTATATTTTTTATAAATTGGGCATCCCAATCACATATTGGATGTTTTAATTTCATGTTTTTCAAATCAATTCAAGAAAAAACAAAAACAAATCCATTTAATTGAATAATGGTGCCCTTAACAACAAAATATCTTCATCCCCACCTCCTTGGAATAGGACAAAGCTTGGGATCCACTTTAGGAGTGAAAGAAAGAGTTGAGGGGTTCTACTTAGCCACTTTCCCAAAATGGCATTACTTGATGGAGTGATTTTCATAGCTTCACACAAAATACAACTTTTAGGGGGCCTATAGTATAAAAAACACGTTATACAAGGGTGTTGTCCATTA
Source organism: Eucommia ulmoides (assembly GCA_016647705.1). Classification (NCBI taxonomy): domain Eukaryota; kingdom Viridiplantae; phylum Streptophyta; class Magnoliopsida; order Garryales; family Eucommiaceae; genus Eucommia; species Eucommia ulmoides. The sequence goes on from CM028337.1 coordinate 22,395,725, forward strand.
GTAGGAAGGCTGATAACCACGTGCCTACATTGCACATCCAGCGGTGTACATGCATCCCTAGATGCGTGAAAAATTATCTACCCATAAAAGGCAAACTCCTCCCATTTTTCACACACATCCATCCATTCCACTCTCACATCACTCCTAAGCTCTCTCAGCCTAAGGAAGTCCAACCCCTCTCCTAAAAAAATCCCCAAAGAAAAGAGAGAGAAAAGAAGAAGAAGAAAGAAAGAAAAAGAAAAATTAGAGAAAAGAAAGAAGAACTTTCCTAAACCAAGGTAAGTTTCCCTAACCTTCTCTCTGACACACTTTTACTTTCCAAAACCGTTCGAAATAACATACTTAAAACCATAAAAAGAAAACATAAGAGAACACCTAAAAAATTGTTTTACTTTTCGGCATTTACTTTCAAATATTTATTTACTACATTTACTTTCCAGTTCTAAGCATTTTCACGCTTTTATTTATTGTATTTATTCTCTTGTTGAGATCCTTTCTACGCTTTTACTTTCTAGTACTTATTTTTCTATTATGCGCCTTTCTGTGCTTTAATTTCTCACAACTCTACTTTACGCAATTTACTTAGTGTTTTTGTCATTTTAGTACTTATATATTTTGTTGAATTTTGTAAAAGTCTTAACTTAAGAAAGCTGAGAATGGGAGAGTTTCTCATATTATCAATTTATTTCTCCCAACTTGCGTGAGACTTTAAATGGTGGGTTGCGGAGGCTTTTCCCCGAGATCCTTTTTTTTAGTTAGGCTAAATTGGCAAACAAAATCTTGCATTTCATTTCCCATCAAAAGTTTTCTCCCAAAAAAAAAAAAAAAAACTTACATTTAAAAATAAAAATGGACCACTTCATGATAAGGTTCCTAAAAAAATTAAAATAATAAAAATGGACCTTTTTTTTTCATAATAAGGGTCCTAAAAAAATATAAATGAATTCCTTCATAATGAGGATCCTAAAAGATAAAAGTGGATTTCTTCATAAGGACCCAAAAAAAGAGATATCTTCATAAAAAGGTTTCTCAAAAATGTTTTCGTTTAAATACATTATTTAAATAGTTATTTTCTTGTTTTTGCACAAATATTTTTATTTTCAAAAGAATTTATTCATATTAAGGATCCAAAAAAAAATGAGAGAGATTTATTTATAAAAAGATTTCTCAAAAAAGTTCTTCGCTTAAATATGTTTAAAAGTTATTTTCTAAGGACTTCAAGAAAAACCTTTTCATTGTTTTTCACAAACCTATTTTTATTTTCAAAAAAAGAATTTCTTCATAATAAGGATCACTCAAAAAAAAAAAACTTTCAATACTTACTTTTTATTTTCTTTCTCCTATGTTATCAATGAACTTTTGCATGCATTTAAAATGTTTGCCCTTGAACAACCTAGTACTTCATGAGTACTTCTAGAGAATTTAACATTTTCATTCTCACAGAACCGGCCCAGTTCTCACTTATATAGGTTATTTTCTACAAAGAGTATTATACTATACTCCACTTGAAGTTTTCAAGATATAGAAATTATTAAAATTCATACTTATTTTTAACCATATTGCAAATATGACTGTTATATCATAATAATGAGCAGTAGATTTTATCTACTCTGTGATACACTTATTGCCACCTTTATAATTCGATTGTCCCTTTGAACCTAAATCTTGGGATCTCCAGTCAACTAGGTTGGATTGCCATTATAATGACTATTTCGTAATAGGTTTTAAATCATTTTCATCGATAAGCAATTCACTCTATCTCGTGTAAGACTTTTGGTCAACGGATCTACAATATTATCTTTTGACTTAATATAATCAATTGAGATAGCTCCATTAGAAAGTAATTGCCTCACTATATTATGCTTTCGACATATATGTCGAGACTTATCATTATACATACTACTCTGTACTCTTCCAATGGCCGATTAGCTATTATAATGTATACAGATAGCTTGCACAAGCTTAATCCACATTAGAATATCTTCTAAGAATTGTTGAAGTCACTCTGCATCTTTTTATGCTTTATCTAAAACAATAAATTTGAATTCCATTGTGGATCTGACAATACACGTTTGTTTAGAGGATTTCCTTGACACAACAACTCCTCCTAATACAGATACATATCCACTCATGGTTTTGTGTCTTTTAGTATCAGATATCTAATTTGTATCATTGTACCCTTCAAGTACTGCTGGATATCTCGTGTAATGCAAACCATAATTTTGAGTATATCTTAAACATCTCAAAAGTCTCACTACGGCTTTCTAGTATTCTCTACCTATATTCCTAGTTGGCCTGCTTAATTTACTTATTGCATAAAACTGCCAATTATTCAAGAATACTTTAATTGAGATATGCCATCACCAATATTTTTAAAAAGATGTTGATTAACATCTACTAGTATTGAAGAATGCAGTCTTAACATACATTTGATGTATCTCAAGGTTATGTATAGCTTCAATTGTTTATTAATATACGTATAAATTTGATTCTTGTTACTGGTGAATAAGTATAAAAATAATTTGTACCCTTTATTTGTTTGTAACCCTTAGCAACAATTCTTGCTTTATATTTGTTAATTGATCCATTTGTTTTTTTTTCTTGAAGATCCATTTACATCCTAGTGCTTTCCTTCCAGATGGAAGATCCACTAGTTCCAAATATGATTTTGTAAAATGGAATCAATTTCACTACTCACAATCTCTTTCCAAAGAGGTTCTTCAGGCGTAGACATAATATCCCCAAAAGTTTGAGGTTCATATCCTATCATATAGGTACAAAATTCAAGAGCGAAAAAATTGCAAACTTTTGTCCTTTTACTACGTCTAAGTTCAATTTTGTCCTCTTGGAAATTACTAGAGGTACTATTACTAGTTCTCTTTAAAGAACTGACTCAACAGGTGTAATAACTCAGTTTTCCAAGGCCGCCACGCGATTTCTTTCCTTGGAGAATCAATATTAAATTCGAATATCCAATATTTCATTCTATAAAAATTCGAGAAATTTTACAATGCGACGGCGATAATTATAACTATCGCATTATCGAGTCAATTTTTTCAACAGTAAATAATTCATTCAATTAGTACAAATTGAACACAAATATAATTGAAATACAATTATAAATTCAAAATATAATCTATCGAAAAATTCCAATATACGTATCCCTAGAAGTTTATCCCTAAAATTCAAATAAGTATTGTCATTTCAAATTTTCAATTCCTAACATAAGTGGACTTTCCGATACAACCAATCTAAATCCTTGATACCAAACACAACCAAACATAAATTGACCTTCCAATTTTGAAATGAATTAGAAGCAATCCCATATATACACACACACACACACACACACACACACACACACACAATTATTACAAATTAAATAGGAATTCACATAAAATTTCATGCATAGCACCATTTTCACTGGCCTTGCAATCAAAACTATGGGGTTTCGAACCAACGCTCAGTAGAATGTCAACCTCTCTAATATGTGTATCGCATCAAACCACAAATAAACACGTAAACATGTTTCCCACATAATTTTCACATAACACGTTATCATAATATTTCATGCCAAATAACAATTATAACCGAATTATTATGAATCACACAGTACGTGAAGATATTAAATACATATTTTTAAAAAGTAGAAATTCTACCTGAAATCCAGAGTCAGAGTCAAAATATTTTTTCCTTGCCACAGTCGTTCAATATATATATAAACTTTTCTTTTTATATAAACATACATAATATCCTTCCTAATCATAAACCTTCTGGACCTTTTATATCCCAATGAGTTTTTTTTTTTTTTTTTTTCCATAACCTTGTTATGATTTTACTTTATAATTCCTGCCCCCTCCCCATCTCACAACTCTCTCTCTCTCTCTCTATATATATATATGCATTGTAATTCATACATAATACAATGTCCTTAAACGTGTGACCCACGTGATTGACCTTCATGCACTAACATTTTCTTTGATTTCCTTTTTCTATTATTTTTTTCTCTAGGCCAAAATTGGGTATCTTCCTTGTGAAATTTTTATAAAATTACACTAACGCCCCCACAATTCTAAGATAATTCATATTAAACTTAATAATTACACTTATCTCCCTAAAATTATCAAATATTTAATATAAATTTTCATAGTATATAAATCAATACAAAAATATTAAACTTATAAAATAATATTTTTAAAAATATAAATTTTCGGCATATTATAACATGAGTCTTACAAGGAAAAATATACTCAAAGAATGATGCATTTATCCATTCAATAATTGTGTTTTCATGCACATTTTCAATTTTTGATTTATGAATCAAAAATCGATATGCGCTACTATTTTGTGCATATTCAATGAAGACACAATCAATAATTTTTTTTATCCTATTTTAACTTGATCAGGATCAGGAACCATAACTTTTACAAGACACCCTACACTTTTAAGTATGAATATGAAGGTTTATACCTCTTCACAATTCATAAGGAGTCTTATTTAATTTCTTGTGAGTTATTTATTTAAAATAAAATTAGCTGTTAAAACAGCCCCTTTACAAGTTCTAAGGTAGACTAGAATTTATTAACAAAGAATTCATCATTTCTTTTAAAGTTCTAATCTTTCTCTCAACAACTCTTTTTTGCTGAGGTAAATAAAGTATTAGAGTTTAGTGAATTATTCCATGTTGTGTACACAACTCACTAAACGGCGAAATATATTCTTCACCTCTATCAATATGCAACACTTTAATCATTTTGCTAAGTTAATTTCCAACTTCATTCTTGTAATGTACAAACATGTCTAATACTTCATATTTACTTCTTAAAAGATAAACATAATAATATCTTGTACGATCATCAATAAAAGTAAAAAAGAATTATTTTTTCCACCTCCAGTTTGTATAAATTTTAAATTAGAAATATTTGTATGCACTAACTCTAGAGGTTCTATTTTTTCGTTCAATTGAATGAAAAGAAATTCGAGTCAATTTTTTACTCCAACACAAGTCTTACATTTGTGACTTGTATTATCTTTAAAATTAGGAATTAAATGTGTATTAATTAATTTACGTAAAATACCATAATTAATATATCCTAAACGACCATGGCACACATTTAAAGACTCAATCATATCAGCAGAAAAAATACTAACTTTATTATTATTTTTTGAGATTACAGTCATAACATTGAACTTGAAAATGTCTTCATTAATAAAGTATTTTTGAACATATATACCACTATTAGTAAGTACAAATTTAATAGACTCAAATTCTAGCCCGAATCCCTTCTTACTCAATAACGATCTAGAAATCAGATTCTTACGGATATCTAGTACATATAATACATCATTCAAAGTAAATTCCTTATCGGAGGTCATTTTCGGCATGACCTTTCTCTGTCCTTCAATCTTAGAAATTGTGGAGTTTCTCATGTAAAGCTTATCTCCAGACTCTACAGACTCATAAATGGTAAATATCTTCTTATCTGAGTATATGTGGCGGGTAACATCAGTATCCAAAAACCATTATCTAGGATTTTCAACGAGAATGACTTCAGATACTACCGTTGACAAATTTATTTTGGAAACTCATCAGTAAGGTCTTCCACTTCAGCCACATAAGCCTAGTTTATTGGGCTTCTTACCCTTAGGCATAATTATCTTGCGACAATCTTGAGCACGTTGTCCTAACTTGCCACAACAGCAGTTGCCCTTGAACATTTTGCTCACAGCTTCTTTGCTTGAGCTTGATTCCGTTTTCTTCCCTTCTTGAAGGTTTTGTGAGTTTCTATGACAGTGATTTTTTATATCATAGAATGACAACCCTCATGTTTAGAAGATATATATCTGATACTCTTATTCAAATCTCTGTTTGAGAACAAGGTTTTCAAGAGTCATTTCCTTTCGTTTGTACTTGAGATAATTCTTGAAGTCACCCCAAGATAATGACAACTTCTCAATCATTTGTTGCCACTTGAAACGACTCACTAAGAGTCATTCTTTCTGCATAAATGTCATGCAATAGGACTTGGAGCTCTTCAGTCTAGCTGATGACCATCTTTGAGTCCACCAATTTGTAGTCTAGAAATCTTTCGACTTCAAAATTTTAGTCCCAACATCTTCAATATTGTACTTCTTTTCCAGGGACTACCACATCTCTTCAGCTGTTATGAGTGAATAATACACATTGTAAAGTTTATTACTCAGTCCATTCAGGATGTAATTATTGTGTAAGAAATCATAATATTTTCATGTATCAACAATAATTACAGTTTGAGTATCAAACTGTTCAGTCATGGCAAGAGCAACCTCGCGAGGAATCTCGCCAGGTTCAATGTTGTCAAGTAGAGCAATATCTTTTGCTGCCGTTTCTTAAAGAAGTTTCCATCAAACTTCTCTGACGTTTTTCCATGTGGAGTAGGCATTGGATGTGCAACAGATGCAATCACAGTAGGTGGTATGACACCGTGATTTACAGCTGTAGTAGCGGTAACAAAAACATAATTTGAAGAAGGCATATTTCTTTAAATAAAATGAATAAAAAATATAAGAAATTTTGTCAATGGAATATTTTATTAAACAAAATGAAGAATTGTATATTAATATCGAAATCTGCTCTAAGAATGCTGAAAATTTTGGTCATCCAGAAATCAGGTAAATATTTAAATAATTAATTATTTAATTAAGGGTAATAGCACTTTACCCCTGTGGTTTGGCCCATTTGCACTTTACCCCCTATGATTTGAATTTCGCCACTTACTCTTGTAGTCTTGGACCTAAGTGTAAATATAACATTTTCTGTCAAATTTGACAGAAGTGGTGCTCACACGCCATTTATGAAGCTGGGATTGAATTTGGGCATGATTTCTCTCTAAATCACAAGGGGGATAAGTGTAAAATCGGCCAAACCACAGGGGGTAATGTGCTATTAATTCAAGGATAAAATTGACATTTTTACCTTTTCGTCAACAGAGTTGGCGTTGCACTTAGGTCCACAAACCAGGGGAGGTAAGTGGCAATGTTTAAACCACAAGGGAGTAAAGTGAAAATGGGTCAAATCACAGGGGGTAAAGTGTAATTAACCCTTTAATTAATTATTAACAAAAAATGTAAAAAGTGAAAATGAAACAAATCAAAGTTGTTTGTTATAGATTCATTCCAGACAACATAAAAACAAAATAGAAATTTATTTTATAATACCGAATCGAAAAAAACAAAAAGCAAGATAATTACAGTATTATTGAATAAAAACATAAATAAAAAATACCAATAAGAGATCAAGACAATCGTTTGATGATATCTCTCTAAAGTAGATTTGTCCCCCTTCTCCCTTTGGTGCTTACGGTTTACGTGAGCATCTGCCTCCCAAGATGCAATAATCAAATAGTTACTGGTACCAGCACTGAAAATCAAAAGTTTAACGAACTGGAAAAGTGTTGAACTCTCTTAAGAATTCTCAAGAATAACGAATCTATCAAATCTCTCTGAAGATATGCAATGTAAACTTAGATTCTTGGATACCTATGCAAAGAGCTACAAACCTGAACAATTAGGCTTTTTAGGCTCTATTCGGACTCGGATTTTTGGATTATGTATAAAACATACCATGTTTTGGCTCAAGACCCAAGCCTGAGCTCGGCCCGGCCCTACTGAACGGGGGGTAGTGACGGCGGCGGCGGCGCTCGCACGCGCTTTTGGGTTTATTTATTTTATTAATTTTACCTTACTTTTTATCCATATCAGTTCAACGCCCCAAGGGGGTTACCTCCAAGAGATAATTCGAGTCTTAATAAATAACTCCTCATATTCTTCCGTTACCAATATGGGATAATCCAAATAACACATCAATTGAGTGTTTTAATGAACAATTTTAATTTCTATCTTAAAAGAATTTTACACAAATAAATAAATTACATTTATTTTTTTGTCAAAAAAATATATTAGTATATTCATATACCGATTCCAAATTAATAGTGAGTACTACAAATGATTGAGTTTTAGAATAAAAAAAATTTATTTTTATATCACAAAGCAAAAGTACAGCTTTGTACTTGAAAAAGACTCCTATTTTTTAAAAAGTCAACCCTTGATTTCTAGTACTTTTATGCGAAGACAACCGAGTGAGTTGGCTAGCGATGACCCTTCCATATTCAAATGGTGTATGATGTGCAAAGCAGCAATCGTGAGCTGTTAATCAAATCCGAACAAAAAGTCAAATGTGTTCATGTCATTTGGCTATAAGCGAAGAATCTAGATGTGGTAATGTAATGGGGGAAGACCTGTAATATTTAGTTTGTTTATCTTGATGAATGAAGGAAACAATGACTTTTAAATAATTTAAAATTGCTACTAGCATTTTTTCTTTTATCTTTTAGTAAAATGATGCAAAATTAATGGGATAAGTGCATTTTTGGTTCTAACAAATGAACTTTGTCAATTTGGACCCTTGAATTTGAAAGTAGACACATTGGTTACCTCACATTTCAATTTCGCTTCAATTTGGACCCTGAGCTAAAATCTGTTAAGTCAAACTTGACAATCAACATTACGTAAGGGGTAATTTCGTCATTTTACTAAAACCAATTTTTTTTTTCTTTTTCATCTCGTCATCTTCGTTGTATTCTCCTTACAGTTTCGATCTAATGGCGTTGGAAACTAGACCGCCATTGGGGCTCAACATCACAAAAGCCCTAATCGAAGGCCACGACTTCTATGTCGCGGCGTCTATGCTTGCCGCGTCGAGATCGTTGAAGAATTCGAGGTCGATGAAGGCGGGGTTGAGATTACTCTGTTCATACCCACCGACGAAGCTTTCGCCGATCTACCTGCGATAGTGAGATTTCAATCTTTACCGGCCGATAGCAAAGTCGTTGTCTTGAAATTCCATGTCTTGCATTCCTATTACCCTCTCAGATCCCTCGAATCAATCGTGAACCCGGTTTAACCCACCTTGGCGACGAAGGACATGGGAGCCAAAAGCTTCACCTTGAACATCTCCAGGGTTAACGACACAGTTTCGATTGACACCGGAATCGTTCAGGCATTAGTGACCCAGACGGTGTTTTACCAGAATCCAGTGGCAATTTTTGGGGTTTCCGTCGTCCTGTTACCTAAAGAAAGTTCTGGGAAGAACCCAATAGAGATGAACAAACCCAGTAGCGACGTCACAATTGGTAGTGCTCAGTCGCTTGATACATCTTTATCTCCGACATCTTACGACCCACCTAGCCATTTGTCTTCCCCGCCAGGATTTCGCCAGGAAATGCGCCATTAAAGTTATCATCAACAGAGTGATCAATGCTTTGTGTATATCAATTTCTGCACTGGTATGACCCTTTTGCACATACAACAAAATTGTAATCCCTGCTAGTTGTGATCTTGTACTAAATCTTCTACCTCCGAAGTGTCAAAAACCCTTTTCAGCGGACTCTGATTTTTGGACTTTCAGTTTTAAGGCACCCACCCATTTGACATACCAATGAACATCTAACACTTCCTCTATTTCTCTCAGCTCCTCTATGTTTTAATTGCAACTTTATCCATGTTTTAGGTTATGGGTTTGATTCGAATTTAAGGTTTTTGATCGATTCAATCGTATGGGTTTTATGTAAATTGTATTTTTTTAATTGATTATTTGAATTTTCAAAAATGGAAAGTGGAGGTGAAAAGAGAGAAAATATGTGTTGAGTGTAGAGAGAGAGAGAGGTGATAGAAGTGAAGAACACGGCGGGAAAGATTCTTCAACCCAGGAAGCAAAAATAAAATGCTTTGATTGATGACATGAGGAAAAAATAGTGATTATTCATTTGCAGTTGATTGCGTTCACATCAAAGATGAATAGAAAATGGAGAACATCATCGTTATCATCGAGACAAGTAATGTGTTCGATCTCTTTCTACTGATTCTTATGGGTATTTGTTGTTTTCCGGTGATTGTTTCCAGACAACTGAGCATCGTCGGTGACGAAGTGATTCAGTTAATGAAGTTCAAGCAGTCTTCAGTTGATTCTGATCCATCTGAGTTTTTGGCTGACAAGACTTCATCTTCTTCAAGCTGATGCTGGTGGCGAGGAGTGGCGTGCTCCAGTGACTGAAAGTTAATCCTCTCAATTTATCCGTAGGTCGTCAATTGCGGCAATGGTGAGTTGCTGATCACCAGAGCAGTGGATCGATGGTTGCTTGATCGTTGTAGAGAAGATGACGAAGGTGGCGAGATGAAAAAGGGAAAAAAAATTATTGTTTTAGTAAAATGACAAAATTACCCCTTACATAACATTCACTGTCAAGTTTGACTTAACAGATTTTAGCTCATGATCCAAATTGAAGCGAAATTGAAATGTGAGATAGTCAATGTGTTCACTTTCAAAAACAGGGGTCCAAATTGACACAAAGTTCATTTGTTCGGACTAAAAATGCACTTATCCCAAAATTAATCAATACTTGGATGACAAAGCAAGGATCTTTAGATTCCGGTTGACTTTTGAAGAAGAATAATTGTGATGATTTTATTATTTATTTATTTTGAGACAATGTTTTAAAAATCGGATCGGATATCGAATTAAAAAAGTCACTGAGTCACGGGTCATTAGTTCAACCGGTAGGTGAACCATGGTTCAACCATGTCGTCAAAATTAAGTCATATATATATATATATATGTGTGTGTGTGTGTGTGTGTGTGTGTGTGTGTGTGTGTGTGCTACCCAAGAGGGGGGTGAATTGGGTAGATAAAAAATTTATCAGAGAAAATATTTCAAAAAAAAAATCCAAATAATTAATTTTAATCTTAAATTAATTATTATCTTTATATAATAGCGGAAATATAATATCAACTAGGTACACACCAAATAACAAAAATAAATAATGAAAAATAGCAGCACACTAGAAATTTATACTAGTTCACCAAGCTACTCTTGCCTAATCCAGTCTCCCGAGCTCCAGGAAGTGTCGCACCCACTAAACTCAAGATTCCTTTAAAGGTAGGAACCAAACTCTTACAATGATTCTTTTCGCAGGCTCAGAATCAACTTTTACAAATTCATTTTCCTAGACTTAGAAATAACCTCTACTTTTTACAAGCTCAAAAATAACCTAATTTTTTTTGTACCTTAGGCTAAAGAATCAAAACCTCACAAACACTCCAAATATCATTTTACCTGGTAAGGATTGAACCATTACAAAATTGCTCACAAATCAATTCAATCAAGAAAGAATTACTACCTCAATCTCTTTACATAAATAGACTGAAACTAGCTACCCTTTGATTAAATACTTTCAATAGTATTCAATCCGTCATTCAACTCACAAAATACAAATTGATAAGTGAAATTTTCTCACTCGGAGCTTCTACTACCCCAGATAAATTAGAACTCAATTAATATCCCAAAACTAGTGATAGAAAAATGAGATATTCAAAATCTAATTTTAAACAAAAATTGGGTAGCACGTAATTAAGCACATAATCAGATTTCTTCAAGAAATTATGTCAAAAAAATATTTTTCAATAAAAAATTGAAAAACAATTTCAAAGATCAAATTCCAAATAACAAATATAATCAAACAACAATTAATAGAAAGTAATTTGAAAATATCTCACCAAGATTCCACCGAAAAAATAATGATTAGAGATAGCAATGAAACTTCATATCGGTAGTAGCAATAATCCATAGTAAATATTCCTCAAGAATAACTCTCAGAAAAGATCTCACAATTCAATCAATATGATTACTCTTAGAAAGCTCAAAAGTTGAATAGCTCAGAATAATTCTCTAGATATATCTCTCTTAAATGTGAAAAAACGCAGGTCTATATAAAAGGGAATAAAACAAGCCGCCAACGGGTAGTTCCCATTAATCGTGACATTTAATTGCACCAATAGACCTTATATATGATAATGATTCATTTCTGATATAATTCACTCAAAATATCTTTTAAAACTTTCAATTAAGTCCCTCAATTTTTTCTTCAAACACGATTAAATAGGATTGAAAGAATTATACGTACCAAATTGAGAAATATCAAAAATATTTGAACTATATCTATAGGAATACTTAGATATCATTTAAATAACTAAAAACACTTTAGATTCCTAAGATATTTCTGAGATCCTAACAAAAAAATAGCTAGTAAATGCTACTTTTAGAATAAAATCCGAAATTCTACAAAATCCTAAAACAGTGTCATAAGTCGACTGATCAAGGTTCACCTGTCGACCAATCGAATCAGGATGTAGCCAAGCCAAAAATTCTTCGCCCATCGGTCAACCTAGAGATTCAGAAAGTTTCATTTCTGGTTACAGGTCAATCTCCCTGTCGACTGATCGATTTAGAGAATTCACCATTTAAGCTCAAGTCGACCTACCTATTGACCGAGAGATTAAGAAACTTTACCTTCTATGCTCCGGTCGACTTACCTGTTGACTTGTCAATGTTGGGAACCTCCTCTAAATTCATTTTTAATCCATTTTCTTAAACGTTTTCGCCCCATTAACCGATTTCTTTTCTCGGTTAGCTCCACTAAATACTTAAGTTCAACTTTAGTCAATTATCTTTATTTCTTTTTCAATTACACATATGAGCAAATAATTTAACTAATTAAGATCTTATCAAAAATATACATAAACTTTTAAAAACCATTTTGTGTTATGTGTAATTCTAATTGGGATATTAAAAGTTGAAATTTAACTTGAATTGTTTTTCCTAGGTTCTTCAAATTTTTCAACCTCTTAATCCTTCATCATCTTTGTAATCATCATTTAACATCCATTCATTACTTGTCATCATATCTTAATCATTGAAACTAATAAACTGAAACACTCAATTAAACCGTTAGTTCCACTAAAAATATCAACATTTAATTGTTCATCAAAATCTTAGGATCAACAATCTCCTTTTTTTTTATGATGACAATTAACTTTGATATTTTCTTCAAAACAATAATATAACCACACTCCCCCTAAATCCGAGGATGGATTCTTTAACTCATTAAAGCAAAGTAATGAAAATAATCATAACATTTTCAACAAAGAATAAATTTCAATATACTCCCCCTTAAGATATTCATTTAAAACATCAACTAATTCTCCCTATTTGTCATCTCAAAAAAAATTGGGGAGGGGAGAACTACAAAAGAACTCTACTCTAGGCAAACATCATTATACTTAGCCATACCCAAACCGCCAATGATTTTCACAAACTGATCTTCCGCTAGTGGTTTGGTAAAAATATCAGCAAGTTGGTCGGAGGTATTAATATACTCAATAACAATGTCCCTTTTCTGAATATAATCATGAATAAAGTGATGTCTAATCTCTATGTGCTTAGTTCGTGAGTGCCGTATAGGATTCGTACTTAGACAAATAGCACTTTTATTATCACAATAAATCGGGACCTCCTCCATGCAAATTCCAAAGTCATTTAACTATTGCTTAATATATAAAATTTGAGCACAATAATTACCAACTGCCATATACTCAGCCTCAATAGTGGATAAGGCCATCAAATTCTGTTTTTTGGTTGACCAAGATACCAATGGATGTCTTAACAAATTACATGACCCACTTGTGCTTTTTCACTCAACTTTACAACCGGCAAAATCAGTATCACAATAACTTATCAATTTAAAATCACTCCCCCTAGGATACCATAATCCTAGGTCAGGCGTCCCCTTTAAGTATCGAAAAATTCACTTAACTGCAGTCAAGTGCGATTCTTTAGGACAGGACTGAAATCTAGCACAAAAACAAACACTATACATAATGTCAGGTCTACTAGCAGTTAGATACAACAGACTACCAATCATACCTCGATATATTTTTCCATTAATACTTTTGCTCGTATCGTTTTTGTCTATCTTCGTGGCCGTTGCCATTGGAGTTTTGTACTCTTTAGCGCCATCCAAGCCATATTTTTTTTAACAACTCCTTGGTATATTTAGCTTGGCTTATAAATATCCCTTCTTTGGTTTGCTTGATTTGCAATCCAAGAAAGAAATTCAACTCTCCCATCATACTCATTTCAAATTCGACCTGCATTATCTTAGCAAACTCTTGGCAAAGATCATTATTAGTAGATCCAAAAATAATATCATCAACATACACTTGTACTAATAGGATATCAGAATCAGTTTGCTTCACAAACAGTGTTATATCATAAATACCCCTTCGAAAATTGTTTTCGATCAAATATCGGCTAAGTCTCTCATACCAAACTCTAGGAGCTTGTTTGAGCCCATACAAAACCTTGTGAAGTTTAAATACGTGATCATAAAATTTATCACTTTTAAATCCCGGGGGTTATTCCACATAAACTTCTTCTCCTAGAAAGCCATTTAGAAATGCACTCTTAACATCCATTTGATATACCTTAAAATTACGTGAACATGTCAAAGCGAGTAACATTCTAATTGCTTCTAGTCTAGCAACAAGAGTATAGGTTTCATCATAATCAATTCCTTCCTCTTGATTATAGCCTTGTGCTACTAATCTTGATTTATTTCTAATTATTATGCCAGATTCAACCATTTTATTTCTAAAAACCCATTTAGTATCAATAACTGGATGAAAACCCGGTCTTGAAATAAGACACCATACTTTGTTTTGCTCAAATTGAACTAACTCATCTTGCAGTGCGAAAATCCAAAATTTATCAGTTAACACCTCATCTACATTTTTAGGCTCAATTTGAGATAATAAAGCAAAATTAATTATATCCCTAAGAGAAGAACGGATATTTACACCTCTTTTGAAATTACCGATGATTTCTTTTACCGAATGTCCTGGTATTGTCTTTATAGCTCCTGGTAAAGTTAAATTCTTTTCCTTAGGTTCCTCCTCTTGTTGGGACTCCTTAGGTACATTATCACCTTGGTTTTGGTTATTTGAAATACCTGTATCATCATCATCCAAAACCTTTCTCGACAAGAATGGATCAGCTTCCTTAAAAATAACATGCATAGTTTCTTCTACTACTAACGTACGTTTATTATAAACTCTATAAGCTTTACTGTTAGTAGCATATCTATGGAAAATCCCATAATCAGATTTAGCATCAAATTTACCAAGATTATCCTTGTCATTCAAAATAAAACACTTACATCCAAATACTTTAAAATAGGAAATATTAGGAGTTTTACCATTCCAGATTTCATATGGGGTTTTGTTGAACCCTCTACTAATCGATACCCAATTCACCACATGACAAGTTGTACTTACTGCTTCGACCCAGAAGTAGGTTGGTAAGCGATTTTCATTAAGCATCGTTCTGGCCATCTCTTAAAGCGTCATGTTCTTCCTTTCCACTACACCATTTTGTTGTAGTGATCTTGGTGCAGAAAAGTTATGAGCATAACCATACTCATCACAGTAACTTACGACATCATCATTCTTCAACTCTTTTTCTCTGTCACTTCGAATGTTAATAATGGAACATTGTTTCTCATTTTGAACATGTTTACAAAATTTAGCAAAAACAGAAGCAACCTCACTTTTCTTAGCAAGGAAAAATACCCTGGTCAGTCTGAAACAATCATCAACTATAACGAAAGTATAAAACTTACCACTAAAACTAGCAACAGAGTTTGGACCAAACAAATCAAAATACAACAGTTCAAGATATCTAGACATGGACGTGTGTATCTTTTTCTTAAATAATGATCTAGCCTACTTGCCTAATTGACATGCATTATATACTTTATCTTTCAAAAATTTTAAATCAAGTAGGCCATGTACGAGACTCTTCTTAGATAAATTAGAGATTAACTTCATACTAGCATGTCCAATTCTCCTATTCCATAACTGATAGGTGTAATTTACCTATCTATTTTAAAATCGAACTTGTTAGTTTTTTAGTATGTTTAGTATATTTAGTACGTTTTAATACGTTTATATTCTTTTTGAATTAAATCAGGTGTGTGGGGGTGAAAAAGTATGTAAACAGATCAAAAACGATCAAATCAGATCAAGAACAGTAGGAAAACAAGCATGGAGGCAATATTCCAAAAAGTAGCCCACTGCCGCAGCGTCCAGACCACCGCCGCGGCAGTGAATATGCAGAGAGGGGCCTAAAATTGCTGAACATCCACTGTCGAGGCGGTGACCTCACCGCCGAGACGATGACCTCACCGCCGAGACGATGAAACTGTAGAAAGGTCCTTACTCCCACCGCTGCGACGAAGATCAAACCGACATACCCACCGTCGCGGAGGTGAGCCCACCGCCACGGCGGTCACTCTGCACACAGAATTTGATATTTATTTAGATATTTTTTATCTCTATTTCTTCTCCCTCCTCTTCCATTCGGCCATTGGAGACCCCTTAGTGCTTAGGATATTTTGAGAGTATTTTGGGAAGTGTTCAACCAATTCTGAAGGAGAATAATACGTTGTGAAGAAGGAGAAGTGATCCCAAAGCATTTTTAGCGGCAAATCTTCAGATTATGGCGAAGTTTCTTTCATTTCTTCTTTATTTTTTTAACTTCAGTAGGTTGTTGAGCATGTTTAGCTCGTTTTTCCTTGTATAAACAGTTATGGCCATGAGCTAAACAAATTTTGTCTAGGGATTAATAATATTTATAAAAATATTGTTTGTTTAAGTTTGTGTTTCATTTATGGTTATTTTTCGCTATTTTGATTGTGTTTTTCGTATTGTTATATTTATTATGCTTAGATAGATATATTGAGAATACAAAATTTGACACTTGGGAGAGGTAACCCTGAATTCGAACTAGGGTAAACACAACGCAACGATCCAATAACCCGGGAATGAGTTGGAAAGTGTGCAATCAATGACGTTGGGGCGAGACTCATGTGACCTAGCGTTGTTAAGATGTTGAGGGGGACTTCTTCGTTGACACGAAGTCGCATATTCACTCGTCCTACGCTCTGGAGAGATGGTGAGTGAGTTTACGAACCAAGATTGTCGGATAAGTCAAACGTCGTTAACATAAACTAAAACGAAATAAAACGCATTTAAGTAAATGAAGTTAATCCCGAGGAAATTTTTTCCCTAAACATTTCAATTTAATATTAATATAATTAGATTAATTAACTTAGTGTTAGTATTAATTAATTATAAACTACATTTTTATCGCCTAGATAAAATTAGGTTATGACAATTACGGTACTCGATAATAATCTCAACAACTCACTATGAACACGATACCCCTACTCTCCCCATCTATACTAAAAACTTGACTCGTATACTTGCGGTGAAAGTGGCATGTGTTAATTATGCGCAGCCAAGTTTTTAGCGTCGTTGCCAGAGATTGGTTTTTAGATTATTATAGATATTGTGAATAAATGACCCAAATTTTATTTTAGGCATTTCTTTTGTTTATAATTTTTATTTTGTAGTTTTGTTTTTATTTCTCTTGCAGGGTACTTGGAGATGTTAGATCGACAAGTATTGATGCAATTTTTTCAACAAGATTCCGAGCCGTTTTATTGTGCTTGGGATCGATACAAGGGATTGCTACTTCGGTTTTCGAACCAAGATTTTTTGAGGGAATGTCAACTCCTGAATTTGCTCAACGAGTTACAAGCCACAACCAGAAATTGGATGGAAGGAGAAAATACTAGCACCTCTTTCTACGACCTAACTGCGAACGAAGTCATTTGGTCGTTGGAGGAAATGGAGGCCTATGATTATCAGAGTTAGAATTATTCACCGAGTCACCAAAGCTTGGGGGATAGTTTCAACACTACAGCACCATGGATTGATATTCTGGATCAAGATGAGGAGTCTTCCCCTGCCTTAGAAGACATGTTCGCTACAGTTATAGGGGAAACTCAGAGATTCTTAAGGGAGACACATGACCAGATCAACGAGCACGAGGATCGGCTTGATTATATCGAGACGGTCAGTGCCAACATCGATATGACCGTAACATCTTTGCAAACATAAATCGGTCAGCTCATCTGCTGGATTGAGGCCAAGTCAGATATGGTAGCCCTGCAGATACACAAGTCATATCATGTGATAGCCACCATGAGGAATCGAAAACGAGTGGAAGGATCTTGGGAGAATTCATTGATAAAGCTGAAGAAGAGAGAACCCAAGAATAGATTGGTGATGAAAATTCACACATTAATCGTTGTGAATTTTCACCGTTTGAATTCCAGCTCGTGACGCCGCAGTCGATCCAAGATGATCACATCTATGAGGATCCGATTTGGCTCACTTGTCCTTCGCTACTATTAGCAACGTTCTTCCATACCCACCAATTACATGAGCCGGTAAAGCATCCTGTTGAAAATTTGAGCCGATCAGAGCCATATCTCGCCAAGCTTGAGGGCGTATTAAACCAAGACCCGTACATGGTGTTATTTGACACGTACTACAGGCGAAAGTCGCTCTTTGACGAGCACTTCGACGTGTCAGGCTGACGACCATAAACCAAGCGCTTCTTGGCAGGCAACCCAAGGAAAAAAAAAGTTAGATCCATCTCCGTCGACATGATTCGGAGGCGATATTCTCTTACCTCCTAGGTACGTGCTTTAAACCCCCGTCTTCATTATCATGCTATATGATGTCATTGGGATCGCTGACTAGTCGTTTTGGGTATTGCCTGTGTTAAGTTGGTGGTAATGTGTAGTATGCTTTAGTATATGTTTTAGTTGTAGTTTATGTTTTATTGTTTTTATCGTGTGCATGTTTGTTTAGGGTAGTTATTGTTATGTGTTGAGTTTTGACTTCATCTGGGCCATTACCCGATGATGAGTCTGTCCCCTGATTGTTTATTGAGGTCAAGCGTAAAACTCATTCATGTGTGTTCTGTGTGTTTAACGTATAGTTTTAGTAAACGTTATTGTAGATCCTAAATGCATGAGCACGTAAACTCAATATAGAACTATCTAATTGATTTTAAAACGATTATCCGTCACCTAAATTCATAACAATAGGGATTCTAGAACTTGATTTGGAGAAAATTCGAGGTGAAATCCTAGGCGAAGTAGTTCAGGAGATATAATTTAGGCAGTCATTTTGTCGCTTGAGCCTTTTAAGCTTACCTTGATATATCATTATCCCTCGTTACCCTATCGAAACCTAATAGCCGTTTCAATTCTGAACACTTAACTAATACCATAGCCGATTGAATTTTTTCCAAACCTATATCGCTGAGCCAAAGGGATAATTTGAGTAAATCAAGTTAGCTGTTGCAAATGCTACTTAAAGTGAGCGATTAGGTTTAGGGCGAACTATTAATTGGTTCGGTATTTGAGTACTCATTTGTCATTTTTCGCTCATATTTCACGCACCCCTTAAATTGTACAAATCAAATAAGTTTAGGGGTGTGTTTGTTTAAAAAAAAACTATGTAAATATAGTTTTATTCCAGTTTAATTTGACAAGTGAGTACGACATTCTTAACGTATGTTCAAGGTTGTTTCCAATTTAACTATGGGGTTTCGAGTGTGAGTATGCCAAGCGATGTGCCTTGGGTAACGTTAAGTTAACAACGTTAACCTGTTTTCTCTTCCAATTTACCATTGGCCATATTCCTTAACCGAACCAAGACTTATTGATCTTTTTGAATCTTCGAGCCTACATTAGTGGAGAGTAGAACCCGGGTCAGGCGTATGGATTCCTTATACATTAATGGTTTAAGTCATTAACTTTATTGAGGGATAATCCCATCTAATCAATGGATAGTTGTATATTTGAATTTTAACACACACACTTTGACAGGATCTAGAATGACGCTTACTATTATTGAACGTTGAAATTCTAGAACACCACATGGTGTGATTTATGTTTGAACTTTATAGGATTGGGGGCCGATGAGGGAAAAATCGTTTGGTTATTAGATGATAATCAAAACTTGCACATTTTTGTTTTTCGTGTTTTTCATTTTTAGTTTTTAATTTCGTAAGTAGTGGTTATAAGTTTTTCATATTGTGTGAGTGTTTTGCTCGAGGACTAGCAAAATTTCAAGTTTGGGGTATTGATAGGTGTAATTTACCTATCTATTTCCAAACTGAACTTGTTAGTTTTCGAGTACGTTTAGTACATTTTAATACGTTTATATTCTTTTTGTATTAAATCAGGCGTGTGGGGGTGAAAAATAATGTAAACGGATCATAAACGATCAAATCAGATCAAGAACGGTGGAAGAACTGTGGGAAAACAAGAATGGAGACAATATTCTGAAAAGCAGCCCACCGTCGCAGCGGTGAATATGTAGAAAAAGGCCTAAAACTGCTGAACATCTACCGTCGTGGTGGTAAAACTGCAGAAAGGTCCCTGCTCCCACCGTTGCCTCCACTGCTGCAGCGAAAATCAAATCGACATACCCACCGCCGTTGCAGTTACTCTGCACACAAAATTAGATATTTATTTAGATATTTTTTATCCCTATTTTTTCTCCCTCCTCTTGCATTCGGCCATTGGAGACCCCTTAGCGCTTAGTATATTTAGAAAGTGATTTGGGGAGTGTTCAACCAATTCCAAAGGAGAATGACAAGTTGCGAAGAAGGAGAAGTGATCCCAAAGCGTTTTTAGCGGCAAATCTTCAAACTATGGCTAAGTTTCTTTCGTTTCTTTTTTATTTTCTTAACTTCAGTAGGTCGTTGAACATGTTTAGCTCAGTTTTCCTCGTATAAAAGGTTATGGCCATGAGCTAAACGGATTTTGTCTAGGGATTAATAATATTTATGACAATGTTGTTTGTTTGAGTTTGTGTTTCGTTTATGGTTGTTCCTCACTATTTTAAATGTGTTTTCCATATTGTTATGTTTATTATGCTTAGATAGATATATTGAGAATACGAGGTTTGACACTCGGGAGAGGTAACCCTGAATTCGAATTAGGGTAAACACAACGCAACGATCCAATAACTTAGGAGGGAGTTAGAAAGTGTGCAATCAATGACGTTGGGGCGAGACTCATGTGACCTAGCGTCGTTAAGATATTGAGGGAGATTTCTTCGTTGACGCAAAGTCTCATATTCACGTGTCCTATACTTGGGAGAGGTGGTGAGTGAGTTTACGAACCGAGATTGTCGGATAAGTCTAATGCCGTTAACATAAACTAAAACAAAATCAAACGCATTTAAGTAAATGAAGTTAATCCCTAGGCAATCTTTTCCCTAAATATCTCAATATAATATTAATATAATTATATTAATTAACTTAGTATTAGTATTAATTAATTATAAACTATATTTTTATCGCCTAGATAAAATTAGGTTATGACAATTACGGTACTCGATAATAATTTCAACCAATCCTTATGGACACGATACCCCTACTCTCTCCATCTATACTAAAACTTGACCCGTACACTTGCGGTGAAAGTGACGTGTGTTAATTACGCGCCACCAATAACCAACTATTTTAAGACAAAACATTCAAATAAGATAAATTTTGAGAATTAAAATCATCAAATGAGCAAGTATAAACATTCTCAAAACGTGATGCAACTAACAAGATACGACTATCATAACTATTCTTAATAATGCACTTATCATGATCAAATATAACGTTATAGCCCTTGTCACATAGTTGACTAATACTAAGTAAATTATGTTTAAGTCCATCAACTATTAACACATCTTTAATAATAGTAGAACCATTACCAATATTACCTATACCGATAATTTTACGCTTTGCGTTGTCTCCAAAAGTCACATGACCTCCATCCTTAGGTGTCAAAGATGTAAATTTTTCTTTGTCTCCCATCATGTGTCGAGAACAACCACTCTCCAGGAACCATTGGTCCTTACTTATTGAAACTTTTAGAATAACATGTAAGGAGCACCTCAAATAGTTCCTAAGTGGTACCCAGTCTAAGTGGGTCCGATCTTGTTAGTCGGGACAATTTTAGTTCCTTTTGGAATCCAAACTTGTCTACAGTTAGGTAATTTAGCAAAACATCTACGAATAGTATTGTAAGGCCCAAATCATAGCACGTACATCATTAATAGTTGTATTTTAAAGTATTGGAAAATTTGGGGTAAATTTTTGTTAATAAAAATCAAAATTAAAAGTTTAGGGGTCAAATTTGAAATTTAGAAAACATGGAAATTAAATTTGAGATCCAAATTGATAATTAAAATCAAAAATTGAAAATAGTAAGGGTGAAATTATAATTTTAGAAACTTGTAAAAGTTGAAAATGATTAAAATAAGATCTTAAAGGAAGTTGGGGGGAGGAAAGTGCATTTTAACTAAAGATTTTTTTTTATAAACACGTATATACATGCATAAGTGCGTGTGTGCTGTGAGATCGGCCGGTGGGAACAGAGGAACGAGAAGAGGGGCGACGTGGCGTGAGGAGATCCAAAATCCATCCACCATTTACATTCATATAAATACCCTTATGCATAGTTATGATCAGGAAAATCTTAAAGCAAAATCAAAAAATTTAGAGAAGAGAGAGAGAGGACCGGAGGTGGGCGTTGTCGGGCTATTCGCAATCGCCGGTAGGCGTGGTTTCTGTTCTGATCGGCCGGTGATTATAAGAATGTAAGAGGGTGTGATCATCACTACCATGTTCAGGCATTGGGTGAGTGTGTGCGTGTGACTGGACAGGGGTGTTCCTCTGTTTTGATCGTCGTGTGTGTAGGTGTTCCTCTGTCGGCAGTGGTGGCGGTGATGTGTGCGTGTGTTCTGTTTCTGTTTGGGCAGTTTTGTGTGGGTGTGTGATCAACTGGGGTAAACGACGGAGGCAGTGGCGGTATGAGTTTGGCCTGATGGTGTGTGTGTGGGTCATCACGATTGGGTGGGTATGTCTCAAGTGGGTAGATGAGTTTGGTGGTGAAGTGGCCGGTGGTGGTTGGTGATCCGTGGTGGGGGATGGAGTAGGGCCGGCGGTGAGAGCGACGATGTGTGGGAGGCCTCTGGTAGACGGTAATAGTAGAGAGAGAGGGGAGGTGGCTGGGGTGTTGGAACTGAAACAGAAACAGTAAACGCAAACAGAAAGAAAAAAAAATGGGGAATTTGCAGAAACCACCCCAGGAAAATCCAAAACCCACCTCGTGGTCGCCAAACGATTCGAAAACAGGTGAAATTTCAATCGATTATCAATTTTCGTTAAAATTAAATTTTATTTAGCGTTACAAATCCTAAAATCGTAATAATTTCATGACAATTAATTAATTTTAATTACGTGGTACATAAAATAGTAACGATTCAGAATATAGGGTCTGTATTGCATGATTAGGATGTTTTAGATAAGATATTAATTTAGGCTCTGTCACTATTAGGTTCGCCACCGGCGTCCAGATAGAGTGTGGTCAGTGTCAGTTTTGCAAAACGGATATCGAGGTGAGTGTACTGTCTTCTTGCCAAACTATTTTTATATCTATATATGATGGAAAATGGTTGTATTTACATTAAATTCTAATAAAATTTTGTGGATCAAGCAGGTTTTGGGTGAGTTGGTAAAATGGATTTTCGTGAGATTACGATGGTTTTCGAAAGGAATGTGAAAATAGTTTTTCGTTGGTTTTAGTGGTTTTAAAAGAGAGTGGAAAATATCTATTTTTTTAAACATGTCTGGTTTTCTAAAAATAAAGAGTGAAAAAATGGTTTTGGTAAAATCAAACGTTTCCTTTTAAAAGAAAGTGAGAAATATGATTTTCGAATAAAAAGTCGATTTTGGAAAAGAGAGGTGGATGTGTGATCTGACGATATTGATTAGACAATATCATTACGTTGTGATTTGATGATGATGTTATTAATTTGACGATGTTGTTGATTAAACGATGCTGTTGACTCGTAATTTGACGATGTTATTGATTTGACGATGCTATAGTATTTATCTGCTTCGGCAGAGTGATGGTATTGATTTGACAATATTATTGATTTAACGATGCCATAGTATTTATCCGCTTCGGCGGAGTGATATTTATCTGCTTCGGCAGAGTAATGTTAGACATTTATACTGCGCAGTGATTATCTGCTTCGGCGAAGTGATGGGTGTTCGTAGGAAGGCATATCCTACAGGTGGTACGGTACCGTTGCAACTCCCAATCGTGAGGTTAAAACGATCACTAGGGCTGGCCAGTGTGGGTGTTTGAGATGTGTGCTTGAGATGTGGTGTTTTACGTATATTAGTTGATTTGATATTTATTATCATGGTGATTAGTATGATTTTTATATTAGTTGGATTTGAATGGAACTTAATTATGTCGTTTTATTCTCTCTGCTTTTATACTGGGGATTGTATGAGCTATGTGGTATTTATAAACTTATGTTTGATCCATTTAGATGTTGTAGAATGAGTTTTTATTATTAAAAATATTTTTACTAAGAAGGCAATACACTCATAGGTGAAGCAGTTAGGAGTCGGTCCCCTACTGGCACTAGGTAGAGTCCTACGATGGAGTCGTGTGGAGGGTTGAGATGAGCTTTATGAGGCGAACCTGTGAGGGGTTCATGGTATTATATTTTGTTGTTAGTATATTTGAGGAATGGGTGTGTTCCCATAACAGAAATATGTATAGCTTCATATAGATGATGATTTGTTTATATATATGCATATTGTCGTGTAATAGATAGTTGGTTGGTTATTTTCGGTGATGTCATGATGTCGTCACACCAGCCCGGGATGTCGGGATTTCGGGATGGGTCGTGATAAGTATGCCCCACAATATTACATTTAAAACATCTAATAAGATCCTTGATTTTAGAAAAGAATTTGTGAAAATATTTTTGTTTAAAATTTTTCTGAAATCCAATACCGACTTTATCAAAAATTCCATTTGAACTTCCCAAAAACATTTTCAAGTTATTTTCACCGCTTGTGAATTTGAGAACAATTGAATACAAATCCGTCAACTTGAATTTCAGTTCATTGTTTTCAGATTCGTAGTCTATCACTTGCTTGTTTAATGTATTAATTATACTTTGAAGGGCATTTATTTTAGAACACTAGTTTTTATAATCATGAGAAGGTTCTTGATAAACATTAAATAATTCATCAAAATTTAAAAGACAAGAACTTGAACATTTAGTTACCTCACCACCAGTGGCCATCAATGTAAACATGGACATATCTCCACTATCTGATTTTTCGGAGCGACTTAATTCAGTATCATCCTAAGTAGCCTTCATGGATTTTTTCATACTCTTCTTTCTTCTCTTCTTTTCTTTCTTCTTCTTTTTTTTTTTTTTTTTTTTTTTTTTTTTTTTATATCCTTCTTCGGTTCGGGACAATCATTTTGAAAGTGAACGATCTTATGATAGTTGTAACATTCCACTTTAGTCATGTTGAGATTTCTTCTCCAGCGGAATGTGCGCCGAGTCATTATTCTAAAATTCTTTGTGAGAAGCGCCACATCTTTCTCTTGCTCACTATCAAGACTTTCATAATCGTTGTCATCCTCTTCTTCAATTTTCAGAGGTTTTAGTGCCAAGGATTTCCTCTTGCTATTTCTGGTGTCATCCTCATATCCTTTAATCGCCACTTCATGAGTCATCAAGTTGCCTATGAGATCATCAATTTCGTATTTGCCAAGATCCTTAACTTTCTCAATTGCCGTCACCTTTGACTCCTATACTTTTGTCAAAGATCTTAGGACCTTTTGAATTCTATCCTCCACGGAATATGGTTTTCCAAGTTGACTCAGGTAATTGCAAATGTTGTTGAAGCGAGTATACATCTCTTGAATTAATTCAATTTCTTCAATTCTGAACAATTCAAATTTTCTCATCAGAGCGTTGATTTTTTATTGCTTCACTTGACTTGTCCCTTCGTGGGTAACATATAGGTTGTCCCACATCTCTTTTACATATTTACAACCTGAAACTCTAGAATATTCATTAGCATCTAACGAGCAAAATAGAATGTTAATAACCTAAGTGTTTATAGAGAGTTTCTGCTTATCAGAAGCAGTTAGTTGTTTCTTCTTCTTCTCGACTCCATTTTCCATTGGAACAAACGGACCATCCTCGATTGTTAGCCACACATCATAGTTTGTAGCCTGAAGGAAGGCTATCATTCTGTTTTTCCAGAATGAATAATTTTCACCTGCAAACAACAGTGGTCGGTGCATAGACTGTCTCTCAACTAGTGTACCTATTATGTGTACCATGTGATCTTTATTAGATAAGTGTGTCGATCTAAACCAACTCTGATGCCAATTATTAGTCCAGTGAGCTACCCAAGAGAGAGGTGAATTGGGTAAATAAAAAAAATTATCAGAGGAAATACTTCAAAAAGAAATCCAAATAATTAATTTTAATCCTAAATTAATTATTATTCTTATATAACAGTGAAAATATAATATCAACTAGATGCACACCAAATAACAAAAATAAATAATGAAAAATAGCAGCACAACAAAAATTTATACTGATTCACCAAGCTATTCTTGGCTAATCCAGTCCCCCGAGCTCCACGGAATGTTACACCCACTAAACTCAAGATTCCTTTAAAGGTAGGGACCACACCCTTGCAATGATTCTATTCGCAGGCTCAGAATCAACCTTTACAAAATCATTTTCCAAGACTCAAAAATAACCTCTACTTTTTATAGGCTCAAAAATAACCTAATTATTTTTGTACCTTAGGCTAAAGAATCAAAATCTCACAAATACTCTAAATATCCTTTTACCCGGTAAGGATTGAACCATTACAAAATTGCTCACAAATCAATTCAATCAAGGAAGAATTATTACTTCTATCTCTTTACAGGAAGAGACTGAAACCAGCTACCATTTGATTAAATACTCTCAATAGTATTCAATCCATCACTCAATCCACTTAATATCCCAGATAAATTAGAACTCAATTAATATCCCAAAACTAGTAATAAAAAAATGAGATATTCAAAATCTGATTTTAAACAAAAATTGGGTAGTATGTAATCAGATTTCTTCAAGAAATTGTTTCAAAAAAATATTTTTCAATAAAAAATCGGAAAACAATTTCAAAGATCAAATTCCAAATAACAAATATAATCAGACAACAATTAATAGAAAGTAATTTGGAAATATCTCACAAAGATTCCACCAAAAAAATAATGATTAGAGATAGCTATGAAACTTCAGATCGGTAGTAGCAATAATCTACAGTAAAAATTCCTCAAGAATAACTCTCAGAAAAGATCTCACAAATCAATCAATATGATTACTCTTAGAAAGCTCAAAAGTTGAATAACTCAGAATAATACTCTAGATATATCTATCTCAAATGTGAAAAAACGTAGGTCTACATAAAAGGGAATAAAATAAGCCCTCCAATGGCAAGTTCCCATTAATCATGACGTTTAATTGCACCAATAGACCCTCTATATCATAATGATTCATTTATGATATAATTCACTCAAAAATATCTTTTAAAACTTTCAATTAAGTCCCTCAAATTTTTCTTCAAACATAATTGAATTGGATTGAAAGAATTATACGTACCAAATTGAGAAACATAAAAAATACTTGAATCATATATATAGAAATACTTAGATATCATTTAAATAACTAAAAACACTTTAGATTCCTAAGATATCTTAGAGATCCTAACCAAAAAATGGTTAGTAAAAGCTATTTTTAGAATAAAATCCGGAATTCCACAAAATCCTGAAACAGTGCCATAAGTCGATTGACCAAGGTTCACCTGTCGACCGATCGAATCAGGATGTAGCCGAGCCAAAAATTCTTCGCCCATCGGTCGACCTATATATCGACCTAGAGATTCAAAGAGTTTCATTTCAGGTCACTGGTCGACCTCCTTGTCGACTGATCGATTCAGATAGTTCATCATTTAAGCTCAGGTCGACCTACTTGTTGATTGAGAGATTCAACAACTTCACCTTCTATGCTCCGGTCGACTTACCTGTCGACTTGTCAATGCTGGAAACCTTTTCTAAATTCGTTTTTAATCCATTTTCTTCAACATTTTCGCCCCTTTAACCGATTTCTTTTCTCGGTTAGCTCCACTAAATACTTAAGTTCAATTTTAGTCAATAATCTATATTTATTTTTTAATTACACATAGGAGCAAATAATTTAACTAATTAGGTACCTATCAAAAGTGCACATAAACTCTTAAAAAACTTTTTGTGACGTGTGTGATCCTAATTGGGATATTAAGAATTGAAATTTAACTTGAGTTGTTTTCCCTAGGTTCTTCAAATTCTTCAACCTCTTAATCATTTATCGTCTTTGTCATCATCTTTTAGTATCCATTCATTACTTGTCATCATATCTTCATCATTGGAACTAAAAAACTAAAACACTCAATTAAACTGTTAGTTCCACCAAAAACATCAACATTTAATTATTCATCAAAATCTCAGGATCAACATTTAATTTCTAAGCTGTGCTGTCCGAGCACCCTCTGCTTGGTTATATTCAAGAAGGCAGAGCCTCGAACCCTTCTCTTCTCCACATTTTCCAAGTATGAAGAATAGTCTGAGTTGCGGTGTCCGAGCACGCTCAGCTTGGACATATGTGGAATGGGTAGCCTCAAACCTCTTCACTAGGACGTCCATGTATGAAGTTACCGAGCTAAGGTGTTCGAGCACCCTCAGCCCAGAATTTCCCCAGATAGTCAATGCAAGTGAGGATTCAAGATAAGCTACCGAGTTGAGGTGTCCAAACACCCTCAGCTCAGACATCACCCAAAGGGAGGTCTCAAATGAAGAGGGAAGTTGCCCTACTGAGCTGGTGTGTCCGAGCACCCTCAACTCGAATTGACTATAAATTGGGAATCCTCAAGTGGGATTGAAGACTCAATGCTGAGCTGAGGTGCCCGAGCACCCTCAACTCGGACTTATTCAAAATGAAGCCCCTCAAATGAAAGTTTAAGCTACACCACCGAGCTGAGGTGTCTGAGCACTCTCAACCTAGACTAAGGTAAATTGGGGGCCATAAAGTGAAGGTTGAAGCTTTAGAACCGAGCTGGGGTTTCCGAGCAGCCTCAGCTCGGATTACCTCCAATTGGGAACTCTCAAGACAGTATTGAAGATATGTCGCCGAGCTAAGGTGTCCAAGCACTCTCAGCTCGGACTTATGCAAATTGGGAATCCTCAAATAGAATTAAAGACACATTATCGAGCTAAGGTGTCCGAGCACTCTCAGCTTGGACTTGTGCAGAAAAATGGCCTTTCAATAAATAATGAAGCAGCGTCCGAGCTGAGGGGTCCGAGCACCCTCAGCTCAAATCCTCTCTAATTAGGCTTCATTTTTTCTTTAATGATCAACGAACCGAGATGAGGTTCCCGAGCACTCTCAGCTCCGATTATCCAATGTATAGAGTCTCTTAGGGTCGTTTTAAAGATACCAAAGCCATTTTGACACCCTCTCTACCTCCTCATCGTCCAGGGGGCTAAAAACGGGTCATTACACTCTATTTCAAGTGGACCAGCCCATGGATTTCTACAAAATGGGCATAAAAGCCCATTCTAGGTGATTAAGGCCTTAATATGCATGCTCATTGGCTGTCAGATGAATTATGTTAATTAATCGAGCTTGGCTCCCTAATTTCACGACACTAATTGAGCCCAGCACCCTATAAATAATCCCTTAGATCCAATACCCAAAGGTACATGCTTCTAACTTACTCTAGAGTACTTATAGCCTTCTCTCTTCGGATACTTATTCTCATGCTGGAGGGGCCTCACTGGGCACAACCTCAGTAGGCCTTTGTGCAGGTAGTTGGAGTGCAGTCATGGAGCTCAGTTCGAAGCATAATTCAGCTCGGAGTTTTAGTAGGATCTCGAAGTCTAGCGAGGAGCTCGGGTTGGATCGCAGGGATTTCTAATGCGTCAGAAGTTCTTCAATCTCGAATTTTCCAGTTCACCATCGCCACGCCAGCAACAAATCCTCATGTGTCACCTGTCTGAACCATACTGTGGGTGTTCACCATTTTTTGACACCAACAGTTTAGCGCCGTCTGTGGGAATATGCAAGAGGCCTTCCCTGATCGTCGACTCCCCAAAGCAGCTGAGACCTGATGATCACAAGGTCCAGTCAGGTCATCGCAAAAAAAGATCAAACACCCACCGTAAACAACGATCTGACCCCTCAGCCCGTCAATGACATATCTAAGGCTCCGAGGCTGGACTCTTAGGTCCCAATTGTGGAGAATCATACACTACCTACCAGTCAGATAGGTTCTCCAACCGGCCAGACGGGCCCCTTTGCCTTACCCTCTCAATCGTTTGTTGGGCAGACCTCAGGAGCACCAGAAACCTCCCGTATAAAAAACTTGGAAAGTTAATCCCAAACCTTTTTTCAGGTCCTCCTCGCCTGCCTACTACCAACCCAACTAGAAAGGGTGCCAGCTCTCCAACCTGCAAGAAGGAAAGAGCATGCACTTGAGCCTAAAGATCGCATGTTTTACTCCAATGGACACACCCCAAGGGCCCGTCCTTGGCCCCGTAACAATGGACGGAGGAAAGTTGACCTTGCACCTCTTGAGGTATCGAGATCTCCATTTCCACCTCCGCCGAGGAGAAGGAGAGACAACCAAATAGAGTATCCACCGAGTAGAGCTCAGAGTTATGTTTCCCGATCAGAGCATAGGTCACGGCATGTTCATGAAGTGGATTCATATTCACCACCGAACAAGCAACGTATTGCCCGGGCTGTTGCTAGTCAGGCCAGGATACTTCTGAGAGGTGAAGTAATGGTGGAAAGGAGCCTCGTCGATATGAAGGCTGCCTTATATTAGATTCAAGAGATAAGAAGACCACTTGGGCTCTCATCTGAGGTAAGATCTCTGCTCATTGAGGAGATTCTGGAAGAATCTTTGCATGCGCGGTTCACTCACCCCCAAATGATCTCTTATGATGGAATCGTCGACCCGGTGGGTCACTTGTCCATTTTCAAGTCCTACATGGATTTACACGCTGCCTCAGTTTCCATGAGGTGTAAAGATTTTCCTTTCATCCTCACGGAGGATGGGGGGAGTGGTTTAGGACCTTGGCCCCACGTCCATCTCTAGTTTCCGAGAGTTGGAGCAACTCTTTGTCTCTCAGTTCCAACGCTCATAACGCTAGTCAAAAACCATGGCACATATTCTCAATCTCTAGCAACTACCCAGCGAGTCATTGAGAGACTATGTGGACTAGTTCAATAGGGAGGTCATTGGCTGCGACGAACTCTCCAATGTTGTCGCGATGAATGCTTTCATTGACGGCCTAAAAAATAGGAGACTATCTTACGACCTCTGCTCCAATCTCGCACTAAATCTCAACATCGCACTCGAAAGGGGTACACAATTCCATTATGTCGACCTAAGACAAGCAGCCAAGAAGGATCGTGAGGGAGTTCAAAATAAAAAAGGTAAGGCGGAGGAAAGTCTGAACCGAGCGCAAGAGGCCAAAAGGCTGCAAACCGAAAGGAGATTAGGCCCACTGCCCAGGGACCAAAGACCACTTCCACCCCTCAGGCATCATCAAAAGAGCTTCACCCCGCTCACAGCCTTGATCGCCACCATCTATGCTGAGAACATAGGAAGGAAATTATCTCCTCCTTCCCCGGCTCCAAAGGGTAAGTCGATGGGGAGATCGTTGAACAAGTATTATGAATTCCACCGGGACAGAGGACACTCACGGATGATTGCTTCCAACTCCAAGAAGATATTGAGGCCCTCATCAGCTGGCGATATTTAGGTTACTGTGTCCGAAGAGGCGGCTAGACACCAAGGCATAAAGAGTATGATCCCCTTGATAAGCACAGGGGGTGAAAAATGAGAGATAACCGTAGTCGTCCTTTACCCCGAGCTGAAGGAACGAGAGACGAGGATGAACAGATAGTGGATGGAGAGATCAATGTCATCTACGACGAACTCAATCTCAGAGAAGAGACGACATTCTCTAGGATAAGGTATGAGCCCAAAGCAAAAAGAAAAGCGGACGAAGATATATTTGAGATAAGCATAATCGATGCTGCTAAGCACGATATTTTTTTCAGCGAGGCCAACCTCCGAGGTGTGCGTGTCCCTCATGATAATGCCCTCATTATCATTTCCCTTATCAATTATATCAATATGGGCCCCCTGGTCAGTTTCGGGGGCAAAAGTGGTCAACGCACTGGGATAGGTCTCTCTTCCCGTCACGGTTGAAACTCACCCCAAAACCTCAATAGTGTGGACTAAATTCTTGATCGTTAATAGGCCGTCCCCCTACAATGCCATCATGGGGAGACCTACCATGGAGACTCTCAAGGCGGTATGCTCTCCTTACCACTAGACAATGAAGTTCCCTACCGAGAAGTGGGTGGGGAAAGTGAAAAAAGACTAGGAGACCTCCAAGGCCTATTCCCGAAAGGTATTAGAGAGAAGGAAATAGAAATTAAAGATAGAGCCAGAGCTTAGTTACACCGAGCTTATGGCTCTAGACAGAGGGTCGGGGCTGGTGCCCATCGACGACCCCCTAGAAGAAGAAAATGGTCATCAACCACACAAAGATTTGGTGGAGATTCTGATATACCCTTACAATAAAGAAAAGGATAGTGAGGATTGAATCAAGTCTTGGCCTAGAGCAAAGAGTTGAGCTCACTAGCCTCCTCTGGAGAAACTATGACGTCTTCACCTGGTCATGTGATGAACTTCCAAGAATCAATCCAAGTATGGCAATGCACCACCTACATGCTGACCCACACTACCTACCCATGAGGTATAAGATGAGAACATTCCACCTTAAGCGCCAAAAGATCATCGAGGAAAAAATTGACAAGTTGATTAAGTCGAACGTGGTGGAGGAAGTCGAGTTCCCTGATTGGCTCGCGAATGTGGTCCTGGACCCTAAAGCCAGCAACAAGTGGCGCCTTTATGTCAACTTCAAGGACCTGAACAAGGCGTGACCAAATCACTTATTTCCCTCTTAAGGATCGATATAGTTATCGATACCATAACGAGGTATGGGCTTCCGACCATATCCAACATCTCCAGAATTGCTTCCATAAGCTCAGGGCTCACCGTATGAAACTCAACCCCAACAAGTGCATCTTTGGTGTTTCAGTCGGGAAATTCCTCGGATACATGGTCTCTCAGCGCGGAATCGATGCTAATCCTGACCAAATAAATGTCATGTTGGAGATGAATTCTCCTCGGAACGAGAAGGAAGTGAAGATGCTCACAAGAAGGCTCACTGACCTAAACTGGTTTATCTCACGAGCGTCGGACAAATGTTTTCCCTTCTTCAAGGTGTTAAGGGGTAACAACAAATTTGGATGGATAGCAGAGTATGAGACAGCATTCTAGGAGCTCCAAAAGTATCTCTCCTCCGTTCCTTTGCTCAATACCCCAAAGGCGGGTGAATATCTATTCTCGTACATTTCTGCTTCCTCAATAGCGATTAGCGCAGCTCTAGTAAGGGAAGAAGTCGGCGTCTAGCACTCAGTGTACTACTCCAATAGAGTCCTCACGGACGCCAAGATAAAGCACACCAAGTTCGAGAAGCTCGCATATGCTTTGTTGGTGACCTTGAGAAAGCTGAAACAATACTTCCAAGCACATACCATCATCGTCTTAATCGACCAACCACTAAGGAAAATTTTGCATTCTCCAGACATCTCGGGGCGACAGATGAAGTATAACCTCAAGCTCAGCCAATTCCACATTGAGTGTAGGCTAAGGATTGCCATCGAAAGCCAAGTCCTAGCTAACTTCATCGCCGAGCTCACCTTCCCTGAGGATACAGAAACCACTGCTAATGACTTGGGCACAAAGCCCATGGAAGAAGAGGGAACGTCAACAAACCCTACTCAAGGATCCAATCCAGACACTTGGAAGCTCTTCACCGATAGGTCTTCCAACGTGAATAGTTGTGGAGCGAGAATGATTCTCATGGCCTCGGATAAAGAAGAGATAGAGTATGCCCCCAAGTTGGGGTTCAGGGTGACTAACAACTAAGCTGAGTATGAAGCACTCATTGCCGACCTTCGCTTGGCCCATGATTTTCATGAAAGGACATTGGCCATGTTCTGTGATTCCCAGCTTATTGTCAATCAAGTCAACAGTGAGTATTCGGCCAAGGACCCAAGCATGACCGCATACTTGGAAAGGGTCAAGACGTTGATGGAAGGTTTTGAAAAAATCCAAGTAACCCAAATACCCCGAGAAAAAAACAGGCATATTGATGCCTTAGCCAACCTCGCTTCAGTGGTGGAATGGACTTTAAAGAGAAACGTGTATGTGGAGTACTTGGATTCTCCAAGCACCGCAATGTCCGACCAAGTGGCATCAATCTGCGAGCTCAACGACCAACCCACTTGGATAGATCCGATAGACGTTACTCGATGCTACCAGAAGATCGTGTAGAGGCTAGGAGGATGCGTTATTGATCCATGAGATATTTCATCATAGATGGGCTTCTATACCGACGCTTTTTCTCAGGCCCACACGTCAGATGCCTTCGACCAGAAGAAGTGGACTACATTCTGAGGGAAGTTCATGAAGGCATCTATAGAAACCACTCAAGGGAAAATCACTAGCAAGAAAGCTACTTCGACAAGGGTATTTTTGGCCAAAGATACTCGAGGATGTGACAGAAGTCGTGAAAAAATGTGACAACTATCAAAGATTTACCCCCCACCCTCATGCCCCCCCCCCCCCCCCCCCCCCCAAAACATGGTTGCAATGATAAGCTCGTAGACCTTCACTCGATGAGTGATTAACTTGCTTGGCCTTTTTCCTAAGGGCACCTGCCAAAGAAAATTCTTGGTGGTCGCCATTGATTACTTCACCAAATGGGTCGAGGTAGAGCCCCTAGAACGCATTACAAAGGAAAAAAATTCGGGACTTCATATG
Organism: Eucommia ulmoides; assembly: GCA_016647705.1. Lineage (NCBI taxonomy): Eukaryota > Viridiplantae > Streptophyta > Magnoliopsida > Garryales > Eucommiaceae > Eucommia > Eucommia ulmoides. The sequence goes on from CM028337.1 coordinate 22,430,413, forward strand.
AAAATCCATGGTATGCCGGTTTGGTATCCCAAGAGCCATTTTGTAAACAACAGCACCCAATTCGACAACGACTTGTTTATAGACTTCCACTCAGGACTTGGTATCCGAACTCATTTTGTCTTTCCGGAGCATCCCAAACTAATGGTGAAGTTGAGGTTACCAATCGAACCATCTTGCACAAATTGAAGACTCGACTTGATAAAGCCAAAGGACGGTGGGTAAAAGATTTGTACCCTGTCCTATGGGCATATCACACTACTTCACGAACCCCAACCGGAGAAACACCTTTCACGGTGACGTTCGGATTGGAAACATTAATTCCAACAAAGATCGGGATGCCAACCCTCAGGACAGTAAGAAGAGATCTCGACCACGAACAAAACGATGCTATACTAGCTCTAAATTTAGACTTGCTAGAGGAAAGAAGAGAAAATGCTCAAATTCGTTAAGCGGCCTATCAACAACGCATAGCTCGTTACTATGACAGAAGGGTACACCCTCATCGTTTTGAAGTCGGGGATCTTATTCTCAGGAAGGTCACCTTGGCAACCAAAGAACCAAACGCAGGAAAGCTATCTCCCTACTTAAGAAGGACCTTACCACGTAATAAGAATTGCAAGGCCGAGCACATATGAGCTCGAGACCGAAGAAGGAATCCCACTACGACAACCTTGGAATGCTAAACACTTCAAGCAATATTTCTATAGGAAAGAGGTAGTTTAGTAAACACTTCATTTTGTTTTAAATGTAACGAGTTTACGTATCAATGAAATGGATGCTTAAGTAAAACGATCTCCTAACACATACACACATCTTTAGAAGCGACACTCCAGCGCTATCGTTGAGAGTGATAACTAGACCCCCTACACAGGTTGATAGTCTGTACCTAGGGATAAACTAAGGTCATCCACCAAGGGTAGGGCATCGATCGGGTCTGAGGGTTTGCGGCCACGTATCTATCCCCTTACAACCGACCACAGGTCAGGCGACTTAAAGAGAGAGATACTACTGTATGGACTAATTTGGGATAACATGAAAAGGCTCAGGGATGAGCCTGAATACAGAGAACCCATCGATAACTGGCCACAGGCCCCAATGCTTTCTTGGCGCCCAGCGGACTGTGAAGACCAAAGACTGTTTTACAGGACCGCCGCCATCTAGCTAGCAGCACAAGCAGTAATACTACTCCCACTTTAGGCTGGGGAGGCAGGATAGTTATAGCCTTGGCAGCAAAAACAAATCGCTTGGGAAAATTAGCCGAACTCCGCTCTCCGATTACCCTCAGCTAGGATTAGTCAATTTAGAAAGTTCCAAAACCAAATGGCGCCAAATATTTTCTAAGTATGGAAAGACGGCCGAGCTCTGCTCTCCGAGCATCCTCAACTCGAATTCATCAATCTTGGGGGTATCCAATAACATTTGCTGAGCTTCGCTCTCCAAGCACCCTTAGCTCGGATAAGCCTATTTTGGGGAATCCACCTACATTAAAGGACCCTAGAATATCTTCCGAGTCAAGCTCTCCGAGCATTCTCAGCACAGATATTTGAATTTCAGAAGATTAAAAGTCTTTCAATGCTCAAGTTTTGGGAATTTCCCGGCCACAAATCTACAAGCACATCCAGCTCGATTTGGTTGAAATGAAGACCTATCTACTCTATTCTAACAGAAATGATAATAAGAGAGAAGAAAAAATCAACACAAGTAGTTGCCCAAAAAAATTATTTGTGTTTGTATTATGTTCAAAGAAAAGGCTTACATCGGCAGGGTTCATACCCATTTTCATAAGTTTAGTGCCAGAGTATATCAAAATTTTAAAAAAAAAAAAAAAAAGAATTGAGATTGAAAAAGTTCAAAAAATGCTAAGTCTGGATAAACAGCTGGGCTGAGGATCTAGCCACCACGCCCATGACCATCCTAGGGAACCAATGGGCCTACTCCTCCTCGGAGACACCCATGACGTCCACAACGCCGATATGAGTGTCCTCGTTACCTTCTTCATCCTCGCCCTCGGTCTCTTATTCACCGCCTTCATCTCCTCGAGCCTCTTGGTCTTCTTCCAAGCTGGCCTCCTCAATTACACACCCCTCGTTGGGGAACTCCATCCCGATCCATGTGTAGTCCACCTCAGGAAAGTGGCGTCGGAAGGAGCGTATCGTGGCATGCTGGCCGTCGTCCATGTACTTGGCAACGAAGTCGTACTTCAGATCCTTAGATTTTTTGTTGGACTTGTACTAGTCGGTGGCCTTTTTCTCGGCCTTGCGGATCGCCTTCGCCCTCAAGAGTTCCTCTTTCTTCAGCCTATTCTTCAGGTTCTCTACCTTGGTATTTTTCTCTTGGAGCTGGGATTTGAGATCTTCTTTCTCCTTTTCCAAGTTGTCCCGCTCCGTGGTGTCATTAATGCCTAGCCTGGAGAGACGTATGTTCTTGGGCCATGAGCTGGAGGTCCTCGGTCAGCTGGTGCACCTTCTCAAGGGCCTCATTCCTCTTGATCTAGACGGCAGACTCTCTTATGGTGCTCTCGGCCATTCTTTTGTAAAGGATCGACAAATGAAGCAAGCTCTACATGAGGATGACCAAATGAGTACACTTGAAAAGAAAATTTAAAAAAAAATAAAAAAAATAAAAAATAAAAAATAAAAATTGAAGTGTTGAGTCCTTACTGAGACGTGGTCAATGACAAGAAGGCATAGAATATTCCTTGTATCCTCCTCGACCATGAGCTTTCTATCATCAGGTTGGGTAATTCGTCATCACCTCGGGAGATTTTAGCAAGGCATGGCCAGTTGGGAGCCCTGTGTTTGCGAAGCTAAAGTACGTTGCATCGGCGGGCAAATCTAGTGCCGAGGACGCCAGCTTGGCTCTTTTCAAGGACTTGTATTTTTTGTGCTTCCTCTCATGCACCTTTATTTTTCCCTTACCAGTACGGTTGGAGGGGGAGATGTCGCCGCTCCCAACCGGCGAGGATTGGTGGGATGCTGATCGTGAACGGGAAGACTCCTTGATCACCACACTGGGAAGTGCCGGTGGACAGCTCTAAGTCAACGTCATAGGATGTTGTTGTTGTTGTTACTGTTATTGTGGTAGTGGGGAAGGTTTGTTACTATGCTATTCTGGGACCCCTTCGCTTGGTCAGTGCTGCCAGCCTGAGCTGCCTAAGCTGCTTCCTTGGCCTGGGGCTCTCTCAGTCGCTAGACTGCCATCGCTTTGTCCATAGCTGCAATATTTAACAAAGTGTTAAGAAGTTTCTTTGACTAAGCCGACAGCATCCAGCTCTACATAAGATGACTTGCACAGTTAAACTAAGCCTAAAAGAGTTCACGAGTGCAAAAAATTAATAAGGCAGAGATAACATACTATTTTTTAAGTCTTCTGGGATTTCGAGAACGGGTGGAAATCCTGATGGTCGATACCAGAAAATATCGAACAAATGTGAATCGATCAGTGTTTTTACCTCTTTGAAAATTGTTTTCAAAACCGTATCCCTTTGCTCAAGAATCTTCTTGCTCGATACGGGTCTCTGCTTTTTCGGCTTCTCCTTCTCTACATGAAAGATAAAAAAAAAATTAATTCAAGTGTTAGAGGAAATCTGAGAACCCAAATCCCCCCCCCCCCCCGAGGGACCATAGTCATACTAATGTTTTCTCATTCCATCTGAACGGGACACTTTCCTTGGTTTTCCGGGTCGACTGCCAACCACTCCCTACGAGATAGAAAAATTGGGGTATCTAGATGTAAATAGAAATGTCCAAGTTTTTCAAGAAAGTCGACTTGGATGTAATATAACACCACCCAGTGCCTCGGGGAATAGGTTTGGGGTAGAAAATAGCCTTGAAGAGCTCTATGATCGACTCGATTTTCTCAGCCCAGAAAATAATGAATGTCACCACGATGGCCCTCATACCGTTTGGAGTAATTTGTGATGGACACAATCTATACTCCGCACAGATAGCTCAGATCCACCAATGGATGGAGAACCGAACACCCGCCTCCAGATGATGTTTTTAATCTGTCAAATAGCCCGGCGGTGGCATGCACGCCCAATCATCAGGCTCTGGGACAATCATCTTAATCGAGTCCGGGAAGCAATATTCACTCTGGCATTTGAGGATGGAGGCTTCATTCATAATCGTCTCGGTAGTCCATAGCGAGCTCATGATTAGGACTTTAAAGAAGAATGTCTTTGGCCCAGCGTTATGCACCTTGTTGGCGCGAAGGACTTAGGACAAGAGAAGGGCATAGAAAAACTCCATCACCGTGATGGTACCTGGAAGAACCCGGCGTTGGGATCACAGGACACGGATGCTCTACCACTCTCGTCACCTTGGCCTACCACGTTCACGCCTTTAGCCAGGCTGGATTAGACCGCACCTCTAGATTCGCGGAGCCTGGCCCGAGCAGAAGACAAAACGTCCCTGGGAGCGGGACGATGCTCAACCCTGAAGGACAGGGAGCTAGAGGATGTGTGTTCTGAAAAATCAGAACCCTAGCTAGAGGTCGAACCCAAGGAAGAAAGAGAAAAAGAAGAGAGCGACATTCTTAGTCCGGGTAGAGGAGAAAAAAAATACTAATATTCAGCTCAAAACAACTCTGATGCCACGTGGCGATCATCCAGTAGTCGTACGGTTTGGATTCCCTTACAAGCTTGGGTAAGCGCACGTGCCACATACGCGCCACATGCAGTAGTACTGAGCGTAGCTTCCCAAAACACAATTGTCAAAAATTCATCGGGTCGATGTCTCAAAGTCCCAAACATTCATCTCTGCGTCCGAATGCTCTAAACTGGGGGAAAACGGATGGAGGTAAGTTTGGTCATAAAGATCACACGTGCTGGAAGACCCCTCCCTAGGCCGTGTATAAAGAAATGTCTGAGCTACAGTGTCCGAGCACCCTAAGCGCAGACACCACAGCTCGGTTATATTCCAATGGGGGAGGCTCAAACCCTTCTCTTCTCCATATTTTCCAAGTAAGATGAATGGTCCGAGCTACAATGTCTGAGCACCCTCAGCTTAGATATATGCGGAAGAGGTAGTCTCAAGCCCTTCCACCTGGGTGTCCAAGTATGAAGTTGCCGAGTTAAGGTGTCTGAGCAACCTCAGCTCAGGCTTTCCCCAAATGGGTAACACAAGTGAGGATTCAAGATAAGCTATTGAGCTGAGTTGTTCTAACACACTTAGCTCATACATCACCCAAAGAGGGGTCTCAAATAAAGAGGAAAATTATCTTGCTAAGCTAATGTATCCGAGTACCCTCAGCTCGGATTGTCTATAAATTGGGAACGCACAAGTAGGATTGAAGGCTCAACGTTGAGCTAAGATGCCTGAGCACCCTCAACTCAGACTTATGCAGCATGAAGCCCCATAAAAAGAAGTTCAAGCTACACCATCGAGCTGAGGTGTTCGAGTACTCTCAATCCAGAATTATGCAAATTGGGGAAGCATCAAGCGAATGTTGAAGCTTCATAACCGAGCTGGGGTGTCTAATCACCCTCAGCTTGAATTGTCTCCAATTGGGAACCCTAAAGATAGTATTGAAGATATGCCGCCGAGTTAAGGTGTCCGAGCACTCTCAACTTGGACTTATGAGAATTGGGAATCTTCAAAAGGAATTGAAGACACACAACCAAGCTGAGGTGTCTGAGCACTCTCAGCTCGGACATATGTAGAAAATGGGCCTTCTAATAAATAATGAAGCAACGTCCGAGCTGAGGGGTCCGAGCACCCTCAGCTCGAATCCTCTCCAAGAGGGCTTCATTTTCTCTTTGATGATCAATGAAATGAGGTAAGGTGCATGAGCACTCTCAGCTCATATCCGGCCCATGGACTTCTACAAAATAGGCCTAAAAGTCCAGTCTAGATGATTAAGGCCTTAATCCACAAGCTCATTGGCTGTCAAATGAATTAGGTTAATAAACCGAGCTCGACTCCCTAATTTCATAGCACTAATTAAGCCCAGCGCCCTATAAATACTCCCTGGCGTCCAATGCCCAAAGGTACATACTTCTAACTCACTCTAGAGCACTTATAGCCTTCTCTCCCTGGATACTTATTCTCATGCCAGATAGGCCTCACCGGGCACAACCCCTGTAGGCCTTTGTGTAGGTGCTCGAAGTGCAGTCTTGGAGCTCAGTTCGAAGATCAAAACAAAGTCCAGAGTGAAATTCAGCTCAAAGTCTAAGCAAGATCTCAGAGTCCAGCAAGGAGCTCAAGTTAGATCGCAAGGATTTCTGAAGCGTCAGAAGTTCATCAATCTCGGATTCGCCAGTTTACCATCGCCACGCCAGCAACAAATCCTCCCGTGTCACCTATCAGGACCATACTATTGGTGCTCACCATTTTTTTACACCAACAATATATATATATATATATATATATATATATATATATATATATATATATATACATTAAAATTATAAAAAATAAATAAAAAATAAAAATTCAGGACTCCACTAAATGGATCCAAAACAACAAGACCTATTGAAGAAATGAATAATATATGGCTTCTTTGTGTTAGTTTTTATCTTTCTTCAGTGGTGCTCGATCTCACAGAATTAGAATTGGACATAAACAAGGGTAAAAATCTAATTCAAGAACTTGAAAATTCAATTCAATCAAACACTAGTTAAGTTTTGATGGTGGTAAATTTGGTCACACCTAAGACCCCTACTAGAGCCCTATACGTGAAGTGTCGTTTTGACCAAGTTTGACAGAATGGCCAAGAAGGGGATGATCGAGAAGGGTTTGGCCGAGAAGGGTATGGCCGAGCTCAGACCTCGAGTCCCGGGATCCGCCCAGAGACCGCCCCCCAAAGATCGCCACGTATTCGCAACTCTCTACCAAAACCGACTCCTACCAAGGATTAAGTGTGAAGATTATGCCGGGAAAAGGGCACACTTTGGCCAATGCCAACCACTTCAAAGAAAACTAGCAGCACTCTCCAAGAAGAGCATGTGAGTCACCTCCGGGATGGGGAATCTTTCCCCATTTCTGCATTCTCCACAACGGCATTGCCCATCTCGGAAATCAATTCCACAAGCTCCTCAACAAATCCCTTATTCCTGTCTCCTGCTATTCGAGAAAGTCAGGGTAGGAAGCTCCATATAACTCCCCCTTCCTGTCTCCTACTATCCAGGAAGGACAGGAATCAAATTCTCCATCTCGGGTACAACAAGAATGTGTCTTCCTCGATTTATAAGCGAGCTCATTTCCCCAATCCTAAATATCTCTAAACACCTCCATAAATATCCCTAAATATCTCTAAATATGGCCAAATTAAGAAGTCATCCAAACTCCGACATCAACAGTTTGGCGCCGTCTATGGGAAGCGCTACTAAAAGCCTTTCTCCAATCATCAGCTCCCATCTTAGCTACTGGCTTGATGATCACAAGGTATGGTCATTCTATACACCGAGAGACCCAAATAGCATAGTAGATAGCAACCCAGCTAGAGAAATGTCAAGAGTCCCTAGATCAGATGTTCAAACTTCAGTCCCCATCTCGGCAGAAGAAGGAAATGCACCCCCCACCAACCAGGCAGGCCCGTCAGCTCCGCCCAAAGGAGTTTACGTTGGACCAGTTACAAGAGCTATGGATGCGGTGCGAATCGATAACTTGGAGTTCCAGTTATGTCAATTCCAATCTTGTTTGGAAATCATCATCTCCCGCCTGTCACCGACCCTAGATCAGCGGGGACCGATTCTATGAAATACAGGGGAGAGAAACGCCACCTACCACCGGCCCTGAATCAGTGAGGACTGATTATCCGGAATGTAGGGGGTGACAATTGCCGCCAAGAATCAGATCGTGTGATTCACTCTGACGGGTATGTCCCAAGAAATCTGTCTCGCCCGCATGACCGACCAGTGGGGAAGCGAGATTTGGCCCAACCGGCCACTTCCGACTATACGTCTTTACCCTCCCAGGGTTTCCAAATAGATGATCACCATGTTGCAGCACCGCCCAGGAGAGAAGCCGCATTAGAAATGTGGATTACCTAGACTTGACTCCGGCTTCGATCTCAACGTTTAACCAATTAGAAAAACTTTTCTTGGATTGATTTAACTGTTCCCGGAGAACGCCCAAAACAACGACTCACTTCTTGCTCTTCAACAGGGCATCAGGGAGAACTTGGGCGATTTCGTGATTAGATTCCACAAGGAAACCCTGTGTTGCGAAGGCATTCTGGATGTCGTGGCCTTAAACATTTTTATTGACAAACCGAGGCACCGAAGATTATCGTGTGACTTGTGCACGTGGCCCGCACCTAACTTGACTATCGCTCTGGACAGAAGTACGAGCTTCTACAAGGTAGACCTCAGAGACACCGTGAAGTGGAGCTGAGAAGAGGAAGAGCCAAGAAGAGGCAGAGATGAGCAACCCTCCATTCCATTTTGGATGGGGATGAGCAGCCCTTTAGCCTATCTCCAGTAATGAAATTCCAACCCCTTGAGTCATAGATGATTCTCCAAATCTGAATCCTAACTCTTGGCATCGTGAATGATTCTCCTCAACAGCATTTCGACCCCCGAGTCTCATCCCGACTCCGACATCATCAATGGTTCTCCTCAATGGCATTCCTACCCCTTGAGTCATGGATCCGTATCCCAACTCTCGATGTCCTGAGTGATTCTTCTTAATGGAATTTTGATCCCCCGAGTCTCATCCCGACTCCGGCATCGTGAATAATTTTCCTCAATGGCATCCCGACGTATAGCGTCGAGGGTAATCTCTAAGAAGAAACAGCATCACGGAGATGAGTATCCCTCTGCCCCATCTAGGGAATGAATGAGTAGTCGTCCGTCCTATCTCGAATTGGGATATGCAGCCCCTGATCCTTCACAAAAAATAAACCCCATCCCGACGCATAGCGTCGAGGGTGATCGCTGAGAAGAAACCTCATCCTGGCGCACAACATTGAAGGTGATCTATAGGAAGAAATGGTATCCCATTGCTCAACATTGAGGGTGATCTATAAGAAGAAGCCCATCCAAGCACATCGCGTCGAGGGTGTAACTGGACCCTCTACACAGGTCGGTAGTGTTAGCCCAGGGACTAATCTTTATTATCTGTCGACGGTGTTGCACCAATCGGGTCTTAAGACCTGCAGCTAAGCATCTTACACCTGACAGCTGAGTTGAGCTCAAGTGACACAAATGAACGATGCTTCTGTAAAGATAATTTGGGATAACCCGAAAAGGCTCAGGGATGAGCCCCACTAAGGAGAACCCACCTATGACCAGCCATAGGGGGCCGACCAAAGGTCACCCTCCTGGGGACTTTGAGGTCCAGATGCCATATGAATACCCCCCTCAGGCATTACCTACCACGTGGACCTTCCTCCGCTCGGAAAATCCCGGCTATGGGGCAAGGAAGATATGGATATGGTGGAACAACATAAAACGACAACTTAGCCAAGAAGAAATACGAATCGAGAAGAAAAAAACTTGATCATGATCTCTTCCTGGCAGATTGGCTGAAAGGGTGTGCAACAACCCGAGAAGGGCATAAATTTTTCGAGTAAAATTGCAAACACTAGTGTAACAGTCAACCCGAAGACGTGGCCGGGAAAGGTCTGACCCAAACGTATCTCCTCCTAAATAGATTATCGAGATGAGATCAAATAAGCATATCCCCAAGAACGGAAAGGGTTGCACGAGCCAAGATCAGGCATCCTCCGGGATCAAGCAAAAGGCCGAGATTAGACAACGATCCGATCCCATCTAAGCACCGAGATCAGATCCCATGTCGATCTCAAGACAAACTTTGAACGACATCATCGCGAAGGAATACCCCTAGCAATACATCCAGCATAAAACCTGAAAGAGAAAAAACGAAAATGAATAAAATAAGCAAGTAACAAGGATTGTCTGTCCAGAGCAGAGTACTGTCGAGATCAGGAAAAGTTGCATAAAGAATCCAATCAACTAGGGCAAAGAACAAAAGATGGACAAAACAGAAAAAATGTCCAAGTCTACAAAAATTACCGAGCAGGGCTTAGGTCTATCTCCAAGATGAGTTCAGCCAATCCACCGAATAAAAGCTAAACTCCATACTCAGGCACCTTGCCGATCTGACTCTAACCAAGTGCCTCAAAGAGAGAACGTTCAAGGACCTACTACCGAGGGGATCCATTTTTCCAGAAGTGCCATGGAAATGTACAAGTCTAAGTTTTGTGCCGACCTAGGACCACCGACTTCCAGTTTGGCATCAACATCGAGCGCAACTACCACTACTCCCCAGTACTTCGTACCTTGCTACTAAGAAATGGGGGTCTACTGATGATGGTAAATTTGGTCACCCCTAAAGACCCCTACTAGAGCCCTACACGCGGACTGCCGTTTTGACCAAGTTCGACTGAATGGCCGAGAAGGGGTTGGTTGAGCTTAAACCTCGAGTCCCGGGATCTGCCCAAAGGACGTCCCCTAAAGACCGCCACATATTCGCAACTCTCTACCAAGATCGACTCCTACCAAGGATTAAGTGTGAAGATTGTGTTGGGCAAGGGCACACCTTAACCAATGTCAGTCACTTCAAAGGCAACTAACAGCACTCTCCAAGAAGGGCAGGCGAGCCGCCGCCGGGATGGGAAATCTTTTACCATCTTGGCATTCTCCATAACGGTATTGCCCATCTCAAAAATCAACTCCACAAGCTTTTCAACAAAGCCCCCATTCCCGTCTTTGACTATCCGAAAAGGTCAGGGAAGAAAGCTCTACATAACTCCCCCTTCCTGTCTCCGGCTATTCGGGAAGGACAAGAATCAAATCCCCATCTCGGGTACAGCAGGAATGTGTTTTCCTCGGTTTATGGGCTGGCTCATTTCCCCAACCCTAAATATCTCCAAACACCTCCATAATTATCCCAAAATATCTCTAAATATCCCAAAATATCCCAAAATATGGCCAAATTAAAAAGTTTATTGGTACCCTCTCATTGGCTACTTGCCAAGTTGGTACATTGATGTGATATTGAGGAGACACTAATCCATGCTTAAGCCCTTAAGCTAATCTACTCCTTGTCTATAAATAGGAGGGCATACAATTGCCCAAATGTAGATGAATTCTGCCCACTCTTCTTAGCAACTTCTTTACAAATTTCCCCCCGCACACTAATTCTCACGTCGGAAAGGACACGCCGGGATCATCCCAGCAAGTACTTTGTGCAGGTTTCCAAGTGCTCCCCATCTCAGAATTGCCCTATCTCAAGCTCCGATTTACTTTTTCCCAAGTCTCAAGGTGTTTCAGCCATCATCCTCTTGGCCCAGAAGGCTTGGGAGTCCATTTCAATTCAGGCCCATCCCTTTTTGGTCAAGGACCTCTCCGTGGATAAGAAGCTCTAAGGATTGAAGATCTCCATTCCAGACCTCTCCAACTCCACCAGGGCTGACCAGACCATATTGTTGAAGTCATCCAGAATCCTACATCGACAAGTTTCAATTCAATTCAATAACTAATAGCTCTAATCTTATTCATCCAAACACTGCCCAATTGGGCACTAAATTTTAGCACTAGGACTAAATTTGCAGTTATGAGAAATAGCTAATAACTTCTACTTAATGGATTCATACGGATTTTGCTTGACAAAAAGCTTCTAAATCGTGAAGATACTTACATTTCTAATCGTCGTGACATCGGCAAACGAAAAAAGAATGATGAAATTGACATGACGATGAGCTATTCTGTGACTTTTGTCATCGTCGTCAGCACGATGATGAGTTGTTATATCATCGTCGTCATCGTCTGATCTCCAGGAGTCTTCAATTGCTTCTCCTATGTTCCAAGTCGATCGAATAAAACATTTACTGGTGTCTTTAGATCTACAACGATGATCTCTACTCCATGATATGCTCTTCAGATCTGATTATTGACGACGATCTGAACAGTGAAGTGAGAGAGAGAGCATGTGCGGATTAACTGAGAGAGGCGAGAGAAAAGGGGCGAATGATTTAGGGTTTTCGGATGAAAGTAAAGAGCATTTTCCAAAATGTAAATAACCGGCCCGCTTCATAAAGAATCGTTCTGGTTCAGCAGTTGAATTAGTCTAAACTGGCCGGGTCTCCGATTTTTTACCAGAAGTGGATTTCAAGGGTTAACCGGACCGAAAACTAGCCAGTGTGGCGGTTCAAGAGGTTGAACCGAGTGGTCCAGTTCAGTTTTTAAAACTTTGTTTTGAGATTCTTCTTGTCCACTCTTTAAAATGGAGAATATTGGTTTTCCTTTATCCCGCTTGATTTCAACATTTTTAAGACAACAAAAAATAAATAAATAAATAAAAATTAAAAAATAAAATAAACCCTAAATGTTCAAATACTATTCATATTTTTCCCCTTACAAAGTTACCGTGTCGCAAAAGAATACAATCGTTCTTCTTGATTTTTTTGGTTCCCTTCTTCAACAGTTTTAAAATAGAAGGTCAAAAATCTTCAATATATATGTATAATGAAAAATTTACGGCTTATATATAAGACATAAAAATTAAAAAATGAAAAAAAAAAAAAGAAAGATATCACTTAAAATTAATAATTATATTGGATAATCTATGATGAAGCTAGCATAGGTTGCCCAAATTCAAAATCAAAACCACCAAAAGCTTTGAGCCCCTAATTGCACCAAATATTTTGAGTTACAATGTATCGAATCAATTTCCTATGACTCAACATGTTATTGGCTATAGAATAGTCACAGTAACATGAAATTTCGTTAGATTACAATTTGGATTAATTGCAGTTTATTCTCTACTTAAATTCATTTTCGTTTTATCTTTTTATAATTTAAAGATAGACATTTTACGTTCTCAAACTTAAATTCAATCTATTAGAATTGACAAAAAAGACTGCAGTACTCCTGACACAGACCAGATTCATAACTTTGCAATACAATTTTACTAGTAAAAAAAAAAATTATTTTGAATGATCTATATATATTCACAAAATACAGTAACTTGGAAGGAATTTGACAAAAATATCAAGCTTTGAAACCCAAATCTATTACCCCTTTTAGAGAAAAAAAAATCTTAATTTGCATGAAAATTTAAATTTTTAAAACACAAAATTAGTCTTATTTTTATCCATTTTCAACGATCTATATATGCTTTCTTATGTTCCAAGTGGTGAAGAATCCAAATTTCAATTAATTTTGACATAAAACGTTTGAATCAAAATCAATTTCTTTCAAACACTCCAAAATACTATTTTTTTTAATACATACCTCAATGTCAAAATTGATTGAAATTTTTTGTTCTTTACCCCTTAAACTATTGAAAAACATATATTGATTTTTAAAAATGGAGAAAACATGAGATTGATTTCTTCTTTCAAAAATTTGAAGTTTCATGTAAAATAAGAATTTCTTCTAAAAGGGGTAAGCAATTTGGGGTATTGAATCTTGATATATTTTACTATATTCTTGACTAAGTTGTAGTACTCTTTGAGATGAATACATGCATATATAGATCATAAAACATGGAATTCGTTTGAATAGTCAATTTATGTTCCAAAGTTTAAGACTTGATATGCGTCAGGATTATTTCAGTTTTTTTGTCAATTTCCTTAGTTTCAATGAAAGCATTATTGCGTTTGGGTAAGGGATTTAATAAATCCAATGAATTTGTGAAATGAAGGGATTTTGAAATCCCTTCATTTCATAAATCCGTTGTTTGGATAATTGTTTGAACTGAATTATTTGGATAATTTTTTTTGTTTCTATTTTTTATCCCATTTCTGGAAAAAAAAATAAAAACAGAGGCGACGAACAGACGAAGAGCCCTTCGTATTTGAAATCAAAGAACAAATCCAACAACTGCACTCGAAATCGATTTCGTTTTTGAAATCCAAGAACATATTCGAAATTGATTTCGAAAAACGAAATCAAAACCAATTTTGAATCCTAAATAGGGTTCGATTTAGAAATCAAAATCGATTTCGAACCCTATTTCGGTATGAACGAACAGAGGCAACGAAAATGACGAACAAGAGGCGACAAAGACGACGAAGTAATCGGCGATGAACTGGATTTCGGCGAACATGACGAAGAAGAGACGACGGAAACGAAGATCGTTGAGGAAGAGGAAGAAGAAGATGACGGAGATCGTGGAGGAAGAAGAAGAAGACAAAGCAATCGGCCACTAGAAGAAGAAGATCGTTGAATAGAAGAAGAAAAAGAAAAAGACGACGTAATCGGCCACTGGAAGAAAAAGATCGTTAAAGAAAAGAAGAGAGGATTTGGCAAATTCAACATCTCCCAAAATCATTTCCAAATCTTTCCTTTCACTCTTCAAAGGATTTGACAAATCTCTCTTTCTTAAATTCCAAACACACTCAAACAAGGAATTTATTAGAAAATGATTTTGAAATCCCTTAACTAAATGAAATTCCTTCTATAAATTCCTTACCCAAACATAGGGTAACTTTTACACTTCAATCCAAAGTCAAAAGAGGCAAAGTGCTTATTTCTAAAATATAAAGGAAAAAAAATAGATCTAAGTATAAGGGGATAAAGAACAATTACTCCTTATATTTTATATCGTGAATTTAAGGTGGTTTACCTATCCCCAAAAAACAAATCTTAATTATTTATTCTTAATTGTCGATATTTTGGACCATGCAAAATTAGTCACATTGCTTGAAATCGGATGAATTCGGGTTCTGAGAGTGTTCCTCGCACACTAACAAACCTTTGTTTTTCGTTGGAATCTTCATATCATGCTAATAGTCTATTAATATATATATATATATATATGGGGGGGTCTTGACCCACTAGGTTATCTGAACCCTAATCATACTAGGAAAAATCCTAGTCACTCTTTATCTATGGACTCTTTATATATTTCTTTGTATTGTAACTTTTACACATGTCAATACAATCGTCTCATATTCTCTCTTAATATTTCGTCTCTCAATTATTTCAACATACTATCAAGAGCCAATATACTTCCGTGAGCATGTTCACAGTTGCATTAGCCAGGAACTTGGTCAGGAAGAATGCTAAGATGCAGCCTCTCTTCAAGAACATTTGAAGAGGGAGAATTCCTTTAAAAATATCAATCTTTATGTGGAAGGTTTTACATAAGATTTTTCCATTTCATGTGAATTTTCAAGGTGAAAGAATATCATTGGATTCCAAATGTACTTGCGGTGCTTCATCCAACATAAAATCAAGGGATCATGTGTCACACGGTTGTACTCCAAATCAAGGGATCATGTGTCACACGGTTTTCAACATAAAATCAAGGGATCATGCTAGGTGTCACACGGTTATACTCCAAATTTTCAACTTCTGATGGCCTAATATTAGCACAATCAATCACTCAGGTTTCAGCAACGCAATACAGCACAATGCAACCAAAAAAAAAAAAAAAACACAAACGCACCCACGCAAAGGCACACAACGATCATGGAAAAACCACCCATGTATTTAACTCAGGAATAAGGAACCACAATATCTTACAATTTCGGTCTAATTTCGCAGGAACACTCTCTCTACCTAAATCTGATATGCACATAAAGTATTTATAGGAAACATTGACAGTTGACATCCCCAACTGTCTAGGCAGAAACATGACACATGTCCTAATACTTGTCCAGCCCACAACATCGCAATTGTCCAGCTTTATTAGACATAATTGTCCAGCAAATACCTTGCACATCTGACACAACTTCCAGTCAATTCAGTCTACCATGACCTAGAACTCCATCTTAGTGTCTTTGCTTGCTTGACATCATGCCAACAAGTTGCCCAGTTGTTGTCTCGTTCTCTTAGTAATGTTATCGATTGTCGATACCTCGACATATCGCCCGCATGTCCAGAACGTGTCTTGCGCTCACGTTCCGCCTTGTTAGATTAACCTCGTGCTCAAGCTTGCCTTTATGTTGTGCCCATGAATGCCGATCCTAGCACTGCGCGTGGGATCACCGCGCCTTGTTTTAACGACACCTGATGTTCACCCACATCATCTAGTGATGCCCTTGCGTGCCCACACATGCCAATGCATATCGATGCCTATGACCTTTTGATCCTAGCCGTGTGCTTTGGATCACCTTGTGTCTTGCCATGGCGCCACCCAATGCCACTAGCATTGACCCGTGACGCCCTATTTCGCCTTTGCTCACCGCGTCCTATTTTTACCCATGCGGAGAATCTGGGGTACGCCTTACCAACATCTTCCCATCATGCCTACGTCTAAGGATACACCTTACCTTGTTGTGCCAATGCCCCTTAATGTTTCTAGGGTCAACCTTTGCCTTGGGTTTGGAAGGAGGGGTACCCCCCTTGTAATACTTTAAGCAAAATAATTGGAGTGATAGCAGTAGACATCAATATGTCCGATGAGACATAATGGAGTTAACAGTGGGTCCTAGCCCACGGTTGACTCCGTTGATGTAATTCGTTGCATACTCCGAGTGATGGCATGTTACAAGACATCAAAACGACAATACCGTGCTTCATTTAGCCAAGTTAACCGAGCCCAACTAACATGGCGAGGATGTTGGCTTGGACATGGCACATAAATCCAAGCCTTTGTCATATCCCACTCTTGTGGGGTGAATAGTAGGTCATTTCATTCATTCAACTGGATTGATTTTTCATATCAACTCTATGTTGAGTGGCATCCTAAAATCTGCTATGGATTATTTTACCAAGTGCTTCAGCGTTAGATGGCTTAGACCCCACGAAATTGAATTTTAATGGCATGGCTTTTGTTAAGGATTTTTTAATGTTTAGCCCAAATTTCACACTCTCTCTCCTCAATAAGTCTTTTAAAAAATATATTATTTAATCTCTTTCTTTAATATTCTTAATATTTAATATTTAATTATTTAGTAGTTAAAAATTATAATAAATAGACGGTTATAAGCTTAGATAAAAAAAAAAAAAAAAAAAAAAAAACAACTAACCCTAACCCTAACCCTAATATTCATATCATTTGTTCTTCACATCCCACTCTCATATTCCCACACCCGTTATTTCTTACTCTATGGATCTGCTCTACCTGCATGCCGCGTGCTCTCTCTCTCTCTCTCTCTCCGCGTCATTTGCATGGTCATATCTACCTGGCTACAGATCTGACGATATCACTGACGACGGCCATCAATGGAGTCACAGACGACGTGGGCGATTGGAATGGTAGGAACGGCGACAGACAAATTGGATAGGCATTAGTTTGATCGTGAAAATCATTGGTTCGTCGAATCTTAAAATCGGTGGTTCGTTCGGTGGGAGGAGATGGTTCGTTTCATGACCAATTTCGTCATTCTAAAATCAGCCCAAGCTCGGGCAACGACAAGATTCATCGCAGTTCAGATCCCTAGGAGCCAATTTCCTTCCACTTGGTTCGTCGGATCTGAAAATCTTTAGTTCGTTGATCTTTGTCTTCGTTTTTGCTGAATCGAGTTCGTCCAACACCAGATTTCGAAATTTTCAATTTGAAATTTTTCAGGTTTGGAACAATCGCCGCCATGGTGAATATTCACGACAAACCTCTTGTTTGATTATGTTCATGTTTGTGAATGTTTCATTTAGGGTTGTGTTTTTGTCAATGTAAGTGTGATTTTGATGAAACGTTCATACACATTTGTCTTTTTTATATCTTGGGTTTTTGTCACTGATTTTGATTCGGTTTTTTGTTGTTGTTGAATGTTCATTATTTGATTTTTTGTCCCGCGGTTGTGATTTTGGTGAAGTTTGGTTTATTAATTGTGATTGTTAATGTTTGTTCCTTTTGTTTTTGTGAATGGTCTTTGTGAATGGTCTGTTTTTTGTGTGTTTTGGTATTTTGATAAAAACACATATTGGTGTGTTTTGTTGATTTTTGTAAAAATTTTATTTATTCACGTGAATGATTTTTTTTTATTTAAAGTTTTGTTCTTTGTGAATGAATATGTGATATATTTTCAGAATGTTTTTGGCATTTTCCTAAATATGCACATCGGTGTGTTTTGTGTGAATATTTATATCGGATGGTGGTTTGGTGAAAATATATATTGGTGTGTTTTTGTGAAAATTGTGAATATTTAAAGCAGTAAAATCAACCCCTAAACATGTATTAAATATTTAAAAATAATAAAATAAAAATGTAAAAGGTTACGTCTTGTTATATTTGACAGAATGATATTTTATGTAAATTATGAAAAAAAAAATTATGGTCAAAGAACAGAAGATCATTTTTTAAAAAAAAAAATCGAAAATTTTATTATAACAGTTGGGAGTTGATTTTTCGATTTCTATATCTGATCAAATAACAAATTTTCCTTTTGTTAATCCAAGTAGAGTAGGTGTAGTTGGTTTGGTTAGAGATAATCAAGGCACTGTTTTATTTGCCTATGCCCAACCCATTGGTATTAATTTTAGCACGACATTATAGATATCGAGACTATATCTATAATTTTAACATGGCATTTCAGATATTCCTAGACATGTTAAAGGTTATATCAAATTAGATATGCTTAATGTTCCAATGATTAGAACAGTAAAATCATTTTTATTTTTATCTAGAGGTAGGGGATTGCCCTCCTCAATTATTTTATTTTTTTGAATAAAAGTAGACATTATATAAAAATAAAAAATATAAAAAAAAATAAACAAAAATAAGTTAAAATCGGGTTGGGGTTCAAAATGGCCAAACCAGGTACAGTTTATGCAAAACATGAGAATTACCGTTGCCTTGACAATTAATAAATTTATGAAGAAATGGAGCATAATTATGATATTTTTTATATTTATGCAAAAAAATAGAATTCAAACAATCCAAGAACTAGAAAATGGTTGGGTGTCCAAGATGGTAAAATGGAATCCAATTGGTGCGAAACTCTAGATTTAGTGTCATCCCAACAATTATGACTTGTAGGAATAATGGGAAATGAACTTGTGTAGCAGTTTAGGATTTACGCAAAAAAAAAAAAAAAAGAATTTTAACATTTAAAGAACTTAAAATCTGTTTGCGCGTCCAACATAGTAACTAGGGTCGATTAGTGCAAAACTCGAAGGTTTGTGTTGCCCCAAAAATTAAGGCTTGTAAGGATAAATTGAAGTGAATTATGATTTAGTACTTATGAAAAAACATAGAATTTGAACACAAAGAATTCAAAACTGCTTGCGTGTCTAAAATGGCAAAATTGTGGTCAAATTACGATTAAGAATTGTGGGAAGAAACATAAGATTAGTGAAAAAACTACAATTTGATTAGTTAAAGAAATTAAAATCTTATTGGGTGTCCAAAAATAAACAAATGGTGCTCAAGTTGCATGAAATTCTAGGGTCAGTGCTTGGCCAACCACTAAAACATGTAGAAATAAACAAAATTGAATTTAGAAAAGTGGTTTAGGATTTACACTAAAACTTATAATATGAACGCTTGAAGTAGAAAAAATGGAGTTGGGTGTATAAAATAGAGGTAAGATTTGCGCGAAAATTGAGGGTTATTTCTGTTATATAAAAATGATTTGTTAGGTATTTTATGACCCAATTATTTATGAGACCTAATCTTAAATTGAGATATGTGAATATATCAATATATTCTTCTTTATTGAGAAAATGAATGTGGTATATTTGTTTGTGAAAAAAAAAAAAAATCATTTAGAGTTGAATTAAAATTATTCCTTAAAGTTGATTGATGTATTATGTGGGTTATTCGATATTGGTTACTGAAGAATATACAGAATTATTTATTAATGTTTGGGTTACCTCTTGAAGGTAAGCCCCCTAAGACGTTAAACTGATATGAACAGAAAGTAAACAAAAAAATATAATATAAATAAAGCCACACACGTGCGCACCGCCTCCGCCGACCAATCGCTCAGCCGATCGGGTCAGGCCCTGGACTCGGGCCTAGTCTTGGGCCTTGGGTCCTAGGCTTGGGGAATTGGGGTCTTGTCTTGGTCTTATTATCCTTTTAGAGAAAATTCGAAAATCAGATACATCTCAATCCAAACAGAGCCTAATTGTTCAAGTTTCTAATTACAGAGAGTTAGGCTATTCATGTGTGTCACTAGAGAGAGTTACAGAAATTAACTCATGGATTTTAATTCAGGAGTTATAGGAGCCTCATCATTATCTTCAGTTACTCTTTTTGCTCCCTATAAAAGGGTATACATTCCTCAACATATAGGCATCAACACATACGCTTGCATTCACATTTTCCCTCAAAGTATTTTGAGAGATTTCCATTATTCTTGAGAGACTTCAACACTTCTCTATTCATTGAGTTTTTTGTTTTCTAATGTTAGTACCAGTAGTTATTGATTGTCGTATCTTGGGAGACAGACACTTATTCAAAGGTAAGCACCGTAGCAGGAGTAAAATCTGTTTTAAGGAGAAATAATCAAATAATTGTCTCGATCTTCTTTTTCTAGTATTTCGTTTTTGTTTATGTTCGGTAATACAATAAATATCTTGTTCTTATTTTTCATTCAATATTTTATAAACACGTTGTAATACAAATTTCAATTCTATCATTTTATGTTGTAATCTGTTAATCTAGAGTGCTTCTATAAGAAATAGCTTCTATCTGTTTTATTTTTATTTCTCAAGTTTCTTTACCATCATTAATAAATAATTATTATTTAATTAATTTATGAACTAACTTTTCCAACATTCTTAAAGCAGACTTCCAACATACATATATAATTCTGGTTTTCGTTTAATAAAACATTCGAGTTGCAAAATTCTTGTATTTTTATTGATTTCTTTCATAAAAACAAATAACTTCATATAATGATGTTGTTGTTACTACTGTTGCGGATACAAGTATAATGACACTCACTATGACTGTACTTGTTGCGCATCTAATGCCTACTCCACGTAGAGAGAAACTGGAGAAGTTTTATCGAAGCTTCTTTAAGAGATGGATGCAAAAGATGTCACCTTATCAGACAACATTGAACCTAGAGATGTTCTTCTACGAGGATGCTCCTGTCATGACTGAACAGTCTGATACATAAACTATAGTTGTTGTAGATTCATGAAAACACTCTAATTTCCTATGCAAAAATTACATCATGAATGGACTGAGTAATACACTCTACCATGTGTAGTGCTCATTCATGATTGCTAAAGAACTATGACAAAAAAAAAAGTACAAGATTGAAGATGTTAGGACTAAAAAATTGAAATCAAAAGATTTCTAGACTACAAAATTATGGACTCGAGAACAGTTATCAACCAAGTTGAAGAGACCTAAGTTCTACTACATGATATTCATGCAGAATTCATGACTCTTAGTGAGTCTTTTCAAGTGGTAGTTGTGATTGAAAAGTTTTCGTTATCATGGGGTGACTTCAAAAATTATTTCAAGCACAAATTAAAGGAGATGAATCTTGAAGACCTAGTTTTGAAATTGAGAATGGAAGAAAAACACCAAATTTCTTCTAAACATGAGGGTCATCAATCTATGATGTCAACAACCCAAGTCATAGAAACTCACAAAACCTTTAAGAAGAGGAAGCAATATGAATTAAGCTCAAGTAAAAAAGTTGTAAACAAAAAATTCAAAGGCAATTGCTATACTTGTGGTATGTTGGGACGTCGTGCTCAAGATTATCGCAAGAAAGTTAAAGCAAAAGGTAAGAAGCCTAATAACCAAGCTCATCGACTGAAGTGGAAAACCTTACAGATTATGTTTTCGAGATGAATTTGTCAGCGGTTGTATCTGAAGTCAATCTCGTTGACAATCCCAGATAATAGTATGTGAATATTGGTGTTACCGACCACAAATGCTCAAATGAGAAAATATTTATGATTTATCAGCTAGTGGAATCTAGGGATAAACTTTATATGGGGAACTCTTTAACTTCTAAGGTTAAAGGACAAGGAAATGTCCTACTAAAGATGACCACTGCTATGGAACTTACTTTCAATGATGTACTGCATGTGCCAGATTTGTATGAATCTGATTTCTGGATCATTTCTAGCTAAAAAATGATTCAGGCTAACATTTGAGTCTGATAAATTTATGCTTACTAAGAGTTATATGTATGTTGGAAAAGATTATATGAATGAAAGCCTTTTAAATTTTAATATTATGACTGTAATCCCAAATAATAATAAGTTAGTACTTCTTTTGTTAATATGATTGAGTCTTTGGATATATGGCATGGTCATTTGGGACATGTTAATTATGATACTTTAGGTAAATTGGTTAATATGAACTTAATTCTTAAATGTCAAGATAATACAAGTCACAAATGTGATACTCATGTAAAGTCAAAATTAACTCAAACTTTTTTTCATTCAATTAAACGAAAAACATAACATCTTGAGTTAGTGCAAATAGATGTTTGTGATTTAAATTTTGTACAAACTAGAGGTGAAAAAAGGTATTTTCTTACTTTTATTTATGATTTTACAAGATATTGTTATGTTTATCTATTAATAAGTAAAAATAAAGCATTAGACATATTTGTGCATTATAAGACTGAGGTTGAAAATTAATTTAGCAGAAAGATTAGAGTGTTGCATAGTAGTAGAGGTGGAGTATATGTTTCACCTTTTGGTGAATTTTGTACATAATATGGAATAATTCACAAAACTACAATACCTTATTACCTCATGAAATTACTAAGTGAAAGAGAATTATTTTGAAAGACATGATGGATTCTTTGTTAGTAAGTTTTGATCTATCTCAAGACTTGTGGGAGAGGCTGTTTTAACAACAAAATTTATTTTAAACAAATTATCTCATAAGAAATTAAATAAGACCCCTTATGAATTGTGGAAAGGTATAAATACTACATATTCATACTTAAAAGTGTAGAGGTGTCTTGTAAAAGTTATTGCTCCAAATCCTAAATCGGTTAAAATAAAACCAAAAACTATTGATTGTGTATTCATTGAATATGCACAAAATAGTAACGCATATCGATTTTTTGGTTCATAAATAAGAAATTAAAATTGTGCATGAGAACACAATTATTGAATTGAGAAATGCATCATTCTTTGATAATGTTTTTTCTCGTGAAACACTTGTTGAGTCGAGTTCTTTAAAGAGAACTAGTGATACTACCTCTAATAGTTTCTAAGAGGATGAAATTGGACCTAGACGTAGTGAAAGGATAAAAGTTTCTAAATCTTTTGGTCCTGATTTTTATACCTACATGATATGATATGAACCTCAAACATTTGAGGAGGCTATGGCGATGCCTGAAACTCCTCTTTGGAAAGAGGTTGTGAATAGTAAAATTAAGTCCATCTTATAGAATCATACTTGGGAATTAGTGGATCTTTTATCTGGATTGAAACCACCAGAATGTAAATGGATCTTCAAGAAAAAAACAAAAGCAAATAGATATATTGACAAATATAAAATAAGAAGTGTAGCTAAAGGTTACAAACAAAAAGATGGTATAGATTATTGTATATTTATTCACCAGTAACAAAAATCACATTTATATGTATGTTAATAGCAATTACAGCTATACATGACCTTGGGATATATGAAATGGATGTTAAGACTACATTCTTGAATGGTGACCTAGATGAAGAAATCTATATGGAACAACTAAAAGGGTTTGTTGTTCTTAGAAAACAGAATAAAGTGTGTCTACTTGTAAAATCCTTATGCAGATTAAAGCAATCGCAAAAAATAGAATGAGAAATTTGATAATGTTATGTTGTCAAACAATTTTAAGATCAATGAATGTGACATGTGTGTCTGCATTAAGACAACATAGTCATGTTATGTTATTGTATGGTTGTATGTAGATGACATGCATATTATTGGTAGCAGTGATAAGATAAAAAAATCTATCAAACAAATGTTAACTAACAAATTTAAAATGAAGTATTTAGTTAAAACGGATGTCTTTCTTGGAATTAAATTTCAAAAACATCTGAAAGATTGATCTTATTAATTTTATTACATTGAGAAGATCCTTGAAAAATTTAACAAGGATCTTATCTTAAATAGTGTTATCTATTTTTGAAAATTTCAAGTGAAGCATTATCATAATACTCTTTATAGAAAAAACAAGTAGTTTTGGGAGAATAAAACAATTAAATTCTCTAGAAACACTCAAGAAGTACAAAGGTATTCGAGGCTAAAATGAACACAACCATACAATGAAATATGTCGAGAAAACAACTGTGTAGCTTCCATTGTCTTAGTTTACAAGAAAAGACAAAAATTTGAAGACATCATGTTCATTGTTTGGCTGAATTAATCCAATAGATTCTTACTAGGAAAGGTTGAAGGCCAAAAGCTACCTGTCCTAATGTAGTTGCTTTCTTTTGAGCTCACTCTCTCTCTCTTTCTTTTGTGAGTCTGTATTGTATATGCATGTTTTCCCAATCAATTTTCATTCATGTAAGAGACTATTATATAAAAATATTTTTTTGAATATTTTATGACACAATTATTTGTAGAACTCAATTTTAAATTGAGAATGTGAATATACCAATATATCATCCTTAGTAAGAAAATACATGTGGTATATTTATTTGTGAAAAAAATTATTACATGGTAAATTAAAATTATTCCTTAAAGTACCCGCTTGAAATTGTTGATTGATGTGTTGTGTGGGTTATCCAACATTGGTCACTAAAAATATGAAGAGTCATTTATTAATGTTTGGGTTACCTCTTAAAGGTAAGCCCCCAGGGCGTTAAACTGATATGGAAAAAAAAGTATACTAAAGGCTATAAGATAAATAAACACACATACACACACATGTGTATGCGCGCTGCCACTGCTAACGGACCAACCGCCCAGCCGGCCCAGTTAGGCTCAAGTTAGGATCTAGGTCTTGGGTCCTACAACTTAGGGCTTGGGGATTGGGCTCGAGGCATTGGGGTCTTGGAGAATGCTTGGTTTGGTCTTGGTGTCATTTTGGACAAAATACAAAAATCAAATTCATCCTAACTCGAACAGAATCTAACTATTTAGATTTATAACTGTAGAGAGTTATAAATCTGGAGGTTGTTCATGTGCGTAATTGCAGATAGTTACATAAATTAACTTCTAGATCTTACTTCTGGAGTTACAAGAGCCTTTTCATTTTCTTCAGTTAATCCTTCTACTCCCTATAAAAGGTCAACCATTCCTCAGCATATAGGCATCAACATATAAGCATGTATTCACGTTTTCCTTTAGAGTGTTTTGAGAGATTCTATTATTCTTGAGAGTTCGTGAAAGAGTTCAACATTTTTTCATTCGTTGAGTTTTTAGTTTTCTAGTGCTAGTAGTGTTATTACTAGTAGTTGTTGATTGTTGTTTCTTAGGAGGCAAACACTCACCCAAACAGTAAGCACCGTAGCAGGGATGGAATCTATTTTTAAGGAGAAATCGTTAAAAGACTGCCTAGATCTTCTTTTTATGGCATTTTGTATTTGTTTATATTATTTAACATAATAAGTATTGTTAGATTATGGAGCGTGTCTGGTCGACCCGTGGAGTGTCCACATGGGCCCAAGTTCCATGATCAACCACCATGTGAATGGATGTGGCTCTTAGTCTTAAGGATCATATCTATTTGGTAAACATCCATTGGAAATGACACACCATTTGGGATTCTCTCTATAAATAGGATTTTATACCTATAAGTTTTCTTATCCCATCAAATTATATAAATTTTGAGTGGCCTTGGTTAGTGAGTGTGTGGATCTTATCAAAAAAATACTCTAGTAGTGTTTTTCTTGTCGACAATGGAAAAAACAAAGAATGGGTTGTAAACAGATCTTCTGAATCCGAAAGGCACACTTCCATTTTAATGTTTCCGTATTATTTTACAAGTATCTTGTTCTTGTTTTTCATTCAAATATTTTATAAACACGTTGTATTATAAATTTCATTTTTGTCATTTAATGTTGTGATCTAGTAATCGAGATTGCTTCTATAAGAAACAACTTTTATTTGTTTCATTTTTATTTCTCAAGTTTCTTCACTATAATTAATTAAATAATTATTATTTAATTATGTAATTAATTTCTAGACCAACTATTCCAACAATTTTCACCTTGGACATTAAGACATGTTGGATTAAATGGAAATTAATTTTGATAAACGAATTAGTAATCATGCAGAAACGTGGGAAAAGAAAAAAAAAAGTTAAAAATAAATTGGTGTCCAAAATGTCCAAACATGGATGATTTGTACACAACACAATGGTTAGAGGTCCATTATGAATTTTCAGAATAAAAAGAACTAAATATTGGTTAGTGTTTTTTTTTGTATAAGAAAAAAACTAGAATTGAAACATCAAAAGAAGTTCAATTAGGAGAAACATGGTTCAAATGGAGAAAAACCCAAGGGTTAGTGCTTCCAAAAAAAAATCCTTTAAAAAATAAATTGAACTAAATTTTGACAAGATATTTAGTACTTATACAAAACTTATAATTTGAAGACTAAGAATTGAAAACATATTAGGTGTAAAAAATGGTCGAATATAAAAAATATGTTGGAAAGATATAGTGCATAAATTAATTAAATAATTAGATAATTAATTATTTATTTAAATAATAATAAGACATATGGGAAATAAAAATGAAACATATCAAAGGTTATTTGTTACAGAAACATTTCAGATTAACAGATGACAATATAATAATATTTGTATTACAGTCGGTTTATAAAAGACTGAATGAAAAAACAAGAATAAAATACTTATTGTATTATTGAACAAAAATAAAAACAAAAATATCAGAAAAGAGATCAAGTCAATCGTTTGATGATTCTCCTTAAGCAGATTTTACCCCCGCTACGGTGCATGCGGTTTAAGTGAGCATTTGCATCCCAGGATACAATGATCAAACAGTCGTTGGTAACAACATTGAAAACTGAAAGCTCAGCGAACTAGAAATCTATTGAACTCTCTCAATAACTCTCAAGAACAAATGAATCTTTAAACACTCTAAAAAAATGCAATGCAAGCTTAAAAAATATGATACCTATATATTGAGAATGTCGACCCTTTTATAGGGAGAAAAATCAGTAACTGAAGGCAATGAAGAGTCTTGAAACTCCTGAATTAATATGCAATAACTCTCTATAGTTGCACATTTGAACAATCTCTAGGTTTGTAACTCTCTACAGTTACAAACCTGAAAAATTAGGCTGCGTTTGGGTTGGGATTTTCAAATTTTGAATAAAACATTCCAAGTACAAGTCAACAATTCTGCAAGATCACAATCCCAGGATTCGGACCCCAACCCTAGCCTAGCCCAACAAGGCCCAGTCAGGTGGGTGGTTGGTCAATCGATGAAGACAGTGCGCACAGTCATGTAGCTTTATTTATTTTATAACTTTTAGTTTACTTTCTATCCATATCAGTTCAACGCCCTGAAGAGCTTAACTTCAATAGGTAACCCAAGTCTTAATAAATGATTATTCATATTCTTTAGTTATAATATGGGATAACTCGCACAATACATCAATCAACAATTTCAAATGGGTACTTTAATGATTTTTTTTTTCGTTCACCTCTTAAATGATTTTTATACAAATAAATATACCACAATCATTTTCTCACCAAATAAAATACATTGGTATATACATATGTCCCAAATTAAGATTGGATCTCACAAATAGTGGGGTCATAAAATGCCCAAAAAAATATTTTAATATAACAATCCCATACATGAATGAAATTTAATTAGATAAATAAGCATATGTAATGCAAACTCGAGAGAGAGAATAAAGCAACTACATTAAAACAATTAAAACAAGTAGCTTTTGGCCTTGAACCTTCCATAGTAAGAATCTATCGAATTTACTCAGCCAAACAATGAACATGATGTCTTGAAATGTTCGTCCTTTCGTGTAAATCAAGACAATAGAAACTACACAATTATTTTCTATTCACTTTCCATTCTATGATTGCTTTCATTTTAGTCCTGAACACCTTGGTACTTCATAGTGCTTCTAGAGAATTTAACCTTTTTATTCTCCCAATTTACCGGCCTAGTTCTCACTCATATAGGTGATTTTTTATAATGAGTATTCTTCTATACCCTACTTGAAATTTTCAAGATATAAAAATCGTTAAAAGTCATACTTATCCTTAATCATATTACATATATCATTATTATATCATAGGAATGAGTCGTATATTTTGTCTACTCAGTGATTTACTTACAGTCACCTTCATAATTCAATTGTTACTTTAAACCTAGATCTTGGGATCTTCAGTCAACTAAGTTAGGTTGTCATTATGATGACTATTTCATAATAGACTTTAAACCCATTCCCCTCAATAAGTTGGTTACTATATCTCATGTAAGACATTTGGTCAATGGATCAACAATGTCATATTTTGACTTAATATAATCAATCTAGATAACTCCATTAAAAAGTAATTGCCTCAAGGTATTATACATTCGACGTATATGTCAAGACTTATCGTTATACATACTACTTTGTGCTCTTTCAATCGTTGATTGGCTATCGCTATATATGCATAAAGCTTGCATAGGCTTAGTCCATATTAGAATATCTTCTAAGAATTATTGAAACCACTCTACTTCTTTTCCTGTTTTATTTAAAGCAATAAATTCTTATTTCATTGTGGATCTTGCAATATACGTGTGCTTAGAGAATTTTCATGACACAACAGCTCATCCTAATACAAAGACATATCCGCTATTTAATTTGGTTTCTTTAGTATCAGATTTCCAATTCGTAGCACTATACCCTTCAAGTACCGATGGATATATCGTGTAAGGCTAACCATAATTTTGAGCATATCTTAAATATCTCAAAAGTCTCACTATAGCTAACTAATGTTCTCTCTTGGATTACTAGTGCAATTGATTAATTAACTTATTACGTAAGAAATATCAGCTATTGCAATTCATAATGTATATTAAACTATCAATTATTAGATAATACTCTAACTGGGATATGCTCTCACCAGTATTCTTTAAAAAATATTGATGTTAATCTACAAATATTCTTGTTATACCCAAATTATCCTAGTTAAAATTTTCAAGTATCTTCTCAATGTAACGATATTGAGATAAAATCAATCCTTCTAATGTTATTGAAATTTTAATTCCAAGAATGACATCGGTTTTTTTCCAAATCCTTTATCTCAAATTTATTTGTTAATATTTGTTTGGTAGATTTTATGATCTTATCACTACTACATAAGTATGTCATCTACATATAACCATACAATAACGTAACAAGATTATATTGTCTTAATATAGACACACTTATCATATTCATTAATCTTAAAATTATTTGACAACATAGCATTATCAAATTTCTCATGCTATTGTTTTGGCGCTTGCTTTAATCCATATAAGGATTTTACAAGTTGACATACTTTATTCTCTTTTCCAAGAACCACAAATATTTCTGGTTGTTCCTTATAGATTTTTTCGTCTAATTCATTATTCAAGAATACAGTCTTAGCATCCATTTGATGTATCTCAAGGTTATGTGTAGCTGCAATTGCTATTAACATACAAATAGATATGGTTATTGTTACTGGTGAATAAACATCAAAATAATATGTACCATCTCTTTGCTTGTAACCTTTAGATACAAATCTTGTTTTATATGTGTCAATTGATCCATCTACTTTCAGTTTTTTCATAGATATCCATTTACATCCAAGTAGTTTCATTCCAAATAGAATATTCACTAGTTTCCAAGTATGATTTTGTAAGAGGGAATTAATTTTACTATTCACATTCTCTTTCCAAAGAGGTGCTTTAGCCACAGACATAGCCTCCCCAAACATTTGAGGTTCACATCCTATCATATAGGTATAAAATTAAGACCAAAATATTTAGAAACGTTTGTCCTTTTAGTACTTCTAGGTTCAATTTCATCATCTTGGAAATTACTAGAGGTAGTATCACTAGTTCTTTTTAAAGAACTCGACTTAACACGAGTTTTACTTAGAAACACGTTCTCAAAGAATGATTCATTTCTCGGTTCAATAATCGTGTTCTCGTGCATATTTTTAATTTCTGATTTATGAACCTAAAATCGATATGCACTACTATTTTTTGCATATCCAATGAATGCACAATCAATAGTTTTTTGTCCTATTTTATCCTATTTAGGATTAGGAACCATAAATTTTGCAGGACACCCTCACACTTTTAAATATGAATATGTCGGTTTAGAACTTTTCCACAATTCATAAGGTGTCTTATATAATTTCTTGTGAAGTAATTTGTTTAAAACAAAATTTGTTGTTAAAGCAACCTACCTCCACAATATTTGAGGTAGACCAGAACTGATTAACATAAAATTCATAATTTATTTCAAAGTTTTTTTCTTTCTCTCAGCAACTTCATTGTGCACACAACTCACCAAAACATGAAACATATTCTTCTCATCCTCTATCACTACGCAACATTTTAATCTTTTTACTAAGTTGATTTTAAACTTCAGTCTTGTAATGTACAAATATGTTTAATGCTTCATCTTTACTTCTTAAAAGATAAACATAACAATATCTTTTACAAACATATGTGTTCATTAACTCCAAATGTTTTTTTGTTTTTTTTGTTCAATTGTATGAAAAGAAGTTCAAGTCAATTTTTACTCCACAAAAGTATCACATTTGTTAATTGCATTATCATGACATTTAGGAATTAAAGTTATATTAATTAATTTACATAAAGGTGAAACATATTCTCCACCTTTATCACTACACAACAATTTAATATTTTTGGTAAGTTGATTTTCAACTTCAGTCTTGTAATATACAAATATGTCTAATGCTTTGTCTTTACTTCTTAAAAGATAAACATAACAATATTTTGTACAAACATCTCTATGCAATAACTCTAAAGGTTATATTTTTCATTCAATTGAATGAAATGAAGTTTGAGTTAATTTTTACTCCACACAAGTATGACATTTGTGACTTGAATTATCATGACATTTTTGGAATTAAATTTATATTTTAATTAATTTACATAAAGTATCTTAATTAACATGTCCTAAACGACCATGGCACACATCTAAAGACTCAATCATGTAATCAGAACAAGTACTAATTTTATTATTATTATTATTATTATTATTATTATTATTATTATTATTATTATTATTATTATTATTATTATTATTATTCATTGGGATTACAGTCATAACATTGAGCTTGAAAATGCCTTCATTCATATATCTTTTTCCAACATATATACCACTCTTAGTAAGTACAAATTTATTAGACTAAAACACTAGCCTGAATCTCTTCTTACTTAACAACGATCCACAAACCAGATTTTTACGAATACCTGATACACGCAATACATCGTTCAAAGTAAGTTCCTCACGAGAGGTCATATTCAGCATAACATTTCCATGTCTTTCAACCTTAGCAGTTGAATAGTTCCACATATAAAGCTTATCCCTAGATTCCACCGGTTGATAAACAGTGAACATCTTTTTATCTGAGCATATATGGAGAGTATCACCAATATCCACATCCCATTCTCTGAGATTTTCAATGAGATTGACTTAAAATACAACTGCTAAAAAATTCATCTCTGAAACCGCATTAGTAAGGTTTTCCACTTCAGTCACGTGAGCCTGTTTTTTAGGCTTCTTACCCTTGGTTAAAAAAATTTGGGCAACAATATTGAGCACGGTGTCCCAACTTGCCACAAGTATAGCAATTTCCTTGAACTTTTTGTTTGCAGCTCCTTTACTTGAGCTTGATTTAGTTTGCTTCCTTTTCTTGGAGGGTTTGTGATCTTATATGATATGGTCTTTTTGACATCTTAGAATGGTGACTCTCATGTTTAGAAGAGATATGATGCTCTTATTAAATTCTCAATTTGAGAATGAGGTCTTCAAGAGTCATCTTTCCTCATTTGTACTTGAGATAATTCTTAAAGTCACCCTATTATAATGACAACTTCTCAATCACAGTTACCGCAACTTCTCAATCACAGTTACCACTTGAAAAGACTCTCTAAGCATCATTCCCTCCACATAAATATCATGCAATAGGACATGGATCTCTTCAGTCTTGTTGATGACTATTCTTGAGTCCACCATTTCGTAGTCTAGAAATCTTCAAACTACAATTGTTTTCCCAACATGTACTATTTTTACAAGGACTACCACAGATCTTTAGTCATTGTGAATGAGCAATATGTATTGTAGAGTGTATTACTCAATCCACTCAAGATATAATTTTTGCATAGGAAATCAAAGCATTTCCATGTATTAACAGAAGCTACAGTCTGAGTGTTAGATTGTTTGGTCATAGCAAGAGTATCCTAGCGGAGGAACCTTACCAGGTTCAATGTTATCAAATAAAATAACATCTTTTAGTTCCATTTCTTGAAGAAGCCCCATCAAACTTTTCTACCTTTTCACCATGTGGAGTGGACGTTAGATGCGAAATAGGCATATTTATAATGGGTGGTGTGACATATGGATTTGTAGCCTCAGCAGTTGTGACAACAATATCATTTGAAGAATACATTTTTTTTTATGAAAGAAGATCAACAAAATATAATAAATTTTATTACTAGATTTTTTATTAAACAAAAACCAAAACTGCAAATGAATGTCGAAAATTTGCTTTCAGACTATTGTAAACATATGGTGTAAAAATTAATTAAATAATTAGATAATTAATTATTTAGTTAATTAATATTAAGAAATATGAAAAATAAAAATGAAACAGATCAAATGTTTTTTGTTACTGAAACATTTCATATTAATTGATGACAACACAAAAAGATATAATAAATATTTATATTACGGTTTGATTATAAAATACTAAATGAAAAAACTAAGAACAAGATACTTACTATATTACCGAACAAAAATAAAAACAAAATACCAGAAAATATATTGAGGCAAACATTTGACGACTTAAGTGAGAGTCTCCCTCCTAGGATACAACGATCAGATATCTATTGGTACTAGCCCTGAAAATCGAAAGCTCAACGAACTGAAAATGTGTTGAACTCTCTCAAGAACAAACGAATCTCTCAAAACCCTCTAAAGAAATGCAATGCAAACTTAAAAAATATTATACTTTTATGTTGAGAATGTCTGACCTTTTATAGGGAGTAAAACCAGTAACTGAAGGCAATAAAGAGGCCTGAAACTCCTAAATTAAGATAAATTAACTCTCTATACTTATATGCCTAAATAGTTTCTAGGTTTGTAACTCTCTGCAGTTGCAAACCTAAAGAATTAGGCTCTGTTTGGGTTGGGATTTTTGGATTTTGAATAAAACATTTCAATTCCAATCCAAGCTTTCCCCAATACCCCAAGCCCAAGACTAAGCCCATGTCCAGGACATGATCCTGGCCTAGCCTGACTCAAGCGGGTAGGTGAGCGGCGACAACATTATTTATTTTGTAACCTTTAGCCTACATTCTGTCTATATCAGTTCAACGCCCTAGAGAAGTTACCTTCAAGAGGTAACTTGAGTCTTAATAAATGACTTTTCATATTATCCAGTTACTAATGTGGGGTAACTCACACAAGACATCAATTAACAATTTCAAGTAGGTACTTAATGAACAATTTTAATTCACCTCTTAAATAATTTTTACACAAATAAATGCACCCCATTCCTTTTCTCATCAAGGAGAATACATTAGTATATTCATATATCCCAAATTAAGATTGAGTCTCACAAATAATTGGGTCACAAAATACCATAAAAGCATTTTTACATAACAAAAAAAGACGCAAAACTCAAGGGTTAGCATTGTCAAGACGATTAATAATTGTTGGAAGAATCAGAAGTAAACTTCGACAAGTGGTTTGGATTTATGCAAAAGAGTTGAATTTGAACACATCAAGAAGTTAACAATTGGTTGGGTGTCCAAAATAGATAAATAATATTTTGTTCACAAAAAATTCGAGAGTTAGTGTTGCCCAAACCATTAAGACTTTTATTAAGAAACTAAATTGAATTTAGATAAGTAGTTTAGAATTTATAAAAATATGCAGAATCAGAACAATTAAAGTAATTAAAATTGGGTTGGGTGTCGAAATGACCAAACGGGGTCAAATTTGCAAGAAAATTGAGAGTTAGTTCCACTGTGACTATTAATATTTGTTGGAAGAAACAAAAGTACAATTGGATAAGCGGGTCAAGAGTTATGAGAAAATATTGAATTTAAATAATTAACGAAGTTAAATTCTATTAATAACAACAAATGACTTTCCAAAAGCTTCTAACCGTGGTGGACTCTGAGAGATCTTATTATCAAAAAGTTGTTTCCATTTTAGATAATTTGCATGCCGAAATGATTATAGTAATGCAACATAATGACACTACGCGACAACCAGAGACAACGCAAAGAAATATATGTGCTACGTGTCACGGACCGAGCCTTTCAAGGATGGAAAACAGGCCGTGCAGCGCCAACTAGGGGATCGCCTAGTAACTAGCCTAAATATCAAAGGATCTAGAATAGCGGAAGTGGTTTTAATATCAATGAGTTTCACTACAACAACACGTGCAAATAGTGTAGTGAGAATATAATTACAATAACAACAACAATTGTATTAATATCAAAGGCTACAAGGTGTAAAAGGCTTGAATAACTTCAATAGCATATCCTCCCATATCGCACTTTAAGCAAAAATATACAAGTGACGACAGTAAACATCATTATGCACGAGGAGATATAATGGGGTCCTTTTACAAGAAATAAAGGAAATAATCTAAACTAAGTTATAATAGTCTAGAAAACTAATGAAAAGGGATACGGACAAGCAGCCATGTGCAAGAACAAGCACTGGATATGCTTAGACCATGACACTACGCATACTTCTTTAAATGGCTCTAATACTCGAAGAGATAGGTATCAAAATGATAGGTACTTCATTGTAAAAGTTGTACACTCATTTGATGCTCAAGCAAATGGGGAAGTAAGTTATGTTATTGATGATTATGTTGTAGTTCGCCGGGTAGCTCTAAATGGATGGTCTAAAAGTGAATTCCAATGCATGACTAGATGTTTTCTATTGGATTATTGAGCGAGTCGGGTCGACCTATGGAGTGTCCATATGAGTCCCAAGTTTCATGAATAGTAACCATGTAAATGTGTGTGGCTCTTGGTCTCAAGGATCACGTCTGTTCAATAAACAACCATTAGAACAGATATTCCCTTTGGGATTTTCTCTATAAATAGACATTGATACCTCTAAGGTTTTTTAATCCCATCAAATTATAGAAAATTTGAGCAACCTTGGTTATTTAGTGAGTGTGTGAATATTATTAAAAAATACTCTAGTAGTATTTTTCTCGCTGACGAGAAAAAAAAATGAAAAATGGGTTATAAACGAGTCTTCCAAATCTAAAAGATATCCTTCCGTTTTAATGTTTTTCTATTGGTCTACATTTTCCCTCAACATATACAGAAATGAAACAATAAGCTCTTACCCGAAAAATAACTTAAACAAATTAGTCGCAACTGATATTTGTATATTTTATTTATTATTTTACTTGTCATTTGTTTCTATTTTTAATTTCTTTTGACAAAGACTATGGCATGCATGTATAGCAAATCAAAGACCAATTAGTGTTTTTTGATAGAATAAAAAAGAAAAAAAGAAAAAAAAAAAAAGTTAAATTCTGGTTGGGTGTCAAAAAATGGCCAAACTTTGACACCCATTAAGAATTACCCTATACATTAAGAATTGTTTGAATAAATGGAATGGAATTTGGATATATACTTTAGGATTCAGGAAAAAAACTAGAATTTGAAAATTTAAAGAATTTGAAATGGATTGGATGTAGGATATGAATCTACTTATTGACAAGGTGCTTGCCTATATGGAAGGGAAGTTTTGTTGATGCATTCCTGTTGATTTTCTTTTTTGAATTCTCCAACTCCGGATGTGTTTGAGGCCTTCGACGCCTTTCTTTTTTTAAGACTTTTTGTTGCACCTCTCTCTCTAAAGGGTGAGGTTGACGACTTTCTTGGTGAACTCATTTCTTTTTTGGAGGATTCATTCCCTCTGTCTGTTGCTAAAAAGCCTCAACGCCTCCCTCCTTCGGAACCTCAAAACGTGTAAACATGGCCTCATTGTTGTAGAACTTATGTATTAAAGTACCTTAGTCATTAAGAATTCTAGGAACAAAAAAATATGAATTTCGGCTAGCAAATTTTGATATAAGCAAAAAACGTAGAATTTGAACACTTAAAGAAGTAAAAATCAAATTAGGTGTCAAAAAATGACGAAACGGGGGGTTTGATTGGCGTGAAATTTGAGGATTAGCATATCCTTAGAAATAAGGGATTGAAGGAATAAATGGAAATAAATTAATTAAAAAACTCGAATTTGAACAATTATAGTTGTTAAAATCAAGTTGGGTGTAGAAAATAGAAAAACGGGATACGTTTGGCGTGAAACTCAAGCTGTTGATCCTAAGATTTTGATGAACAATTATGTAAGACCCCGATTTAGCACGTAGGTCATTTTAGTTACATTTTAGAACAATTGGAAAAATTCGAGGTGAAATTGGGTCAATTAAAAATTCAAATTAAAAGTTTAGGGGTCAATTTGTAAATTCAGAAAATAGTCCATCCAAAATTACATTTAACTTTTGAATTAAAACTTTGGGAGTAAGATTGCAATTTAGAAAATGTTAAGGGTGAAATTACCATATTAAACTCTTATAAATGGTGAATTGAACTCAAAAGATGATTTTTAGAAATTAGGGAGAGGGAAGAGTAATTAAGAAAATGGGTTCTAGAAACATATAGAAATCCATATTTTCTTACTGACTGTTGCCGTGAGATCAACCGATAGGCAGAGGATTTGGGAAGTAGACGACGTGCCTTGAAGATGGAGCATTCTGGTCCACTAATTACATGCATATATATATATATATATATATATATATATATATTCATGCCCGTAGTGCGTTAAAGGGGAGGAAAAATCTGGAATCAAAGATAGAAAATCTAGAGAGAGAGAGAGGGTTCGGCCGGTGACCTCATGAGTAAGGGTGTGTATTCCGATCGTCGTCGGAGTGGGTGTCACCATTGGGGCCTGTAGTGTGTGTGTTGCTGCCGTCGTGGGTATGTGGGAATTCGTCAGTGTATAGGTGATCGGATGAGTGTGTGTGTGTGTGTCGGTGGAATCCAAGCAGAAATAGAGAAAAGTGAAAGGTCCGCCAATGGGTGCCATTCGTCGCTGTCCGTTTAGTAAGTGGGTGTGGGTGTTTGGTCATCATTTGGTAAGGGTGTGTCTGTGTTTGTATGCCCGACAACATGTGAGTGTGTGGGTGTGTTTAGGTATAGATCGCTGGCATGAATGGTGATCGTTCGGCAGAGGGTCGCTGTGTTTGTCATGTGTGTTTGTTGTTGTGTATGTATGAGTGTAGTAGGTTCGCTCAGTAATCTTTGGTCGACGATAGGTGTTTGGTCGTCGGTGGGTGGGGTTGGTAATTCGGCCAGTCGGAGAGTTAGAGAAAGAGTAGGTGGGTTCGATTTTGTATGTGTGTGTTTAGTCATGGGTCTGGCAGGGGTTGTGTAGGAGGTTAGCGGTGTATATTTTGGTCCTGCATGTGTATATGTGTATGTTGTATGCGTTTGTGTGTGGATGGCGTCGTTCCGTCGCCGGCGGTGGCGGTGGTTGAACACAGAACTGAAGCAGCACAGGAAGAGAAGAAGAATCGGGAATCAGAATGAAGAGGAAAAGAAGAAAAATAGGAAAAAGGGAAAAAAAGAAGAAATTACACAAACCACCCCACGAAAAACATAAATCCAATCTCGCGGCCGGTGGAAACTTCAGGGAATGTAGAATTTTGCACTTCTTTAATATATACATTTAATTAATGTAAAATACATGTTATCGTCATCGTTAAATTCAACATTATATGTTCACATGAAAAACATCGAAATAGCGATAAGAAATAGTGAGATTGTTCGCATGAATAAATTCGATATAGTTAAATAGGCATATTTTATAATAAAAGACGGGGAATAGGAAATTAAAAAAAAATATTAGGGTCTGCATGGGTCGAATAGAGTATTTGTATATTAAATATTAATTTAGGCCTATCACTATTAGGTTCGTAGGCACTGGCGTCCCGATAGAGCGTAGTCAGTGAAGGTTTTGGAGAGCGGATAACGAGGTGAGTGTACTGTCTTCTTGCCAAATTATTTATATATGTGTGTGTGTGTGTGTGTGTGTGAAATGGATTTTACTTGACTTGGCTGGTTTTAAAATTATGTGGATCAAGCAGGTTTTGAGTGAGTTAATAAAATGGATTTTCGGTGAATTGTGTTGGTTTCTAAAAAGAAGGATTAAAAATGATTTGTTGGATTTGGTAGTATTAAAGAGAGTGAAAAAAAATGGTTTTTACTGAAATCGGTGGTGCTTTTTAAACGAGAATGGAAAAATATTTGGTTTTCTAATAATGCTTGGTTTTCTAAAAACAAAAGTGGAAAAATGATTTTTTTTCTGAAATCAGTGGTATTTTAAAAAGAGAGAGAAAAATGTGATTTAGAAATTCTCCTCAAAAGGGGTGTGGATTATATTCTCCCCATAATGGGGTGTGGATTTTTGACGATATTGTTGTGGTTTATATTCTCCCCATAAGAGGTGTGGATTTTTAGACAATATTGATGATTTGGATGATGCCATAGTTTTCTCCTCGTAAGGGGTGTGGATGTTTCTCCCCGTAAGGGGTATGGATTATATTTCTCCCCCAAAGGGGTATGGATATTTTGTAGGAAGGCATTCCTACGGATGTTACGGTAACGTTGCAACTCCCAATCGTGAGGTTAAAACGATCACTATGGCTAGCCAGTGTGTGTTGTAGTGGAGTGGTGGTTTGAGATATGTGTTTGAGATGTGGTGTTTTACTTATATTGGGTGATTTATTATTTATTATGGTGAAATGTATTATTTTATACTAGATGGGTTTGAATGGAACTTATACTTATTGGTTTCCATTCACTGCTTATATTATGGAGAATTTGACTAGCTACGTGCTGTTTATATACTTACGCTTGATTCATTTAGATGTTGTAGAATGAATTATTATTTAAAAAAAATGTTTTTACTAAGAAGGCATTACACTCGTAGGTGGAGCGAATAAGAGTCGGTCGGTCCCTTACTGGCACTAGTTAGAGTCATGCGCGTCATGCCGGTAGGAGTATTGTGAGATATGCTATCAAAGGTAAACCTCAGAAAGGTTCATGATATGTGATTCTTGTTATTCTTATTTTGGGACGAATGTGTCCCTATAGCACTCATTTAAAATGTTGTATAGATGATTATATATTGTTTTATGTGTATGATTGGTTTAGGAATTTAGAAGTGATGGTCAGGCGACGTCATGTCAACGTCACGCCGGTTCCGTGAGGATGGGTGTCCAGGGTGGGGTGTGACAAATTAAGTGTTGATATTTTTTGTGGAACTAACAGTTTTATTGAGTGTTTCAGTTTAAAGAGTTCTAGACAATATCATGAAATAATTATAAAGGATGCACAGATGATAACATCATGAAGAAATTATAAAGGATGCACAGATTGATACTACGAGATTGAAGATTCCAAAGAACCTAGGGAAAATAACTCAGGTTAAATTTTGACTCTTAATGTATCTCGATTAGGATCACATACGACACGGAAATGCTTTTTATAATTATATGTGTTTTTTATAGGATTCTAATTACTTAAATTATTTGCTCCTATGTGTAATTGAAAAATAAACATTGATAATTGATTAAAATTGAATTTAAGAATTTAGTGGAGCTAACATAGAAAAGAAATCGATTAAAGGGGCGAAAATGTCGAAGAATTAAATTAAAATAAATTAAGGAAGAAGTTTTAGTAAGATAGGTTGACTTGTGGAGTGTGATCGATTGACCTGTGTAAAATACATGAAGTCTCTGAATCGTTAGATCGACTTGTGAAACTTGTTGAATCATCCGGTCGACAAATGAAGAATGGGTGGTCGACCCATGGGCAAAAAGATTTTGGCTTGAGAAGCTCTCTGTATCGTTTGGTTGATAGACCATGAATTACCGGTCGACCAATGAGTGAGAAAGGTTTGGCTTGGGCTACAATCTGAATCGGGCAGTCAACTTATGGGCATTGGTTGGTCGACTGATGAGTCTATTTCAAGTTTAGAGGATTTCGAGGATTTTGATTAAATAGTAGTCGTTACTAGCCGTTTATGGTTAAGATATGAGAGAAATTTTAGGAATATGATAGTATTGAAGATATATCATTAATATTTTTTCATCCCTATATATATGGTTCATATATTTTTTAT
The DNA here is from genome assembly GCA_016647705.1 of Eucommia ulmoides. Classification (NCBI taxonomy): domain Eukaryota; kingdom Viridiplantae; phylum Streptophyta; class Magnoliopsida; order Garryales; family Eucommiaceae; genus Eucommia; species Eucommia ulmoides. Next base: position 22,470,573 of record CM028337.1, read on the forward strand.
ATTTCTCAATTTGGTACATGAAATTCTTTCTATCTTATTTAATTGAATTTGAGTAAAAGTTTGAGGGACTAAATTGAATATTTTAAAAAATATTATTAAGTGAAATAAACCAGGATTAACTCATAATGATATATTGGGTCTATAGGTACAATTAATTATAATGACAAGTGGAAACTAGCCGTTGGAAGACTTGTTTTATTTCCCTATAAATAGACTTGCGTTTTTAAGATTAAAAATATCTCAATCAATCAAATTTCAAAAGCAATTAAGTTTCTGAAGTTTCTGAGAGTCATTATTCTAAAATCATATTGAGTGTATTATGAGATCATTCTTGAGATTTGGTCTTGAGAAAATTTGTTGTGGATTATTGCTACTACCGATCTGAAGTTTCATTGTTATTATATTCATTCAGTGAATTCCTGGTGAGATCATTCCAAATTATTTTCTATTAATTGTTGCTTGATCTTATTATCTATTATTTGAAATTTGATCTTTGAAATTGTTTTCCGGATTTTTTAATTGAAACTTATTTTTGAAACAATTTCTTGAAGAAATCTGATTACATGCTAATTTACATGCTACCCATCTTTGTTTGAAATCAAATTTTGAAATTCTCACTTTTTCTATTACTAATATCAGGACATTAATTGAGTTTAAATTTATCTAGGGTGGAAGAAACTCCGAGTGGAAAAATCACTTATCAATTTTGTAATTGGTGAGTTGAGTGTCGGATTAGATACTATTGAGAGTGTCTAATCAATGGTAGCTAGTTTTAATCTTTTCTGGTAAAGAGATTGAGGTTTTGATCTTTGCCTAGAGTATAAAAAAATTAGGTTTTAATTTTGCCTTTATAGAATTAATTGTGAGTGATTTGTCAAGGTTCCATCCTTACCTGAGAAAATGGATAGTTGAGGTATTTCTGTGAGGTTTTGATTCTTGAGCCTAAGGTATAAAAAAAATTAGGTAGTGATTTTTTCTCTAATAGAATTAGATTAATTTTTAGCCTGTAAAAAGATAAGGTTATTCTTGAGCTTGGGAAAAAGAAGAGATTATACTTGAGCCTAGGAAAAGGAATTTGTAAAGGTTGATTTTGAGCCTGTGAAAAAAATCATTTTTTGTAAAGGTTTGGTTCCTACCTGTTTAAAAAAATCTTAGTGATTAGTGGGTGTGAATCTTCGTGGGGCTTGGAGGACTGGATTAACCAAGATTAGCTTGGTGAACCAGGATATATCGGTGTGTACTGCATTATTTATTTTCTTTATTTTGTGTTGTTTGGGTGTGCAGCTAGAAATTATAACACTTATCCGTTACTATAAAGAGATAATAATTAATTTAGGATAAAATTAATTATTTGATTTTTGAAGTATTATTATTTGGATTAATTTTTATCTACCTAATTCACCTCTCCTTTTGGATAGCTCATCGGGCCAACACAAGGGTTAGAATTGCCCCGAGCAATAAGAATTGAAGGAATGAAGGGAAATGAATTTATGCAAAAAATACGCTTTGAACACTTAAAGAAACTAAAAGCTAGTTGCGTGCCCAAACTTGCCAAAAGTAGTTCAATTGGTACGACAAACAATGGTTAGTGTCGCGCTGATGAATATGACTTGTAGTACGAAATATGAGTTAATTTGGATAAGTTGTTTCCAATTTATGTGAAAATGTAGAATTGAAAATCTTAGAGAAATTAAAATCAGGATTGGTATCTAGAATGGACGAATGAGATCCAATTTGCACAAAACCCGAGGGTTAGCGTTGTGTTGGCCATTAAGACTTGTAGGAATGAATGGAAGTTAATTTTTATAAGAAGCTTTGGATTTGTGAAAAAAGTAAAATTTGAACACCTAATGTGGTTAAAATAAGGTTGGGTGTCAAAAATGGCCAAGCAGGTCCGATTAGCGAGAAACCTAATGATTAGTTCTACCCCATAAATTTAGACTCATAGGACGAAACAAATGTGAATTTGGATAATTAAGCGAAAAGTACGTAAGGATATTTATGTCATTTTAAAAAAAATTTATATTAAAAAAAATTAAGTGAAATTTTTATGAAATAATAATATTTAAGTAGAATTTTAAAAATTAAATGGAATTTGTATATTTTAAGGGATAATTTCAGAATGATAATTATTTTTGAACTTTCGACACAAATTCAATTTTAGTGTTCCTTACAATTTTTTTTGAGTTGCAAGAGTCCTTAAAAAAAACCTTAACTATTCCCTCCGCGGTTTTAAGTGAATTATTTGCCAAAATGGCACCACATATTTTGGTTATATGCAAAGTACTATATATATATATTTTTAGGGTATTCTCGCACCACGGTCGGCGGAGACTAATTATTGGAGGTACTGTCGGGCGCCAGAAGCGGAATACCTCTCCCAACCGAACACTTTCTGTTCACAACCCCACAAGATTCGATCTGAAGGTGTTGCTTAACAAGTCCACCGGTTGATATTTTTTAGACTATATATGATATGTCTAAAACTACAAGTACATAAACAGTCATCTCAAATTTAGGGGTCAAAAAGTGAAATTCACCCAAAATTCTGTCTTCTCTACTTCGTGCACGCCTGGAATTGGAGATTTGGAGGGAAAAGATATTAGAAAGAGAGAGCGAGAGAATGCCAATTGCGCGGCCAGAATCATCAGACTCCCGAGTTATTGCTCACGTCGACATGGATTGTTTCTACGTTCAAGGTCTGTATTCACTAGTTTCTGAAATATGCGTACTCGAGTGAGTTTCCATTTCACAGTTAAGGGCTTTGGTATTTTGGAGGATGAACTGATGATTGGTAATTTTCCCTCCGTTTTGTAATAATTGTAGAAATGTGTACTTCTTTCCGAGTGACATCGTTGTCTTACTCCCCAAAAATAACTTGAATAACAAAAACTGAATCAAGAAATTTTAGCCATACTATTGCTGGTTAGAATGTTTGACACAGCAGTGATTTCTTTTGAAAGCCCGATCTTCGTCCATGTGTGTTTTTTTTTTTTTTTTGGCAGGCTAACAAAAAGCTTTGTATAGTATATATAGGAATAGATATTTCATCGTTGGGTGCAACTTGGGCTTATGCCTCTTCCGACAATTCGAGATTTAGCTTTCCCCACCCCGGTCCTTCCATGTGGATTCCTTCAAAGAGAAAGGAGAGTGTGTATTCCCTGCATCAATGCACTAACTCCTTCGCCATCTTGCTTGCCTTTCTTCCGACGCCATGTCTTCTTAGACCATTTCGATGGCTTCAGACTCGGGAATGGCAAATGATATCTTTGAAGCGATTGATCTCCATCGGTTAACAGAATCATTGAACGATTTGTCGGCCCTTTGCATTGCATTTTTTAGGCGTACCTTGGGACAAGACCAAAGAAGGACGCTCTAGTAACAGAAAAGGACACTAGGTCACCAAGGCAACTATAGAAACATAGCCAACTCATAAACAAACAGACACCTCAGATAATGTTTTTTCATTTCTTTCTTGGACTTCCTACCACTAGCTTTCACCTTCTTCTTTCCACTTTGAGTGTTCCAGTGCAGTTTTTTAGGGATTCAATAATCATGTTCATCGCATAGGAAGGTTAGCTTTTCCTCCCCGCCTATTGGGCTTCCTTGGACTCATGATCCTCCCATTCACACTCTATCTCTTCAATCTCCTCTAAATTTGCGTCTTCTTTGTCTATAAGGTTTATTGGAGTAGAATAAGAGCTTGCTACTTGCTCATTTCTAGCATTCATCCATGGAGTCGAACTCAGTCTCGATCTATAGTTATATCGACTCTCTCATACTCTAGCAACAATAACTACATCTTCCCATGTCAAACCATCTTCTTCATCATGCATATACTCATCATTGGCCTCGCCATCGGAAGCTCCATCAACTCGACCAATTAACCACTCATTGCTATCCTCAATACCAGTCAACGAGATAGGATCAACGGTGTCGCATGCTTGATATCAACGAATCAATGCTCTATTATAATTCACAAATACCAACATTTAACAGCACTTGAGCTAACCTATTTATCTTCTTGTTGTGAACCTGCAACAATTCATTTGCAATAAGATCAAAAGATTATTATTTACGTAGATTATATTTGTACACTTTTACAATAAATTCAAATTCAACATAATAAAAACACTTACATGTTCAAAAACATTCCAATTCTTTACAGAACCAGATGCACTACATGTAAGATTAAGAACTTTTATCGCAAATGCCTGCAAGTTAGGAGTCGAACCATCATATGACTTCCACCAATCGGCTGTAAAATATAGTTGATTAAAAATCATTAAATTAAATAGGAAGCAATATGATAACCACAAAAAAAAAAAAAAAAAGGTCATAGGTTTACCTGGTGCCTTTTTGTTCCTCTTTCTAATGGTTATAGGCATCCCAAAAAGGCCATCCGCTTTCTTATACTTCTCCAATTCCTCTACAATTTCGTCTTGTGTATCAAGATTTGGAATCAACCTTTGAATACAATTATAGAAGCCTTCCATCACTTTCTCGTCTTGCTCAAAATTGGGGTTAGCATAAAAGTATTCCAAATTCAAAATGTAACTGGCTGCAAAGGACGATGAAGTTGGATATTCAACTGATGATCGATATTTTGAAAAATTTCTCTACACTTCTCCTCGTTCTCTTTGAATGCTTTAGCAATGACTTCTTTGGCTCTCCATAGCCTCATAAATATGTCCCATGTTATTTTTTTCTCCCCATCAACTAAACAAAGTGCAGGGAGCTACTAGAGAGAGAGATAGACCTAAGAAGACGAGATATGAGATTATTAAAAATGATTTGATGACATTAAACTTGATGGAGGAGATGACCCTTGATCGATCATTATGGCATAAATGGATTCATGTAGCCGACCCTACATAAGTGGGATGAAGGCTTAGTTGTTGTTGTTGTATCAACTAAACGAAGTACTCGAACAAGAGGGCTTAAGGCCAAAACGGACATTGTTCCAAAATGATGGCATTAGTACAATATCTTTCACACTTTTATCTTGTTGTTCCTTTGCTCATTTGCTAGTGGTCCATTCATTCGACATGAACATCTTCCTCATGTTATTCTTTTGTTGATGAATTCTGGACAAAGTGATAAAAGCCGTAGTAAACTGAGTTTTTGCCGGCCTTAGCAATTCCTTTTTGATGAGTAAATCTTCTCATCATATTAACTATACCAGAGCGTTTATAAATATAATCATTTAGGAACTCCGATTTCCAAATTTTCGATTATGTTCGGTAGTTGAAGATGTCTTATAACATCAAATTCAAATAGTGGGGCACACGCCCAATATAAATGTGGATGTTTTGCCTTCCACAACCTTCCTATGAAGAATGAAAAAAATTAATAATAACATTCAAAAAATATATATTATAATTAAAACATAATTATTAGAACTTAGAAGTTAAACCTACCAGTCATGATATTAGAAGAGACACTATTGGTAACCACTTGCACTATATTAGGTTTCCAGTCTTATTCAAAATTTGCTAAGTAGCTCAAATCTTTTCTGTCCAGTCTTCGCATAAGAGGAAGCATAAATGGATTCAATAAATACGCTTCCCTGAGAACTATTAACCAAGAAATTAATTAGAGTCCTCTCTTGCTTGTCTTTCCACCCATCCGCCATAATTGAGCATCCATTAGTTTCATGTTCCTCCTTGGGCTTTTCAAGTATTCTGTTTGTGTGTTGCACCTCCTTCTTTAGTGGAGGAACCCTAACCTCATGGTATGATGGCGATTTTGTACCTGGACCATATTGTTTGATGCCCTCAATCATCGCTTGAAAACTATCATGTTTGACGACATTGAATGGAATCCCCGCATCATACATCCATTTCATCCATCTTGCAATGAGTGTACATGCTCGGGATCTTAACTCTTTTTTCGCCGGATCATTGTCATCCAACTTAGTTTGCTTCTCCTTCCCCTTTCCTTTTTTTTCACAACGGTTTCTGGATAGGGGGGTGAAATACAAATCCAAAAGCCCTTTTTGCTTTGGCCTTTTCAGAGTAATTGTATGCGAACCTTTGCTTGAAGGTGCCTGTCTTTTCAGAGACGTCACCTCTCGAACCGCATCATTGTTCTCATCCTCAATTCCGACTTAAAAGTCATCAAAATCCGGCATTAATAAATTAACGTGCTCTTTTTCTTTCTTCTACTTGTACATGTATTCTTTGATTTCATCTTTCACATGAGATGGACATTTTTTGCAAGTGGTGACATTTCTATATCTACCAATAATGTGATGTTTAGCCCGAAATGTACCACCTTTTGTCACTTTGGAACAAAAATTGCATGTCACCTAATTTTTGTCTTGCAAATTGGGCAAATGTACATATTTCCACTCGGGGTCTTTTGATCCTTCATTGGCCATTTAATTTGAGTCGTAATAAACAACATAACATAATTTTTTTTTTATTAAATCTAAAATTTTAATAAAACTAAATTTTGTTAAAACCAAAATCTTACAGTAAATTTTTATTACAAGTTGATTTTTTTAAAACTAAAATTTTGGTGATCTATATTCAAAAAATAAACAACTAAATTAAAGAAACAGTTACACAATAACAGAAAAAATTATATAAAACAAAAACAAGGCAGCAACGTAGAAGAAGAAGAACATGGCCTCAGTAGCAGAAGAACAGGGGAAGAAGGAGGAAAAACAGCAGCAACAGCATACAACGTGGAAGAAGAAGAAGAACAGGGTAACGGTAGAGAAGAACAAGGGAAGAAGAATATTCGAAGAAGATTCAAAGAAGAAGAAAAAATTGCGGTAGAAGAGAAGAACAGGGGAAGAAGAAGATTCAAAAAAGAAAAAAGAGGACTTACCGAATAGTGCTGGATGGATGCTCTGCGATGGCTGGATGCTCTGACCTCTGAGATTCTAATAGTGCTGCAATGGGAGGGAGGCTGATGTATTTGTGTTTTTTTTTTTTTTTATTTATTTATTAAAAGATAACTAGGTCAGTCTCTCACGCAAGGCACGCCTTGCGCCCAGGCGCAGCAGGCGCATATCTAAGGGAAGCCTTGTGCCTAAACCTGGGCGAGGTGCAGAGGGTGTACCTCGCTTTCTCCTAGTGCGCGCGCTCAGGCGTGCCTTTGACAACTATGAATGCTTGCCTGTCTAACAGGATGACATAATGATTTGGACTCCGACACGTGATGATAAATTTTCTGTGTCTTTGGTGTGATCACTTGTTAGATAGGACGTGAAAGCTCACCCCTTCTTCGAGTTAATTTGGGCTATAGGCTTGCTGAGCAAGATTTCTGTTTTTATGTGGAGAGTTTGTCACAATGCGCTCCCATTTGATATTAATATCCAAAGGCTGGGTATTCCTCTGGTTTCCAATTGCGCTTGCTACTGTGCAACTCAGGTGAACTACAAGGATGATGTCCTTTCTCAAGGGGATTTGGCTCTGAAGGTGTGGCAAAATTTTGGCTCTATTAGGGGTCCTTGTTCTATTGAATGATAGATTGGAGTCGTGGTAACATAATTCTCCTATTTCGGCTACCAAACAGTGGAAGTTCATGCTTCCTCCTGTTATAAACTTCTGAAGATCTATAAAGGCTTGAGCCATAATCTCATTTTAGTCACACCATATAACTCAGTTAATGTATCCTTTTCCATGAACATTTGTATTCGACAATACTTGTATGCTTGAAGGAGAATGGCAAGGAGCTTCCTTAGTGCCAAGTTCATTGTATATTTAAGTCTCTCTCTAGCACAGCCGAGAACACTGCTATATATGTATATGTATGTAAAATTTATATAATATAATATGTCTCCGAATGTTTGGATGTATGCATGTGTCTTCTAGCATGTTCAAAGTCCTAAACATGTTACTCCTTGTTATATATGTGTGCGCATTGTTAAATATTTATGCGTATATAATTTCCATACTTATATTGTAAAATATGGATCAGTTGGCCATAATTTGTGAATTGTTAATTTTCGTTTCTAGGTAAGACACCAACAAACATGAATTTTCATTTCTAGGTAAGACACCAACAAACACCTGAAAAGAAGAAGAGAATTTATTTTTTCATGGAAAATTTCCAAGCAAATATCATCTGATGTAGAACATTTTACAGTGAAAGAAGGTTGGACATCTTCACCATGATATGTCATCCTTTCCTTTTTCTGATATACCGAAATCTGTATTGTCGTTGTAGTGGAGCAACGGAAGCAGCCTAATTTAAGAGGCATACCAACTGCTGTGGTTCAGTACAACTCCTGGAAAGGTGGAGGCCTGATTGCTGTCAGCTATGAGGCTCGTAAATACGGTGTTAAACGGTAAGTGCGAAGTGTGATGTTCTTATTATCTTACTATCATATGCAAGTGTTAAGCATGGGAAACATTTTTTAATTAACTTTCCCAATAAAGTTTATAAACAATCCACATATCTATAATTGATAGATGTAATTTTTCGTTCCAAATAAATAATGGTTTTACATGCAATTATAGAATGAATATTTTTTTTTCTCTGTGCCCCTTTACCGTAACTGGATTATAAATCATAAGAATTTCTCTGTAAATCTCTGTGCATGGTTTTCAGCTCAATGCGGGGTGATGAGGCAAAGGAAGTTTGTCCCCAAATTCAGCTTGTCCAAGTCCCTGTAGCTCGTGGTAAGGCTGACTTGAGTACTTATAGGAATGCAGGTTCAGAGGTTAGTCTGAGTCAATAGTTCTTTTCTGGCCAAGTTTAAGGTTGTGTTTGGGTAAGGGATTTGGGGGAGGGATTTGATTTGTTTAGAGGATTTCAAAATCCTTTTATGACAAAATCACTTGTTTGGGTAGTTATAGGGAGGTATTTGTAAAATCCTTTTTGGGGGTGAAATGAGTCATTTTGAAATCCTTTTTTTCATGGTGTCATTTTGCCAAATTCCTCCATTGAAGGATTTGTGAAATCAATCCCTCCTCTTCTTCGTGACCCTCCTCCTGCTTCTTCGACGTCCGTTTCTTCCTTCATCTTCTTCATCAACGCTGTCATCCATCGATCTGTGCCGCGTCTTCCTTCTTCCGCTTCTTCATCATCCATCGTCTTCTTCTTGTGTATTGACGCCTGATGGCTGCGTAGGGCGTCGATCGGGGACGGTTCGTCCTCTCTCTCCTCCTCCTCCTCTTTCTCTCTCTAGGTTTTTGAGACGAAGATTTTGAGGTTTAATCTGGTTTTTTCGCGAAAGTAGGTTGAAATGTGGTTCTTCAAACGATTCAATTTGTTGATTTTTTGTGAGAAAAGTCTGTAAATCGCATGAATTGCTTCGTTTCTGAGCTGGAAAATTGTGATTTCAAAGAGGAAACGTCAAGAACATCGATGCTTGTTTTGCCGATTTGATATAAATTGGGTGTTTGTTTAGTGAAATTTGAGTTGAATCATTGTGTTCATGGCGAATCCTAAAGAGATTTTAGGTAGAAATACATACTGTATGGCACGGCAGTAGAAGACGGTCGTAATGGTGGTCCTGGTGGAGAATCGAAGGAGAAGAACAAAGAACAAAAAAGAAGGGGAAAAAAACAAAATATTTTTTTTAACAAATACTTTGCATATCCAAATATATCCAAACAAGTGAATTACAAAATTACACGATCAAATTCTTCATCTCAAATAGTCATCCAAACAGAAGATTTATAGAATGACGGGATTTCAAAATCCTGGATTTCGAAATCCCATCATTTTACAGATCCCTTATCCAAACGCAACCTAAGAGTCCAAAGTCATTCCTATGGTTTTAATCGGGTTTGAATTTTTATTTAAATTTGATGGATATTTCAGGTGGTTTCTATTCTTGCAAGGAAGGGTCGATGTGAGCGAGCTTCAATCGATGAAGTTTACCTTGACCTCACTGAGTCTGCGGAAGCAATGCTAGCAGAAACTCCTCCATGGAGCTTGGAATCTATAGATGAAGAAGCTGCTGGGTCACACATTTTGGGGCTTGATGTGGTATAAAATATCGATATCTATTTTTTTTCCAGCTTTTAGTGCTTTGAAATGGCAATTGTTATAGCCTGGTAATAAAAGAACTCCTGATAACTATAGGTGGTACCTTCACCTCAAAAAATCACAAACTTGATTTTTATACATTAATTTATTTGTGTTCTATTATGTAAAGATTGATATATCTGTTTTAAAGCATTTATAGATGTGATAAGCTAGTTTACAACGTTAAAAGACACAGTGTTTAAAAGCATATATATATATACACTATGAAATTGAAAGATCAATGATTGTATTGGAGGGTTAGAGTTAGATTACTTTGGGAAGGGTAGAAGAAATATGGCTATGGTAATGCGATGAGAGCATAATATAGTGCATCATTCTTCTCACACAATGCTTATAAATTCACTAAGGGTGTGTTTGGGTGAGGTATTTGAAGGAGTGCTTTCATTTACAGAATGAATTTCTGAAATTCCTTTCTTAGAATCCTTTGTTTGTGTAAAATACAAAAGAGGATTTGTAAAATTCAAGGGAATTTCAAATGGAATTTGAGGGGGCGGGGTAAATGACATTTCCAAATTCCTTTGTAATTGGTGTTTTTTGCCAAATCCTCCGAAAGAGGGATTTTTAGAATCTCCTCGTCAATCTAGGGCCGATATTTATCCTCATCGTCCCATCAATCATATCTTCCATCTCTGGGGTCAAGTAATTCTTCCAATCCCCAATGACCCCCCCTAAGGAAAAATGAGCTGTTGGGCACGTCATACAGAATCAAACTGCTCTTGTGCATCTCCAGATTCCTCAGCCTCTCCGAGCTACACCTTCACAGCACCTCATTGACTTCTCTGTCGCCGTCGAATGGCATGTTGATAAACGAAGCCAATTTCTTCACCTCAGCTTTGGGTTCCCTTATTAGATCATCGTACTTGAGGAACATAATTTTCTAAAAAAGCTTATTGCTCCCTTGCCAGTACTGCAGGATGTGGTCGAAGTATTGGCCATATTGGTGAGCACTGCTACAGTAGTAATTGGTGGCAGAACACCGTACGACAGATGGGTGGATGCCAAGAGTACATCGTTTTCTCGAGCTTCAAAGTTCGACTGAAAAGTCATGGCAGAATTCACGAGGCTTGGCTTGAATCAGAAGCCTTCCCATCGGCAGATGTTCATGGTGTCCTAGAACGAAGCTCTGGGAAGCTGACTCACTTAATCTTCTTATGAATTGCATGAATTCTAGACTAATACTTGCATATTCAGATAAGGTAATTTTGAAAATACATAAATTAATTATTGATTTAAAATAGTTATCCAAACAAAGAATTTATAAAATGATGAGATTTTGAAATCCCATCATTTGTAAATTTCATAAATTTATTAAATCCCTTGCCCAAATTCACTTCAAAGAAAACAACGGATTCAATAATGTTGAAGTAGATAAGAATAACAAAGACAATAGTGAGGCGGCTTTAAACAAGCTCTCCCTCTATTTATAATAATAAGGGGGATTTTGTACAAGAAACCCTTAATACTAGTGAATGACTAAAATACCCTTCGACAATCCCTCACAAAGTGGAGTATATGTATTATATGCTTCTACCTTGTTACGAATGTATTTTATCCTTGAACCCCTTAACGGTTTAGCGAATAAATCGAATAATTGATCAACTAAAGGTGTGACATTTCATTCAAATGATATAACAACTTCTCTTGAATAAAGTGACAATCGACTTCAGTATGCTTTGGCCTCTCTTGAAATGCTGGATTGGAAGTAATGTGAAGAGTTGCTTGATTATTTCACACTAAGTTCATAGGATGAGAATGCTCAAAGCCATGATCCTTTAGTTCTAGTAGATGTTTTAACCATATCAACTCGCATGTAGCATATGCTTAGTTTTGATTCCAACCAAAAAGGCTAAAAAAATAGAAAACAACTCAAAACGATCTTTTATTAGATAAAGCCTAAGTAACATGTGAGAAATCCTCCACAAAGGTGAGAAGGTATAAAAAATCGACTGTATAGGGGACATGAAAGTAACCTCCCCCCCCCCCCCCCCCCCTCCCCCCCGAATGGACAAACGGAAAATGACTAAATTCTCGCTTATTGACATGAAAAGAAAATGGCACATGATGATGCTTTCCAAATTGACCCCATACAGTCTAAATATGTAAAATGACTCAACTAGGGAGTAGAAGTTTCAAATTGGCTAAACATGGGTGATGAAGCTGACCTTGAATTTGGTGAGGAAAGCTATAACACGACATGCAATACGAGAGGAAATGGGGAGAGGCTGAAACAATAGTTAAGCTATCTCATTTTTTTCCTACTCTCCTTTTGCTTTATCAGTAGGTAACCCAATAAACTTTGTCCTTACTAGAACAAGGGATTAGATAACATGTAAGAATTACAAAAATCATATCTGGACAGTGTATAGCTACACTACGACGACGAATGACTAATTTAAAGATTCAAATGCAGTAGCAAGATTTTATGGTAAACATGCTACCAAGGATACGACGGAGATATCTAAAAGGAGAAAAAGTAGAGTTGTTTAAGGATCAAAACAATGAGGATAAGCTTTGGAAGAGACATGACAAAGTCCAGAAAATGTGGGATGATATGGCTACCCATACCTGAGAAATAGGGAGAGATGAGGTAGGAGTATGTAAAGAAGGTGGACCACATTAGAAAGGAAGTTGTTGGGTTGGTTGGCCAGGTAGGTTCTGTTGGTCGACCAATATGACTAAATAACATATTTTTGATAGACAACTTGTTTCAAGTTCTAAAACTGTTTTTCCATACTTGATGATTTCAAATTAAATTTAAACACTTTATGGTTAAAAATGATCTAGTAACATTTTAAAGAGTTTTTCACACTCAAGAAGTAATATTACCAAAATATCCCTGTAGAGGTAAACTCTTTTTAAAGCTGGAAACAAATGGTAAGATGATTTTGAAACCTTTAAGCAAATATCCGTGAGTATGTGCACCCTGGAGGGCTCAAGATATATTAGGATTTAATAACGTTTTACATATTTACCTAGAAAACTAAAATTACATCTTCTCTTGATTTTTTAACACTTAACACTAGCTTTCCTTCTTGTTTCCAAAACACACAAACTAGATACAAGAATAACACACTTAATACATCAAATCAAGTGTTATTATCAAAGTCACATTTAGGGGTCCCTAGTGGTTGAAACCATTTTGGCTGACAGGTTATAAGAAAAGGTATGTCGGCCTAACATCTAGAATATGATTTTGAAACCTTTAAGCAAACCTTTGAAACAAATGGTAAGGGGATTTTGAAACCTTTAAGCAAATATCCTTGAGTACGTGCAACCTAGAGAGTTCAAGATATATCAGGATGTAAGAGCATTTTCCATATTTACCTAGAAAACTAAAATTCAATCTCTTCTGTTGAATTTTTAGCACTTAACACTACCTTCCATCTTGCTTCCAAAACACTCAAACTAGAAACAAGAATAGCACACCCAAAACATCAAATGAAGTGTTATTATCAAAGTCACATTTAGGGGTCCCTAGTGGTTGAAACCATTTTGGCTGGCAGGTTATAAGAAAAGGTTTGTCAGCCTAACATCTAGAAGAAAAAATGTTCCACAGGCCAAAATGAACAATGACATAAACTATCATAAGTTGATTTGATGAAAGTCATCTTGTCCATAAGGGCATTTTGTGTGTACACTATATTTCTTTCTTCATTATTGTTTTTACTTTGTTGTTGGTTTTAGGGTGGGCTGCAGAGATGTTATTGGACTAGAACTACCAAGTGCAATTATGATATAAACTAGCTTTGAACAAGTTTTGGGCATAGAACTTTGAGGAAAGTATTCACTTCCCAAATCTATGAGTGAGTTATCATAGTATTAACAATTTTTCTGTCATGTGTTTAGTTAGTATAAATGTGTTAAACTTGCAATTTATGACAAACATGAATGCCCATAACTTCTCTATGATATAAAATGTGCTCCTCAAGGAATTAAAATTTTTAAAGGCCATGCGTAGGGGTGGTCCCATTTGCTTTTCATTTTACTATTAGTATTATCATTTTGACTTTTAGAACATGTTTGTTGTGTAGTTTCAACTAGACTTAAAAATTGGCTCGGTTTCAGGATGGAAGAGATGAAAAGAAAGTGAGGGAGTGGCTTAGTAAGAGCAATGCTGATCATCGTGATACATTGCTAGCTTGTGGGGCTCTGATTGTTTCTGAACTAAGGCTGCAAGTGTTGAAAGAGACACAATTTACATGTTCAGCCGGCATTGCGCATAATAAGGTGGGAAGTATTGCTCGAAGTAGTACGCAATTTCTTGCATTTACTCGTATATTGCATACTTGCATTCTTACTTTTCAAAAAAGGATTCAGGCCATTTCCACACCTATTATTTTGAAAAGTTTAGGTTGACCGCTGTTCATTCAATATGCATTGAGGGATCCGCTCTTCGTCGCTGGAAATTGCTGACATGAGCGAATGATTGAGTTAGACTTCCAAGTTAATGCTTAAAAAACTTAATACACTCCTTTTTCTCTTCTCTCCCTTTTTTGTCAATCCTTGGTCTTCTTTATTTAATTTTAACATTTCTATCCTTTTAGTACTTTGTTTTCTTTCTTCCTTCAAGATATTTCTCCTATCCCTTTTTTCTTTTTTCTCATTCCTTTTTTCTTAATTTTCTTTTCCGGATTGTTTGTTTGGAGGGCGTTCTACTGCCATCCACCTTGATGATGGTGTGTCTTTCTAGTCGTCCACCGGGATGTATGCTTCCCATCTGTCTCTTCTCTCTTCTCTCCACATTGTACTTTCAATCGCGTGAATTGAACGAGGAAGTTGGACCGTGATGGATGTTTGGGGATGGAAAAAGGCGTATAGAGGGGAAGTTTTTTTTTTTTTTTTTTTTTGTCTTGGTGAGGAATGGTAGGGGTTTCTTGAGAAGAAAAGGATAGAAAAAGAACAGCAAAAGAATAAAGAAATAAAATTTGAAAGAAAAAATAAAAAGAAAAAGAAAAGTGTAAAGTTAAAGTGTTTAGGTACTAATTTTAAAAGACAAGTATGTGTGTTATTTTGAAAATTTGAAGGGTAGAAGTTTTGTTCTACACTTCCGGTATCAATATGTGTTCACAAGGGCTCTATTGTGTTTTTTTTGAAATGGTAGGGGGTCCACTTGTCCAAGTGCAAAATGTTACCGAGTGTAGTTGGTGCTTAAAAATATTAAAATTTTAAATTCGTTATGGAAGAAAACTGGTTTTACTTATTCATTATGAAGTTTATTGGCTGTATTGGTTCATTAAGTTTATGTTACTATTTTGACCTTGTAACTTGGATTTCCCATGCAATCATCATGGCTGGCCCGAGAATTTGTTATCCCGAAACTAACATTTAAAATGAGGCACCTTCATCTATTTCAACATTTTTATATACGTGCATGCACACTCACGCACACGCACACGCCAACACACGCACTCTTATATATTTGTTGCAAATACCTTAGAAATTTAGTTGTCATGCATATTCATCAAACTTACTATAAATTGCCACTTATAGAAAGTGTAATACATGTAAGGATGCAAGCAAGCCTCCTAAACATGTTAAATGGCTCCTTCCTTCTTTAAGGGAAACTCAAGATGAACTGTGATGGGCTGCCAAAGGAAACCCTGGTATTGCGACCGGGTTGTATTATCAAGGCACCCCATTGCGTGCTGCACATTTTCATTATAACTTATGTGGAAGGTGAAATATTTGCATTGATGGATGGGTTGGATCTAGTTGTTCAGTTGGGTGTTATCACATTTCTCATCAAAGTTGAACTTGGTTCTCAAGTGCTGGTTCATTTCATTAAGGCTGTGTTTGGTTCAAAGAATGGAAAAGGAAAAAGAAAAGAGAAATGAAAAGAAAAAAAAATTATCCATTGTGGAAAAAAATTTATTTTCCCTTGTATTATTTGGTTAGGAAACAAATTGAAAGGACGGAAAATGATTCACTGTAATGTAATTTACTGTTTTACCCTCATATATTACAAAAATAAATTAAAAATTCTATTATCAATGGTATAATTGTAATTTTACTTATTTTCCATTACTTTCTTTCATTTTCTTCGCAATTTTGTGTGGAAAAAAATTGCTTCAAAAGTTGTGCATTTTCCTTACTATTTTCTTTTTCCTTCTATTTTCCATCCTTACCAAACAACTTTTTATTTTCATGTTCCATCCTATTTTCTTTTCCATCCATTTTCCACTCAACCAAACGCACTTTAAGTTTTTTACTCCTCCTTGGAATTAAAACTGGAATACTTCTTCAATGCTTCTGTGGAACTGACTTTACTATTCATCATGTGTATAGAGAGGCAACAAAGCTTCTAATTATTTATTTAATTTAGAGTTGATAGTGTTAATTATTCCTTTTTAGACTTTTTATCGTGCTTTTGTCACTTCTCTTAGGAAGCTTGTTTTAGGGATGTGACTTAAATTGGCAGCTCAGATTGTATTAGGGGTTTTGGCCTAGTCCCCTGCCCCCTATTCCTTTGTGTTATTTCAAGAAACTTATTCTGGTTAAAAATAGATGATAAAATAAAACAACTCAAAGAGAAATTGTAAAATATGATTCCATAGGCTAAACATGTGATAGCTAATGATTTACATTAAGCATGATGAGTCTAAAAAATTTATAATGACATATTAGGATCCATAAATAAGAAACATGCTAAGAGCAAATGGAAGAGAGAAATGAGAGAGGACCACTTTTTGGGACTATATTATTTGAGGCTAATGGTATCTGTCTAAATACTATTAGGGGGAATATAGAGAATTAAAACTTTAATTCCATCACAACATTTTTTGAACAGAAAATTTCTTTCTTGACTTAAATAGTGTTCTTTTAGCTGACATGATTTTTTTCACCAGATGCTGGCAAAACTAGCAAGTGGTATGAACAAACCTGCACAACAAACTGTTGTGCCTTTCTCATCTGTAAAGGCATTGCTTGAACCTTTGCCCATAAAGAAAATGTAAGTACTTTCTTCAACTGTGGTCTTGTTATTTATTTAGGTATGGGCTGCAACTTCAAGACAAAAAGATGTGTGTGGGTTAGAGTCTTAGACGTAAGTATTCTATTTAGTATTGGTCTACGGATCATTCCCATCTGGTCCTCCTAGCTGAACTGTTTAATTGTTTTTCATGTGAGTGATATTTTCTTCTTCCTGGTCTTTTAAGTTTCAAAAGATGATGTGTTTTTCAGTGTAGTTTGACGCATTTTTTTTTTTGCAGGAAACAGCTTGGAGGAAAGCTTGGCAGTTGTTTGCAAATTGACCTTGGAGTGAACACTGTTGGGGATCTGTTGCAGTTTTCAGAAGAGATACTACAAGAACGATATGGCATAAATACTGGGTAATTATCTTTTAATTACTTTAAAGTTAAGTGGAGATTTTTTTTGTGATTTTATCAGTTGAAATTTAGGCTGAGTCAATTTAACTTATCTTGGACCCGCTTTCCCATATCAGGATGTATGGATAGCGTCATGTTGGTTGCATATGTTTTGATTTACTGTCTATCTAGTTTATTCTTCAAGGCACTTGTCTTTTTCTTGTTTTGCCTAAATTGTGTGATGCCGCCTTTTCTCTCTAAAAAATCTGTTGTGTTCTTTCACTCTTTCTTAATTCTAGTTCTTCTTCATGCTGAGTAAACACTGAAATGATTGTGATTTATTGCTTTCTTCAAACTTTCTTGAGGCAGAAACCACGATAACTTATTGATATTTAACGTAATAGTGAACCTTTTTGTTTGTTTTAAATTTGATGTTGAATGGTTTTGCTATACGCACATGTGAGTCTGCTACATTTTGTTTACTACCTTTTACCTGCAACCTGGTAGTCAGTTAAAGACTTAAGTCCACTCTTTTGATTTGCAATGCAGTACTTGGTTATGGAACATTGCTAGGGGAATCAATGGGGAAGAGGTCCAGGGTCGCCTTCTTCCCAAAAGCCATGGTTCTGGAAAGACTTTTCCTGGGCCTCGGGCACTGAAAACAATAGATTCTGTAAGTGTTTTCTTAGAGACTATCGTGTGGAGCCATGTCAATACTTCAACTCTAAGCTGACATGTCACTTATTAGTATGTTTTGTTTATTTACGACTGTTTCCTTGAATGTGGTCATTTGAGTTACTTACAAAGTCCTTGTTTTCTTGTCGATGCAATATCTGTTGTCACCGTTTCTGTTGTCAAAATTTGTTGAAGCAGCATGGCTTAAGAGGTATAGATGGAAGGTGGATTGGAATAGTGTTTAGATGGAAGATGGGTTGGAATGTTGTGTTGAGTTACTTTGCTTTGCTGAGATTGGAAATTCTGAAAGCAAGAATCTATAAAATTTTGAAAACATCAAATTCATTTCGAAGGTGTTTGTAACAAATGATCTTGATTTTCCGTCCTATAAACTCATGAAATGATTTCAGATACTTTGCCTCTTAAGATCCTGTACTCACTAGGATATTCTATTGACACGAATGATGATAATGAACTTTTATGAATGACAATACTTTTGACTTTAAGTTACTCAGTAAGATGTCTATGTGTAAAACTGTAATGAATGATGCTTACATGGATGTACCTTAAAGTGGTGATCGATACATGTATATTCGGTATTACCTAAGTGGTTTTTTTGGGGGGCTTTTTGGCGTTGGGGTTGTGGGCGCGGGTTGCAGTTACTTCTATTATATTCTTTAGTTTCATATATAGAACTTTGTAGGAGCTTAGTGCATTTCCAATGACATGATAAGTATTTCATTGAACTCGGGTAATGGTGGTGTAGTTGTAATTTCGTGCTTCACCATTGAACTAGATGGATTGTGAAAAAAAATTGAAAGAGAAAATGTCCGAGTGAAAGACTGCTAAACCTCACATTTTGAGACTGAAATTTATAATTTCTTCTGACTTTGTGTTTGTTTATATTTAATAATGGAACTACTTGGTAGTTTTATCTATATATTCATTTATACAAGTTCCTAAAACTAGAAAAACAAACCATTGAAGCCTACCTCATTCGTACCGCAATTTGAATGTGACCTACTGCAAACCCTATCTCGTACCATGAATCTAAGCAAACTGCACTCCAGGTACCATTGTTTTCGAATGCAACACCCTCTAAATCCTTTGAGTAGTTCAGTCACAAAGTCAAATTGTAACATTGAACTGGTATCTTGCGACTCTTTCCTCTGTTTCTGTTGATGGGTAGTTTAGTCATTTATATGTATTTAGGGTTTCCTATGTTGCTGTCTTTCTCATTATAAATAAACAAAGCGGCTGACAATAGTGTAAAAATGTCTCTTTCTCTTCATTTTAACATGGGATCTGAGCAAGTTTTAATGGGATATTAATGCCATAGGTTTTGTTCTTACTATTTTTATTTTTTTTTTCTTTTCATTTTTTTTGCTTTTTCCGTCCACACCACGCACGCGCACACAAAAAAAGAAAAAAGAAAGCACGAACGAGTTGTTAACTCTAGATTCAGGCTTCCTCACTGCTGCTGTCACCTTGCCGTCCTCTTCAGTCGCTGGCGTACCTTCAACAAACCTCGTGGCCCTCGACAAATTGTTGTCAAACCTCTGACCACCTTCTCCAGCATAGCTGCTGCCTCGTCTACATGTTACGACCACCTTGTTGACCTAGTTAAAGCTCTTGTAACCTCTTTATCGTCCTACCTAGCCCCTCGACGACAATCTCCACAGCTCACTGACCTCGTTCGGATCTCTCACCCCTTCTCCAACTTCGGTGGTTCTATAATTGTGTGTTTTAGATCTATGTTCTCCTGCCTCATCACCTTTGTTGGATCTGGATATTTGTGCCTTGACTGTAGGCTCTTGCATTAAGTTCAAAAAAAAAAAAAAAAAGGGAAAAAAAAAGAAAAAGATAAAATGTCCTTTCATTTGTTTTACATTTTCTTGATGCTTGTTCTTTGTTTTAGTTCATCTATGTCCTTATTGTTATCCCGTTGAGGTTTGGTGGACGACCCTTCTGGGTTTTCAACAATTTGTTTTGGTGGATGCCTTGTTTGTTTATCTCCGGAGTTTTTTTGTTTAATTTAGTCTTGAGCTAAGTTATGTCTTGAGTGATGTTGCCTTCACCGTTCACTATTCAACAATTGGGCAGTACAACAACGTTTGCCAATATAGTGCTTTCTAATCCGGTTGGTTCAGGATTGAAATAGACAATGATCTATTAGATATAGAGTATTCCAAGTTTTTGTGATGAGGCATCACATCACACATCTTTCTCTATCTCATCTTCTTATCATTGAAGTAATCCTACTGCTTGTCCTTCTAAATCTAAACAATGGGTCAGCAATTCCATTGACATTGATCAAATCTGGGTACATGTCGCATGTTTACTCAGTTTCAATTATTTTTTTGCTTACCACATGTCACTTGTCAATGGTTCCTCCACTCCTGTAAAGAGTATAGGAGTTGTGCCACCCACTTAATCTATTTCTTTGTCATATGTCTTGTATATTCCTCTTTATTTTTTAACTTAATATCTTATAGTAGACTTACTAAAGATCATAATTGCTCAATTTCATTATTTTCTAACTCCATAATTATTTAGGATTTGAGGACAACGAAGGCAATTGGTGAAGGATGTGCTTCCAACGATCTTTACTACTTTAATGGTAAACTCATTTAATTCTCATACCGCATGTCTTGTTATAGCTTCCCCCACCAAATTCATGTCAACTTGGTAACCCATCATTTTCCAATTTGAATCTTTTGTCCTTAATTTGAGTCGTTTGCCATCTTTAGACTGTGAGTCTTGTCAATTAGGAAAACATCATCTTGTGTCCTTTACTCTTCGTGTTAATAAGTGAGAATTGAGTCACTTCATGTTAGTCCATTCTAATGTTTGGGGTCCCTCTTGTCTCTTTTACACTCGGTTTTCGGTGTCACTTTTGTGGATGTTTTTCACGAGCTGCTTGGCTTTACCTGATAAATGATCGCTATGAGTTTTTATCTATCTTTTGTGTCTTGTGCTGAATTCAAAACCGTAATTAATGTTCCCATGCTTATACTTCAGAGTAATAATGCAAAAATATATTTTTCGCAACCATTAGTTCTTTCAGGGCTCAATTAGGAATAGTTCATTTGTCATCATGTGCTCAAAGTCTACAACAAAATGAAGTTGCTGAAAGAAAGAACATACATCTTCTTGAGCTTACTTGTACGTTGTTGTTTCAAATGAATGTTCCTAAAGGTTTTTGTGATGACGTACTTCTCTTGACTTATTGTTTAATCAATTGCATGCTATCTTGTACCTTGCATTGGAAGAAGCCATAGTCTTTTCTTTTCTCATGTTCTCCTATTTTTCTCTTACCTTCCCGTATCTTTCGTTGTGCATGTTTTGTTCATCAATTTGCACCTAGTAAAGACAAGTTAGATGCTCATTCCATCAAATGTGTATTCTTAGGTTTTCCTCATACTTAAAAGGGATATTGTTGTTGTAGTCAATTGTTACGAAGTTCATTTGTACTGATTTTATTTTCTTTGATTCTGCACCTTATTATATAGGGAAACATACTCCCGTTGACCTTTGCACTATATTTCTTTTCACTATGCCTAGTGTCATTCCAAATGTTCCCTCTTCTTCTTTTGCCACCCATGTTCTGTACAATTGTTTCCTTGTATTGACCGGCAGGTTTATACTCATCGTGAAAATGAGGAGGCCGCCCCACTAATCTTGACTACTTCACCAATTCCTCTATTGTTCTCTGATCCTACTCCACCTGTATGTAGTTCGTCAACTTCAAACATCCCTATTACTGTGCGAAAGGGTAAATGCTCTTCCACTTCACATCCTATATCTAACTCTTTACCGAATGAGCATATATTCCCTTCCATTTCATCTTTTATCGCTTCTTTGTCCTCTGTTTCTCTCCCAAGATTGCTTTAGACACTCTTTATCACTTTGGGTGGAAGAATACAATAGAAGAGAAGATGAGTGCATTACACAAGAATGGAACTTGGGACCTTGTATCTCTTCCATGTGGCAAGATCGTTGTTGGCTGCAAATGGGTTTGTGTAGTCAAAGTTCATTTAAATGGCACCATTGATCGACTCAATGCCCGCTTGGTTGCCAAATGTTACACTCAGATATATGGACTCGATTATTCAGAGACTTTCTCGCTAGTTGGGAAGCTCATCTTTGTGCGCTTGTTCATTTCCCTTGGTGCCATGTTTAATTGTCACGAATGCATTCTTGAAGGATGACTTTCTTGATGAAGTGTATATGAAGTAATCTCCGAGGTTTGTTGCTTAGAGAGAGTCAGGGTTGGTATATCATCTGAAAGTCCATTTACGGCCTCAAACAATCCCATTAAGCATGGTTTAGGAGATTTGAATGTGGTTACCAAGTTTGGTCTTCAGAGATGTATTAATCACTGTTTTCTTGATTCTATTTGTGGATGATATTGTTATCATCGGAAATTACCATAATCGTGGCACTTAAAGCACATCTATATGACGAGTTTTAAACTAAGTTGAGGTACTTCTTAGGGATCGAATTTGCTTGATCGAGTCAGGACATTTACCTCTCTCGGAGATTTTGAGCGAAACAATAATGCTAGGATTCTAATTGATAAACTAATCTATGGATCCTAACACAAAACAACATGCACATTAAGGGGAATTTTTGTTATATTTTGGACTATGCACATGGTTACACCAGACCAAATATCTAATTTGAAATTAATGTTAGTTTCTAGACCATCCAATTGCTACTCACTGGGAAATTGTGGTTCACATTATTAGATGTTTTAAAGTTGCGCCTGGATGTGGTCTCTTGTATCCAAAATCATAGTTACACATGTTTTCAAATTTGACACTTGATCGAGTAACCACAATCCGTTTCTTAATCTTCCAAGATGTTAGATTGCTTCCAACAAATAGACTCTACCAGACTTCCTATATGAAGGCATGTGTACGGAGCCATGACTCACACTACTTGTGACTTGATTTGGCTAAAACATATGTTGGAAGAACTTGATTTCGATCATTCTTCACCTGTAAACGTGGTTTGCAAGTCCACATTGCAACCAATCTAACTTTTCACGAAAATAACATGACACATTGAATTTGACTGATACTTCATTCAAGAGATGATATTGCACAATTTGATTATGACTTGTTAGCGAATTTGTTTAATAAACCATTAGAGGTCCATAGTTAAAATATATTTGTAACAGGTTAGGAGCATACAATATGTATGCTCTAGTTTGAGAGGGAGTGTTGAAAAGTAGGTTAGTCATTTATATGTATTTATGGTTTCCTATGTAGCTCTCTTTTCATTTCAAATAAAGAGAGAGTCTAACAATAGTGTCAACAGTCTCATTTGTTTCCTATTCTTTTTTTTTTTTTTTCCACTTTAGCAATTCCTTTCACAGATTTGTTAGTTTCTAGAGAGATGGAAGGCAGGAGGGAAATAAGTATATAAAGACTTGTTATCAAGGTAAAAATGACGTTGCACAACATAATGCTCTTTTTTCATTGCATGAGGCATTCTCCAAAACAATATGGCTATTTGTTGATCTCCTTAGTAGTAATGTAATTTAAAGCTTTACAAGACATCCAAATCAGGTAAGCCATCACTTTTTTAAGGGCAAATATGTGGAAAGGCCCAACTAACTAACATTTTACTCTTTGTAAATTATCAAATAAATTAGTTTTGCCACAAATGTTAAGAGTCTAAAGGCTTAAAGGTTAGCAGAAGCATGACGGAATAGATGCATTGTAATTAGTAATACCCGAAGAGATAATGGTGCGGTCAAAATTAGAGACAAGGAGGTTCCAAAGGTGGATCACTTTAGATATTTACGTTCAATGATTCAGAGTAATGGTTACATCGAGGAGGATATTACTCATAGAGTCAAAGCAGGATGGTTGAAGTGGAGAAGTGCAGTTGAGGTGATATACAATCGTAGGATACCATTGAAAGTCAAAGGAAAATTCTACAAAATTGTAATAAGACCGACGTTTCTATATGGTTCAGAATGTTGGACAGTAAAAACAAAGTATATTCAGAAAATTAGTGTAACAGAAATGAGGATATTACGGTGGATGAGTGAGACGATGAGAATGGATAAAATTAAGAATGAAACTATTAGAGAGAATTTAGGAATAGCACCCATCAAAGAGAAGATGAGAGAAAATCGTTTACGGTGGTTTGGACATGTGCATAGAAGACCCATAAAAGCACCAGTGAGAAAATTCGATTTAGTTCAAGTGCAGGGGGCTACTAGAGGGAGATGTAAGCCTAGGAAGACTTGAGACGAGACTATTAGAATTGATTTGATGACATTGAACCTGACTAAGGGGATGAACCTTGATCGTGCATTATGACGTAAACGTATTCATGTAACCGACCCTACTTAAGTGGGATAAAGGCTTAATTGTTATTGTACAAATGTCAACCGTTGTATCACCACCCATCGCCAACACTCACTATGGTTGGTGTCACAGGGTCGAAATTTTCAGCACCAATTTCAACCGAGTGATGGCCTGATCGTTTCACAATCAGTCAGCCCACGGTGAATGCACTGCCTCGCAACGGAATTACACCGACAGAATTGTAAACACACACGTTCCTGTAACGAAATACAACCGGAATGCACCGAAATACTACCGAAACGCACCCACACAACAGTACGCACACATATTACGGGAAAACCCAACCTTGTATTAATAAACTCCGGTTACAAGGAACCAAATACAACACATAGTCTGTAAAATCCGCAGGCAAACATTCTAACCTCTAAAAACAGACCATACGTTACAATTTATAGGCAAAAACGGCAGTTGACAGCCCCAACTGCATAGGCAGAAAGATGACACCTGTCCGACACATGTCAGCACCACAGGAGTTGGTTTTCCTGTCTGAAAACCAACCAAAACCGCCCAAGAACTGCCCAGAACTGCTCACACATGCACTGCACATGTCTGGAAACCACCAGTCCATCAGCTCACCAGGTAGTATTCTTCCAGCGTTTTTGCACCGTCTCAACGTCTGCCCATTGCCATCTCGTACCGTAATCTGCCAACGTTCTCCAACGTTTTTCCACGCCGCCTGCATGGCCGGAACGTGTCGTTGCGCCCAACGACTGCCAACATTCCGTGTGCTATTTCCGCACCAGAATGCACCGTCGCCCAACGGTGCGTCATGCCGCTACATGACTCAGCCCAAAACGTAGCGTTGCGCCTACGTTCTGTTTTGTTGCATCGTTCTGCCCAACGACGTCCCAACGCCGTATGTATTTTTCGCACCAAAATGCACCGTCGTTCCCAACAGTCCGCCACGCCGATCACATGACACTGTTTATAACGTATCGTTGTGCCTCCGTTGCACCGTTTTGCCTTGGTACCGCATCGAGATCTTCCTTTGGTCCCGTCAATCCCCAACGAGAACCCCATTATCAGCAACCTCTGCTAATGCCGCCAACGTGCGTCCACGTTGCCCAACAACGCACCGTTTTGCCAACGCTTGCCCAACAGCTTGGTCCAGCGCCGCCTCGCTCCTCCAACGTGTGTTGCCGCGTCCCAAAGCACCATTTACAACGTAGCGTTGCACCTACGTTGCACCATTTTGCCTCGGTCCCGCACCGGGGTCTTCCACACTGCCCAACACCCGCCGGTGTTGTGCAACAACGCTGCTGCCCACCGATAGGCACCAATCTGGTGCTCCTTTTGCCAACGAACCTATCCGTAACGTATGTACCATGTCCGGTAGCAAATCGCACCAAGTTGGTGCTAGTTGGTCCTCCAGCATTGTTAGGGTCTAACAGTTGGTCATTAGACCTCTACAGCCGGTTGATGGACTTCGGCCACGGTCGTCGGACCCTTGCCACCAGTCGATAGACCTTTAGTCGCTGGTCAATGGACCACTGCCGTTGGTCGCCAGACCGCCTTTACATTGAAGAAGCAGAATGTGAAAAATAGTGTTTTAAGTATTAAAAGTTTAAGTAAATTTATATTAGTTTGTGTGAAATAGCAGAAAGTAACAATGGATGCTTTGTGTATTTTAAAAATTATTATTGAATTAATTGAAGTAGTGGACCGGAACAAAGGGTGTCGTAAAAATTTTGGGACAGAAGTCATGGAAATGCTATATGGGAGCCGCGACCAAAAGACCCATTTTTTAATTGTTGGTTGATAAATTATGAGTAGTAGTTGTTAGAGAATACTCGTCTTTATGTGTATTAGGGTTTACATGTATGTACGGGCCATACAACTCATTATAAAACTCATTATAATTTATTAATAATAGTATGAGAGGTTGACTACTAAAGTCAAGCAGTCTCATTCTGCTTGTATTCTCCTCTTTCTTTAGCATGGTATTAGGAACAGGTTATGGGATACTAATCCCATAGTTTAGTTCAACCATTATTTTTTATTTTATTTTTCCTTTCAACTTTCGTACATAAATAATAAAGGGTTGCAATCCTAGAACATGTCGTTCCCTTTCTGCCACCATCACTACTCGTTGATCTGACCTCCAGCGATCTCAACACCGCGTTCATTGGTCTTCCACATAATCTACAACTCCGATTTGGCTTAGATATGTTCGAGCAGAACCTCACAACCCAGATCTGGCTTCGAAATCGCAATTTGGACCTCTCCCGCCATTGTTTAGACCTTACCTTGCTTTGCCACCTATTTACACCTAGATCTGGCTTCGCCATCGCCATTCGGACCTTTGCTACCACTGTTTAGCCCATAATATGCTTTGCCATCGCTGTTCAAACCTTCGCCGCTGATGTTCACCCCCCACTGGCCTTTCTACAGCCTTATCTAGGCTCGATTTGTCCTTCACTCGCGAAGGCCGCAACTCTAGTGACTTTGTTCCAATAGATGCTTGTTCTCGATTCCTCTGTAAGTAACCCACACACAACCCTCCTTGCCCCCCTCCAACAAAAAAAAAAAATGATGTCTCTCGTAGAAGCTCTGCAGTTGTTCTTGTTCGTTCGTTTTTGTTGTCCCATTTTTTAAGTTATAGTTATTGTATTAGCGGGCACTAATGTTGATGGTTTCGCCTCAATCATTAATAAACCGCAAGTTAAATGGGACTAGCTACTTAAATTGGGTAAAGGTTGTGAAAGTTGCCTTGGTGGACAAGGGAAACATTGTCATCTTATTGAATCTGCCCCCAGCACAAGATGATAAGAAGTACGAGAAGTGGATTCAAGCTGATGCGCAGATTGTATCGATGTGAAATTCGATAGAGCCTCAAATTGTTGATATATGTACTCATCTAGATACGTGCAAAGCAATCTTGCAATTTCTTCGTGTGTTATATTCTAATGATCTTATCCGGATATATAACTTGTCGGTCAAGTGTTGCTAGCTCCCTCAAGCCACGCAATTTGTGACGGATTACTTTGCTACGTTTAATAGGCTTCATGAAGAGTTACATAATGTGTCTGCCTATGATTACTGATACAAAAGTATTGCGCCAGTAACGTGAGCAGATGACTGTCATGAAATTCTTGGCCAGATTATGCCTTGAATTTGAGCCAGTCCGATCTCAAATCCTTGCCAATGCTACTCATCTTTCTATCACTGAAGCCTATTCACGAGTTTTAGATAGCAACAGAGGAAATATTGCTATCTCTAGTTCATCTGCATCATCTGAGCATTCGTCTCTTGTTCACTAATACCTCTTTGAGATCTTCGTGATCAATCTAGTGGTGGTTGTGATAGTCCCTCTCGTGGTGGTTGTGGTAGTGGCTCTTGGGGTGGATGCAATGGTCGTGGTCGTGGCTAACCTCGTTAATCTACATTCTGTGGTATGGAGAATTATACCAGAGACACATGTTGGGAGTTAATTGGCCATCCACCCAAGTTCGCCAACATAGACATTTGATCCCCTTCTAATTCTAGAGCCTTAGGCAACCATGGATGATGAGAATGAGGTTCACATCAAAGGACATTTATGATGACAAGTATGTTCAGTTCCTTCAATTTAAGGCATCCCAGTAGGCCTCTACTCTCATTGTTGTCACTGATTAGAAATATAAAGATCCTAGTTTCTAAGGTTTATGTTTCTATTTCGCATTGCTATAAGGAAGCTAACACAGTTGCTAACTTGTTACCTAAGTTTGGAAGTACTAGAGAAAATCAGATCTTCTAGTCTGAATCAGAATGTCTGATAACTATTCGTAAATGCTTAAGGCTAGATGGGCTTCGTTTCCCTAACATTCGAAAAATCAAAGTAGTTTCTTAAGTCATTGTTTTAATGATTGGATTTTTTTGTATTTTCGTTTTTTATTTGCTGTTTGATTCATTTCCAAGGTCAGGTCTCGTCTCCTTTGTATTTTTTATTTTTTGCATTTATCAATAAAGATTTTCTTGCTTCACCGAGGTTCCCCCCAAAAGAGGTTCCTCTACCACATTCTACATGTCTTTCATTTCATCCTGCTCCCTCTACACCATGGGTTATAGACTCTGCTGCCACTAACCATATGTTAGGTACCCCATCACTCTTTACACAGACAATCATCTTCCTCCTTGCATTCTGTTACCATTGCTGATGGTTCCATGGTGCTGATTATTGGTGTGCATTGTGCAACCGTTATCCTCGTCTTTTTTTGTTTGTCCTGTATATTCCCTCATTTTCTTTTAATTTGACATCTGTCAATAAACTTGATAAATACCTTAACTGCTTGCTTTTTTTTTTTCTCGAATGCCATTTTTATTCAAAATTTTGAGGAAGCGGAAGACAATTGGTGTCAGGCGTGAGAAAAAGGGTCTCTATTACTTTGATGATTAGGAGGGTTTTCTTGTTGCACCATCCACTGCTTGTCCATGTTGGGAAAATTATAGCAAATTCCTGATCAACTAGATGAACGAGAGTGCGAAAAAAAACAAGCCCACAATTTAACGTGGTTCACCCAATATAGGCTATGTCCATGGCTTGCTGCTGATCTTGACTAAGGGGGAGTAAATTGTACTGGTGTTTACAACACTCAACTCATCAACCCATAACCCAATTTTACTCACGAGAATTTTCTCACTAAAATATCTCTCTCTCAAAAGCTTCTCTATGAAGCTTTTTGTTTCTCAATATTGGGGATCCATGAAGCATTGGGACGTTGCTCTATTTATAGAGCTAAAAAAACTTCTCAACCTCCAAAAACAACTTGGGAACAACTAGTTGACAACTATTTGTATAGTTGGCAAATGATAAGCTTATCTATTTAGAGATAATCCTATCCTCCCAAGAGTTCAAATCTAAATCAAAGATCTCTTATCCACCCAAAAGATCAAATCCAAATCAATACACTGCTTTGACCACTTTGATTTCATCAAACTTCTAGGGATTTATTTCTATTTTTTTTTTTTTTTTTTTTTTATTTTGTGAGAATTATTTTAACAATCTCCCACTTAAAGAATGATTTTAATAATTTCTTCACACTTGATCAATGCAGGACACTTTCACTATCTCATCATTTTTGTCGGCCAACTGAAGTTGAACATAGCTTCAGTTTATCAATGATCCCGCACCTGTACGTGTTTCGTTCTGGAATGAAAAAGACAAATTCTTTGTAAAATGAATAGCACTCTAGCTGTCGCAATACGAGGCACTGTCGTCTTGTTTCTTGCCCAATTCTTCCAAGAAACATTGTAGCCAAACAATCTCTTTGCTAACAACCACATATTCTGCTTCAGTTGTGGAGAGAGCAATAATCTTCTGCAGCTAAGAAAACCAACTCACTGTTGTACCTCTTAGAGTGTAGACATACCCTGTTGTGCTTTTTCTGTTGTTGACATTTCTAGCTAAATCAACATCCACATAGTCTGTTAATGTTATATTTCCACCTTTACAACAAAGTGCTTTGTTTGTGATACTCCGCGGATATCTAATGATCCATTTGACTGCTTCCCAGTGTACCTTGCCTGGATTATTAATGTATATACATGCTAACATATGTCACTGTTATATATATATATATATATATACATGCTAATAGATGTCACTGTTATATATATATTCTTTTTTAGGAGGGGAACCTCGACGATGCAAGGAAAACTTTATTAATTAAACCAAAGAATACAAACTCAGAAGGAGGCGAAGCCTGACCTCTAAAAATAATCAAAACAATAAATAATCTAATGAAAAATAAAATCATAGCAAAATCAATCAAAAATAAAACTTCAAAAGTTCCTTTAGTCTTCCGAATGCGAGGGAAGCGGTGTTTGTCCAGTCTTAAGCATCTACGAACAGGCGCCGGACATTCTAATTTAGACTAGAACCGAATATCTCCACCACTTCCAAACTTCCCTAACGAATCAGCAGCCGTATTAGCTTCCCTTTAGCAATGCGAAAAGAAGCATGAACCTTAGATGCTAGATCTTTTATACTCCTAATCAGTGACGTTAATCTCCAGGGAATTTTAGTTCTCCCAGCAACTATTTTGACTAGCAATGTATTGTCACTGACTATTTCCACTGAGAACTATTCAAACTCAACACATTACTGAAGCGCAATTCAAAGGGTTTTTTATTCTGCCAGCATGCTACATCTAAACTCAAGAAATTGAGTGAACCCGAATAAAAGAGTCCCAGTAGCATTCCGCAAAATACCGCCTCTGCAAATACGACCAGGGTTTCCTCTAGAGCTACCATCCAAGTTCATTTTTAGGCTAGTACACGACCGACTCCAATAAACCAACTGAATCGTAGATTTCGTATTCTTTGTTAGCAGAGCAATCCTGGACAAGATTTGGTAAATGTTAATAAGAGCTTTCTGAACATTACATTGAGCCCCACCAAATCTATCATTGTTACGCATTTTCCAAATTCCCCAGTACAGCATAGAAGGAATGAGCATATTACAATTTTTTTTAGCAATGTTTGTTCTGGTACAAACCATGACATACATAAGACTTCAATTGCTGAAGCGTATGGAAGCTTTTCCATGTGTACACGTTTTTCCTCTGTCTTTCGTGATTGTTCTTTGGAAGTCTAAAATGAACACCTAAGGGTGTACTTACTGGTTCAACATCTTTCATGTTGAATCTAGAGAGTATTTTGTTGATGTACTCAGCTTGTGACAACATCAAACTCCCAAACTTTGTATCTCTTTTGATCCTCATTCCAAGAATTTAACCAAATCTTTCACTGCGAAGTGTTTCGACAATTTCTGCTAATAGTTACTAATCTCTTGCAAGTATTAACCTATAATGAGCATGTCATCTACATACAACAACAAAATAATAAAGCTATTGTCAAACTGCTTGACTTAGCAAGAATGATTGCTTGGCATCTTATGAAATGGTTGCTGCCCACGAAGCTATCAAACTTCTTGTACCACTGCCTAGTAGCTTGTTTTAAGCAATACAAGTTCTTCAACCTACAAACCAAGTCTTCCTTGCATGCTTTTATGAAGCCTTTCGGTTGCTTCATATAACTCCAAGGACTTGTCTATTGAGAAGAACCCACTCTTCAGCCTTCATACCCTCTGGTTTCTTTTTTGAGAGAGGGTTATATAGCTTTTTTTGTTACAGATAATCTTCAATCTGCATCTTCCTAAAGTTGAAGTCCGCACAATCGAATTTTTCAATTTTCACCTTCTCATCTTCTACAACCATTGCTACCACTCGAACTTGGCTTCCTCTGAATCGTTTTTGACTATTTTTGAGAGCCCCTGTGCACTTGAACACCTTTGTTGGCAAACCAGTAGAGCTGACAAAATTTCACCATTAACATGAATAGTGACTATTAAACCTCTCTTCAGTATGTATTATTATGTAATCATTTCATAACGATTACAAATCTATACTTTAAGTACTTAGGAACAGTTACAAATCTTCTTCATTATTATTTAGGAATAGTTATAAATCTTAGCTCTTGTATAAATTGGATCATTTTCTATAATGGAAAAATATTGAATCTTGATTTCTTTCTTACATGGTACCGGAGCCTAACCGATCTTCTCTCCTCATAAATTCATTTCTTTTCCTCCCTCCTCGCTATTCTGTGTCGCTGCGATTTTTCTCCTTCCCTTTCATTCCAGACGCTGACCTAGCCTTCTCGCTGCCTTCTATTGCTGCTGCCTCTTATTTCCAGCACGTAAATTACAGTAATTGCTCTCTGACCTTCGATCGCTGCTTACTGCTGCTCCATCTCGTTGCTCCAAGGCCACCGTCCCCCTGCTCCAGTGCTCTCTCCAAAATTCCAGCCAAACCTATCCCTACACTGCAGCTTCTCCGCGTGGCCACACCGTTATATCTCCGCCCAGCCTGCTTCTCTTAGTTGTTAGATCTCTGAGCAGAGCAGCCATTATCTACGTCGTGCGTCTGCCCGCTTGATCTTGCACTCCACCGGACCGCCACCCTCATTCACTGCTGATTTTCTGACCGAAACTCAACTCGTTGCTACTCATCCTAACAATTCTTCACTCGCCGCTGTAACTTCGATTATGACCATCCAAACCCAATTTAGTTTGCCTGTTCGTATACTTAGGAGTAATAATGCCTGGGAATATTTTTCTCAGCCATTTACCTTTTTTCATGAGACACTTGGGTTGGCTTATCAATCAACTTGTGCGCACCTGCCCTAACAAAATGGTGTCGCTCAAAGGGGGGTTGTGATGCCTGGGGATGTGCGATGCGAAGGAAGGAAGATTGGCTAGGGTCGCCAAAGCTTTGCGCCAGCGAGAGGAGGTGGTGGCGCAGCAGGGCATGGTGGAGCTAGAGTTCTCTTTCTCCGACGGAGACTTCTCTCAGCAGATGACGTCAGTCAGTTCCCTGATGACATCAATCAGTTTCCCATGAATTTTATCTTTATATTGTTATCCCCTCTTATATATGCAGAGTGTAGGTTTGCTTTCATCACTTCAATTTCTTCGAAGTAACAACATGAAAAGGGCCAACCTGGCCAGTTATGGACAAACGTATCACCGACAGATGGGGCGAGAGGACGGGTGCAGGCCAATAGCAGACTGGCTGGCCCAGCTAAAAGTTTTAACTAGAAGCTTTTTTAACTGCAACTACTCAATTATATGCTAATTGAGTTAGAATCCGCATGTGCTGGCACCTGACTTGCTGTCCAATGGATTCTTGTTAAGGGATTTTATATTTTACTCATTTCAATTGCCAGATTTGTAGAGCCCAGTATTGCTATTTATTGTCAATGTCTACATGTTATGGTTGAGTAATTTGTGCACCTGCTGTTGTCAAATGAGTAAAGTGTCGATTGATCGAAACTCTCGGACAAAATTGTGGCAAAGATCAAAGCGAAATTATAAACCATTCGTTTGCACTATACTTTTTTAATTTATCTTACGATTTGTCTTTCTAAATATTTGTTCTGATGCTTATTTTTCAGGTGGAACACTGGATCCATGAACTCTGTGAAG
This sequence comes from Eucommia ulmoides, assembly GCA_016647705.1. Lineage (NCBI taxonomy): Eukaryota > Viridiplantae > Streptophyta > Magnoliopsida > Garryales > Eucommiaceae > Eucommia > Eucommia ulmoides. The sequence goes on from CM028337.1 coordinate 22,503,914, forward strand.
AGTTGAATGAACGTCTTCACTCTGACCTGGAACAGAACAAGCGTGTTGCACATACCCTCACTCTACATGCCAGAGCATACAAGGTTGTCATTACTTCATCCTTGCAATACTTTATTTTCTTTTCATAGCTTTTGTCTCAATCAGCCTAATTGTCTAAATATCTTTTTATATTCAGATTCTAATTTCTGATACAAAGTTTTATTTTTATTAATCACGTATTATCCTGTAGTTCAATGGTTCAAATCCGCACAAGAAATTTCCTTCTAAATCATGTCCATTGATATACGGAACTAGCAAAATTCAAGAAGATGCCTTAAACCTGTTTCGGGCTGGACTACGGGAGTATCTTGGCTCATATGGAGTGAAGTCTCGGGGAAATCAATATAATGGCTGGGCCATAACAGCACTTTCTGTCTCAGCTAGCAACATAGTTTCTAAACCAGCTGTAAGCCTGAGTTACTTGGTTTTTGATATTTGACTGCCCTGCTATATTTTTCTCCACTTGGTGTTGTTTATTAGTGACCAAGTGTCTGTGATGTAGCTTCTAGGCTTAAATCCTTGGTAACTGCTGGTACTTATTCCTATTGGGGAACCTTCACTTGCCAAATGCTAGAAAATGCATGCATCAACTTGCTATCTGTAACAAAGTTATCGATATTTATACTTTATTAACAAGTTGCTACTGTCTTTGTTTCTTCATGTGTCAAATATTTAAACTTTTGCATGCAATGTTAACTAGGCGTTTGGTTCACCATCCTGTTTTTCTATTTCTAATTCCAAAAAAAAATTGGAATGAGAATTATGTTTCCGTTCTCAATAATTCTCGAAATAGAAATGCGTTTGATAATGACAATTGTTCGTAAATTGTTTTATTATTTATGAGAACAAAACCAAAGAAGTACACTAATAAATATATTTTAATTTTACTTTAAATGTAAAGGATAGACTTACATATTTCGTTTAGGCAATCAATTTTGCTAATTATAACAAAATAAAAACACATCTATACAATTAATTACAACTAAATAAGTTAATTATAGAAAAGTAATTTATTATGTGTTTTTTTTTTGCCTAAATTGATGAATAAAAGAAAAAAATTATCATTTCTCAATATTTTAGGCTAATAAAGTTTGAAGGGGAAAACTCATTAAGAATTTAAAAAATTACCGATCTTGCCTTTTAACTGAGATTAAGTTGGAAAGGAATTAAAGCAACGCTTTTTTGTTTCTCAAAATCGCAAGAATTTTGGGATTAATTTCAAAATTTTGGGAATATTTGCCAACAAAAATATGTTATCCGAACATGTTTTTGTTCTTGAATCTCAAAATTCTGGGAACAGGAACAAGAATTTGGGAGCAGAAACACTAAATAAATGGTGTCGTGGTTCATTTAATCACAATTAAAGTGTTTTCAAATGCAAAATTGTTGGACTTTTTTGGAAACTTCGGCCGGTGTGAGGGAGGCTTTATTGATAACTTGAAAAAGAATTTAAAAAAAATAAGAGGACTTAGCACCTTACCTCTTTAAAGAATTCAACAAATGAATAAACTTAAATGAACGCAAAAGTACAAGATGAATGAACAAAAACATAAAATCAAATCATCTACCTCTATATGGGAACAGATTTGGATCTACGATGAGGAGGAGGCTTAAAAGACAACTTTAGTTGGTATTTTATTACGTGGTCTAGGTTGGCTACCAACATATGGGTACCTTCAAACCTGGCTTTTGATATAGGTTGGCTACAGACATATGGGTTCCTTTAAACCTGGCTTTGCATAGATTTTTCCACAACTCTTAGCAGATGAAAGAAGGAAACATCAGCTTCTTTGGTTTTGAAGTTATATTGCGACCACTCCAACACTCTATTATGAATAGAACAAAGGCCCCTAGTAGAGCCATAGTTTTGCCACACCTTGTGGGTTAAATCTCCCTGAGAAAGGACACGATCCTTAGAGTCAACCTGAGCTCTGCTACAACACTCAACACTTCAAAACAAAATGATACCCAACCTTTGACATTTAACATCAAAGGGGCATACATGGTGAAGAACTCTCACATAAAAACAGAAATCTTGGTGGACAAACCTCTAGCTATCGACTTGAAAAAGTGATGAGCACTCCTGTCCTCTCTAACAATTGTCCACGCTGAAGCTATCGAGATATTTCCGTCTTGAGTCAGATTCCAGACCATTCTATTACCCTGCTCAATATGCAAACCTTCATGTTTGCGGAACTGAGAAAGACATGAGAAGTCAAGAAATTTGTGACAGTAATAAAGTCCCAGGAACCAAAGATTTGTGACAACTCAAGTCTCAGAAATCTAGACAAACGCTTCCAATATCTTCTCTTTCCTTCCGTAGAAGCTCCGCATAGGAAACCAACAAGAATCCCCTCAATACTTTTGATAACCTTCTCGGAAGTGTTAATTGCCTTCAGCATATAAAGAGTCAAGCTTTGTAACACATGCTTGACAAGAATCAGTCTGCATCCCATCAAAAGCAACTTCCCTTGCCATCCCTGCAATGTGGCTTTGATCTTTAGCACCAGATCATCACACAAAGAGATAGTTTTCCTTCCAGTATACAAGGGACATGCCAAGTACAGTAAAGGAAATTTACCTCTGTTAAAATCAGAAGTAGATAGCAACCAAGAAACATGATTGTGACTAATGTAATTAGCACAAATCAAATGACTTTTTTGAACATTAACCATCTGCCCTGAACACTCCTGACTATTTATGTAGCAGTGGGCCAATAAATCGTTGCTAAAGATATTGGCATCCCAATCAAAATGGAGAGTCACATGGCACATTCTACTCGGGGTAAATAATACCCTAGACTATGTACCGGAAAAAAAAAAAAAGATTTGGAGAATCCTATCCTTGTTTTGAGATACGTTGAAGACTCTACATAATAGAATACAAGAGTACTCTGCTATAGCTTTGGGAGGATTGGTCATAGGGTCTTGTTCTTAAGCGATCCCCGAGATCAAACTGGAATCTTGTCGAAGAAGATAAATTTGGCTGTTGAAAAGACCAGGTTGTACATGAGTGGGTCGGAGGCCCAGGCGCATTTGCTTGATCCAATAGCCCTTGAATAATCCATTGATCGTGGTCCCTGGATGTTAGTCCATAAGAATTGAAGGAGTATCCACCTAGGACAAAGCCTGATGAAGCCCCTAAGAAAACTAATTACAGATTTTTTGCCCTTAAACCAATAGGGAGGTGATGGACTGAGGTCATCCTAGGGGAAAACAGACCATGATAAATGATGTATTTCAGTATAAGGAGAAGCGAAAAGCCAGTTGTAGGGCACAAACTGCTTGCCCAAAATGGGAAACATACTTACTTCAAGCAGACTCCAAATGTCAGGCCAAAGGCCCACCCAATGCTTAATGGGTGATGAAAGGAAGGAAAAATTCTTCTGGAACCCTTCTTCGTCATTGCCCTGGAGCCACTTGGTTGCCTGAGGGTTGACATGATGAAGGCGCTTTACGCCCTTCTTGAAAGAAAGCTAAAATGACCCTTCCTCTTACCTTATGTTGAGACTGAGATAGAGGATTAGGCTTTCTCCCTCTTCTACCGAGCCACTTCGCAATATTGTGACAATTCCAGTTTTGAACTACCGTAGACTTGCTTCATAGCTTTCAATTGAGCGGCAGACCCGACGTGACATTTGCCCCTGCAAAACCTTGGGCTCCATGATTAGGGATCGGATTTGTGAAAATCTCTAGGTTTGGCTTCTTAGGGGGTGATTGAGTTTGTTGAGTTTGACCAAAGTGAATCTCTCATGGAGATAAGGGTCAGAACAGACAAAGTCCATTGTTTGTAAGAATTGGAACCAATGAAGATCTCCTCCTCATCCTCCTAAGGACTTAGACTTGAAAGCTGCGTTGGATGACTTTCTCCTACCAGCTTGAGAGTGTTGGTTTATCATTCTGGCAAATCTATGCTGCTTGTTTTGGATTCGAGTGACGGAGTTGTATGGGTCCTGTTGGGCTTATTTCATTACCTACTGGCCTGGACGGTACTCCTAAAATGTTTAGAATTCAGAACATGTAGTGCCTTCATAAACCTTAGGAAGATCTCCTCCTCATCCTCCTAAGGACTTAGACTAGAAAGCTGCGTTGGATGACTTTCTCCTACCAGCTTGAGAGTGTTGGTTTATCCTTCTGGCAAATCTATGCTGCTTGTTTTGGATTCAAGTGATAGAGTTGTATGGGTCCTGTTGGGCTTATTTCATTACCTACTGGCCTGGAGGGCTTATTTCATTCCCTACTGGCCTGGACGCTACTCCTAAAATGTTTAGAATTCAGAACATGTGGTGCCTTCATAAACCTTTCCTAGAGATGGTTAAGTGGAGTTCGGGTGCTTCATCGCATGGAATTGCACCCATGTGCTCATTTTTGAATCACCCTGAATTAAGTGGCTTTTGAAAGGAAAACTTTCGTAGCATTCAGCAATTTCTTGTAGTTTTATTCACATAAATCTTCTAATTTCGAACATGTTCTTTGATATAATAAACTGTTGTACTGTACTCGTTTTGCAGGGGACATGTTCAATATTGAAATACTTCCACAACCGAAATCAATCCAATGACAACTTCATTGAAGACGATGCAGCTTTGTCACTTTCAGGTTGTACCTGCGTCACTGGATGTCCTTTTTTGTTTCCGTTTCTTTTTTTTTTCTGCTTCCTACCTTGACACCTGTAAAGTAGAATTGGCTGAAGCCCAGAATATGAAATAAACTAACCTTTGGACAACTGTACCGCCGACGCTCCCCTTTTCCATAAGTAAGTGAATTCCATAATAAGTGATAAGTCTTCACTTAGTACTAGTTCCATTTTTAGGTACTGAATGCTATCCTGGGTTGCATCCAACTGCTGCACAAGCAGAATTTGGTGAAGAAGAATCTAAGATCACGCATGCCTTGCCAAGATGGGATGAACAGGATGATGAAAAAAAGGCAAGGAGAGATGAATTTAAATTTTAGATATATATTTTTGATGAGATATCTATTGTTTCCAAGTGTGTTAAATTTGTTATGTTGGTTGTTCATGCAGTTTCTTTCTATTTCCGAACTGGGAGAGAGTTTCAGCGTTGAAACTTCATTGTCTTCCGCAGGTACCTTTGAATTTTCGTACCTCAAGGCTCTTCTGCCTGTCATTTTCCTTCTCTCTTGCCCTTTTTGTTGCCTATATGTTAATATGTTTGCTGTTTGTTTACTTATCAGCGGAATGCTGTTCTGAACAAAATCAATTTCAGCCAAACCAACAATTCCCAAGGGAAATAACAAATGTTGGATTTGCGAGTCATGGTGTGAAACCGCATGGTCAGAAAAGACATACGTCAAAAGAAAAGGTTTGGCAATACCTCCTCTTGTTGTATTACTCAATTTCCTTCAATGCAATTAAAAATTCTTCATCTACAATTCTTATGCTCCTTTAGAAACTAGGACCACAAAAAATTAGTGTATTATCAATTTAATATAGGTGTTGTCTGGATATATGAGGAAAGGTTGTTAAGTATTTTTACCAGATATGATTTTGTTTTGCTAAGTCATGTGTTTGTTACCGTTACAAATGTGACAACGTAGTACCTGACAAAAAATGTTTTTTTTTTTTGATGCATTTCCTACTTGTTTCAATATGTCCAAGCTGATTACTCCTGGAAATTTTAGTGTGTGGAAATGAGATTCAGTGTTCATTAAAAACTTGGTTTGAAAGGATCCATGTTCGTGAAACCAACTTCACTAAAGTAATAGCTTATTGGATCGATGAAACTCTTGGAAATAACTTGATTTCAACGCATGGGTATGTTAGGATCCCATATCGACTAAGTATGGGATTGGTTGGTGGGTTATAAGCTCTTAGGCACCCTCCCCTTGCAAGCCGATTTTCAAGGGTGAGTTCTACCTAGTGGATTTGTAACCATTAGTTCGTACCAAGTATGGGTTTGGTTTGTATCAATTGGTATCAGAGCATGGTCCCAGAACCATGTCGTCGCCTATGTGGTAGGCTGACTAGTACACTGGGTAAAGAAGCCAGTGGGCAAAGAGGCAGACATGGACGTCGGCTGTGGAAGCGTGAGAGAATGTTAGGATCCCACATCGACTAAGTTTTTGCATGTTTATACTTCTCCCAATTCTCCTTGCTTTGATATTTTTTCCATTCTTTATAAATTATTGGTCAATAGTTGAAGGTAAAAAAAAAATTGCCAAAAAAAAAAAAGGGAAAAAAAAGAGCAAAAAGCAGAAAACAATGTCATTTATTGTCTTAAAATTCTGTCTCTTAATCATTTGTTTCTCTTGTCACGTGATTTGTTTTAGTTAACGAATCTCCCATTCCAATTTCGTGGTTTGTTTGTTGTTTTTGTTAGATTTTCTTTTCTTTTTTTAATTATGTCTCTGATGGTACCTCCAGTATTAAACTACTCGAAAGTTGAATCAAAGTTGTTATCTTCAGTGGTCCAAGGTTGTCAAAGTAGCCCTCTACATACTAGAGATACATCGTCATCTCGCTGACTCTCCGCCTTTGGAGGATACCAAGAATGCTGACGAGTGGACCAAGTCAGATGCTCACATTCTGTCTCAATATGGAACTCCTGTAGGCTCAGATTGCATACACAGGTAGTCACGTGGAGAATTGTAAGAATTGTGGGAGTTTGTTCAGATGTTATTTGCGAACAATCTTACTAAAATGTATGATTTGTTAGCTATCTACTTTCACGTGCAACAAGCTACACAGACCGTCATCGAGTACTTTGCCACAATTAAGAGACTTCACGAGGAGATTAGTGTGCTTCTTCCAATGTCCTCGGATGTTAAAAGTTATACAAAAGCGACGGGAAGAGATAGTTGTCCTAAAGTTCATTGCCAGTTTTCGCCCAGAGTTTGAACTTGTTCGCTCTTAGATTCAAGGAGGGGCTACTCTCCTTTCATTTGTCAAGACATATTCCTAGATTCAACATGCCACTATTAGGGAATCAGGTTTTAAATCACGGTGTAATGTTAAAGTTCGCGATGTAACGGTATCAGGAGTATTCAGTTTGTCCATTACGGTAATTGGCTATAACGGTCATGAATTTTTTAAAATCATCAAAAAACTCTAAAAAACTAACAATTGTAATTGTTCTATTCATTTAAAATCCTTAATAAGACGAAAAATAAAAATTAGGAACCGTCATACTGAACAATCTTAAAAGAAGAGGAAAATACACAATATTTGATGAAAAATATGTTGTAGAACATAAAAAAAGATGAATTGTACATAATATTATCATATTACAAATATTATACTCAAATTCAATGATCAATACCGAAGGTCTAAAATGAGTTGCGTGAAGACTCTTCATAGTCGACATTAGCATAATCACCACTATGATTTTATTCTACATCACCTATGGAGACTGAATCACGGGTTTTCGGCCCCTCTGTTACCGTTACAGGCCGATAAATCGGTTGCATCTTGATTCACGCTTGTAATGGCCCGTGATGGTACATAACAACCCATAACAGGCTATTAAAACCGATTCTGCATATCTGTGTCCAGACAACTCGTTTTGCTCATCTTTCTCATCATATTCACCCCTTCTCCATCCTTCCTCAAACCCAACCAGCCATGTTTCAGCCAGATCTAGGCTATCTAGCCTTCCTCCACTCTATTTTTTGCCAGATTCAAGCCCTTTACTCCATTTTCGACAATATCCAAACATTTTGTAGCTGAATGTTTTCATAAAAACAACGAGATTTCTCTATTTTCGAACATATCTGTAAGTTTATATATATATTTTTAAATTTCTACAAATATTTGGTTTAATTTCTGGCTATATTTGGATTATATATACATATTTTAAATCTCTGTCCATATTTGGTTTAATTTCAGGCCTACGAACAATTTTTACCCATATTTGGTTTACTCTTATAGTTTTACTACATTTGTGTAACATAATTCTCATTAAATGTAGTGTATCTTATTATTCTTTTAAGATTGTTCAGTACGAGCATACAACAGATCCTAATTTCTATTATTCCTCTTTTTAATATTTTTAAATATTTTCTCTATATAGTTAAATGTCATAATATCTATTAAAATGTGTTTATTAAGGGTTAAATGAATAGAAGAATTATTGAGTTTTAAAGGATTTTCTGGTAATTTTAAAAAATTTAGGACTATGATGCATTCACATTACGGATAGGTTGATATTCCCGATACCGTTACACCGCAACCGTTACCGTAACATAACCCGATATCGCGAGTTAAAACATTGGCAACACCATAACCACTAACGTAATTAAAACTAGAATGATCATAATCACGGCCAGTACCACTCCATTTGGCCAAATCCAAATATTTCTAGCGGGATATCAGACCACTTTTTTTTTATGAAGAAATCTCACTAGAAAGGCTTGGATCTGGCAAAAATGGTATAGAGGGCTTAGATATGGCCCAAAATGGAGTAGAGGAGGGTTGGATAGCTTGGATTTGACACAAACTCGGCTGGCTAGGTTGGAGGAGTGATGGAGAAAGGTTGGGTGTGAAAAGAAAAGTAAATTAAAGGGGTTGATTGGGTTAGATAATGCAATCGGACATAACGTCCCGTAACGACGGTTAAACTAACACGGTTAAACTAACATGTAACGGCCGTTAGTCCCGTTACGAGCCGTTATGGGCCAATATTGTACCGTAACGAGCTGATACGCATGTGAATCGGCCTGCAACCGATTTATCGGCCCGTAACAAAACATAGGACAAAAAATCCATTACATATCAACAGTTACACTACGTAATGGCCAATACTTATATACATGCTCAGGATACCACTCCGCCCTCCAATCTCCCTTCGTCAGATTGTTCAGCCTTGGTTACACATACCTCTCAGGGCGATCGTGGTGACCAGTCTAGTGGTGGTCACCATAGTCAAACCTGAGGTGGCCATAATGGTGGCTCTCGGGGACAATAAAGAAAAAGAGAAAAAAATAAATTTTATTAAGGACAACATTGTCTTCTTCATTCCAATCAAAAGGACAATTAAGTCATTTTATATATTTTCTAACAAAAAGTTAGTTTCTAACTTTATTTAAAGTAAAAGAAGGTAAAATGTAGGTTTTTAACATAGAGAGGGGGGTAATGTAATACTAAGGTAAAGTAGAGGGAGGTAAAAGGCAATTTACCCTTAATATTACCAAACATCATTGGCTAAGAAAATTAATCCTAAATAAACAAATTAATGGGAATAACCTGATACGAACCAAACTCATATTTGATATGAACCAATGGTTACAAATCCACTAGGCAAAACTCACCCTTGAAAACCGGCTTGCAAGAGGAGGGTGCCTAGGAGCTTATAATCCACCAACCAATCCCATGCTTAGTCGATGTGGGATTCTAACATTATTTTTATAGTTTATTTAATAAAAAAAATGCTGGGGAATCTAAATTAGAGGTGCCTAGTTTACCCTAAGATGAGATTTATAGATTTCGTAGAAGAATTAGGGTTTCGAAAGTTAGAATGACACTAAAGAAGATGAAAATTGGAAGAGCATTAGGGCCAAATGAGATCTCAATAGAGGTATGGAAAGGTCTAGGAGATCTTGGGATACAGTGGCTTACTAGACTTCTTAGTGACATTTTGAGGACAAAAAGAATGCCTGATGACTGGATGAGTATCTTAGTGCCCATCTATAAAAATAAAGGGGATGTTCAAAGTTGTGCAAACTATTGGGGCATAAAACTTATGAGTCGTACTATAAAACTTTGGGAGAGAGTGATAAAATATAGAAAAAGACTTGAAATGGCATAGAAGAGAACTAATTTGGATTTATGTTCAGCCGATTAATCAATGAAGCTATCTATGTACTCAGGAGATTAATGGAAAAATATAGAGAAAAGAAGAAAGATTTACATATAATATTTGTGGATTTGGAAAAGACTTATGATCGGGTACTCAAAGAAATTTTGTGGTGGGTGCTAGAAAAGAAACATGTGACCAATGTATATATATTGAGGTAATTAAGGATATGTATGAAGGTATAGTCACTAGTGTTCGAACATGAGAAAGCGATATTTGTTCATTTCCTATTAATATATGCTTACATCAAGGATCATCTTTAAATCCTTATTTTTTCGTTCTAGTGATGGATGAGCTCACAAAACATATTCAAGATGGAGTACTTTGGAGTATGTTATTTGTAGATGACATAAGACCAGTTGATGAAAATAGAACAAATATTAATACTAAGTTATTAAGATGGAGAGAAGTCTTAGAGTCTAAAGGCTTAAAGTTTAGCAGAAGCAAGACGGAGTACATGCATTGCAATTTTATTATTGCTTGAAGAGATGATGATGCGATCAAAATTGGAGATGAGGAGGTTCCAAAAGTTGATCATTTTAGATATTTAGGTTTAATGATTCAGAGTAATAGCGAAATCGTGGAAGATATTACTTATAGAGTTAAAGCAGGATGGATAAAGTGGAGAAATGCAGTTGGGGTGATATACGATCGTAGGATACCGTTGAAACTCAAAAGAAAATTCTACAAAACTGCAATAAAACCGGCACTTCTGTATGATTCAAAATGTTGGGCAGTAAAAACGAAGTATGTCCAGAAATTGGTGTGATAGAAATGAGGATGTTACGATAGATGAGTGGGAAGACAATAATGGATAAAATAAGAATGAAACTATTAGAGAGAATTTAGGAATAACATTCATCGAAGAGAATGTGAAAGAATATCGTTTACGGTAGTTTGGACATGTGCATAGAAGACCCATAGAAGCATCAGTGAAAAAATACGATTTGGTTCAAGTGTGGCGGGTTACTAGAGAGAGAGGTAGGTCTAAGAAGACTTGTGACAAGACTATTAGAATTGATTTGATGATATTGAACCTAATTGAGGGGATGACCGTTGACCATTTAGTATGGCGTAAACGGATTCATATAGCTGACCCTACTTAAGTGGGATAAAGACTTAGTTGTTTTTGTAGTTATGTTGAACTATTAACCAATTCTTATGTGGTCAAATAAGTTTGATACGTTTCACTTTAAACGCTATATATCTAATTATGGTTTTAATTGGCCTTTCTGTCTAATTTAACAGTTAAATTAGACGGAATTAGGGATAAAATTGTGAATTTATATTTTTTTGAATTTTATTTATTTTTATTCTTTGCTCTTCATTGCGGGCAACACTACCTACAACACCTCACCTCCCACGCCCAGTCACATCCCCACCCCCCCTGTCGGATTTGTGCAAGTTCCATGGTGCCAATGTTTGCAGGAAGGGGAATTGAATGTTTGTCAGCTCCTTTATTAGGCGGAATTAGGGATAAAATTGTGAATTTATATTTTTTTGAATTTTATTTATTTTTATTCTTTGCTCTTCATTGCGGGCAACACTACCTACAACACCTCACCTCCCACGCCCAGTCACATCCCCACCCCCCTGTCGGATTTGTGCAAGTTCCATGGTGCCAATGTTTGCAGGAAGGGGAATTGAATGTTTGTCAGCTCCTTTATTAGACGGAATTAGGGATAAAATTGTGAATTTATATTTTTTTGAATTTTATTTATTTTTATTCTTTGCTCTTCATTGCGGGCAACACTACCTACAACACCTCACCTCCCACGCCCAGTCACATCCCCACCCCCCTGTCGGATTTGTGCAAGTTCCATGGTGCCAATGTTTGCAGGAAGGGGAATTGAATGTTTGTCAGCTCCTTTATTAGACGGAATTAGGGATAAAATTGTGAATTTATATTTTTTTGAATTTTATTTATTTTTATTCTTTGCTCTTCATTGCGGGCAACACTACCTACAACACCTCACCTCCCACGCCCAGTCACATCCCCACCCCCCTGTCGGATTTGTGCAAGTTCCATGGTGCCAATGTTTGCAGGAAGGGGAATTGAATGTTTGTCAGCTCCTGTTGGGGTACACTAATGTTTGTTTAAAGGTGAAGTTTAAGAAATATGTAATAACCCAATCAATGATGATGATAAAAAATAAAAAAAATAAAAAAAAAAAAAAAAAAAATGACGTTCTTAACTTGGAGCCGACTTAGGATATGTGATGACATGATTTTTGTTGGTGATGATCTTGATGGATTGCAGTTTTGAAGTCAAAAGTTATTTCGTCAGTTTGAAATGAAGGACTTGGGGGCTTTACACTATTTTATGGGTATTGAAGTAGCATTCTCTCGAAAATGTTATCTTCTCTCTCAGTCTAAATATGCAACTAACATTCTTGAGCGTGTCTGTTTTATAATACCCCTCTAGAGGTGAATGTTCCCTATTCATCTTCTAATGGTTCTCTTTTGCCAGATCCTACCTTGTATCGTACTATTGGTTAGTAGTTTGGTTTATCTTACTATTACTCGCCCATATATATTACCCATGTTGTTCACATCACCAGTCAGTTTTTACTTCTCTTACTACATTTCATTGGGCGACTGTTCTTCGTATCCTTTGATATTTTCGGGGGGCACCCTCTTTCAGAGTTTCCACTTACATCGACCTCGTCTTTGGTGTTAAAGGCCTACTCTAATGCTGATTGGGTTAGTGATCGCACAGATCACAAGTCTATTATAGGTTTTTGTGTTTTTTTTGGCAATTCTCTTATTTCATGGAAGAGAAAGAGGCAGACCGTTGTTTCTAGATCTTCCACAGAAGCTAAGTATCGCTTAAAATGTATGATCCTTTCTTGAACAGGCCATATCATGGAACAATCAACGAATGTGTTTCCCCTTTAATCAGTGCGATGGCATCTACTACCACCGAAGTAGTTTGGTTGCATTGGTTACTTGCAAATATGGGTGTTTCTCTTTCTCATTCCACTTCCATGTATTGGATAGGAAGAATGTTATTTACATTGCTCAAAACTTAATCTTCCATGAACAAACTGAGCGCATCGAGATTGATTGTCATCTTACTTGTCATCACCTTCTGCAGGGCTCCATTACTTTGCTTTTTGTGTCGTCCTCCATGCAAATTGCCGACTTGTTTACTAAGTCGCATTATGTTTCGCACTTGGGTCTTTTGGTTGGCAAACTCTTGATGCTTCTTGCAATCATATTGTGAGTTTGAAGGAGAATATTAGAGTTAATATTATTATTTAGTATTAAGGGTAGAATAAACTTTTCTTCTCTTTCTAACTCTTTCTATTGTAAGCCTTTATAAATCTTTTCTAGGTATTCTCTTGTACCATGTATTCATTATTCACATATAATAAACTTTAGTATCATTTTCTCTTTTCTCGCTAAATTCTATGCTGTTAATTGATGTTTATATCAAAAACAAGAAATAGAATGCCATTTTAATTACTATCAACATTCATGCAATGTAATCAAACGTAGCATTCGGATTGTAATTCCCATGATGCCTCCCGGAGTTGCTGAACCAATTATTGCTTGTTTTAACCTTATTGGTTAATGCTAGATCCTTGTTCCATATTTTCTGGCAGGGAACATCTATTTTGAGATTCTTTCAAAACTGTACCACTTCTTCCTTACATCAATCAGATGTCAAAACTGTTGGAGAGAGTAAAGCTTTTTCAGCATCAGGTTAAGATCGGTTTGTTGGTCGCATCAACGCCCCCCCCCCCCCCCCCCCCCCCCCCCCCCCCCCCCCCTTTCTCTCCCTCATGTTGAATTTTAGCGTGGTCTCTCTGCCCACAGGTAGCACTTGTGACGAACAAAAGAATGGTGAATTAGCACAAGAGAGCAAGGTTGCAGAGACGGAGAGCGAAATTGGCAGATGCAGTTCAGGTCAAAGGGAACTGGGAATTAATGCATGGGGTTACAAGATTGATGAGATTAATCCGTCTGTTCTGAACGAGTTGCCACAGGAAATACGAGAAGAAGTTTGGGGTTGGCTCCGGCCTCAGAAGCGGGCGAATACATTAAAACAAGGTTCTAGGATTTCTCATTATTTCTTGCCCACCAAAAAGTCTTAGGTATGTTCTAATGTTTTTCGCTTGTACATAAATGAAATAATAATTTAACCCAATATTTAGTTGAACTTGTTCTTTTTACTTGAATAGACTGCTTGTTGTAGAATAACGGTGCATTTGGTTGGACGGAATGGGAATAGAATGGAATCGCAATTCCACATTCGATTCTCATTAATTTGTTTGGTTATTCAATGGAATTGAATTTCATATTTCATGCTTTGGATTCCATAATCAATGGTAGGACTTTTTTTGGGTTATATATAAAATGTCTCACCTCATTTTGGCCTATAATTCTCAATTTGACAATGACATCGACATTTTCTATAAATTAATTTTATCAATTTTAAAAAAATATTATTCAATAAATAACGAATACAAAATGTTTTGTTCTCAATTTTATATTTTTATTTTTGAAAATAAAATAGATTTTTTTCCCCAATATTTTGTTTTTGCTTCGGGAATAGAATAGATTTATTTTTTTGGTTCTTGATTTGTTTTTTGTTTTGGAATAGAAATTTGTTTTTTGTTTCTAGATTTTTGTTTATGTTTTCTAAAAAGAATATTTTTTTGTTCACAAATTTATATTTCGAACAAAAATAAAATTTTGAAAGCAAAAAAATCAATTTACGTTTCCAAAACACAAATATAAATTTGACAACATATTCGAGAAGCAGTAGCTTCTCGCCTCTTTCATGCCTACTGCCTCTTTTGGTGAGAACTTTCCTTTTCTAAAAATCTAAATTTGAGAACATAAAGTATGTTACTATTCCCAAAACAAAAACAAAAATTTGGGAACAAAAAATTTATTTGTTTTCTTGAATCATAAATAGAAATTTGAGAACCAGAAAAAAAAATCTAAGGGCAGTTACGGAGAAGTCCTCAGATAAAGACAAAATTACCAAATACATTTTATCAAATACATGTTACAAAATAGTCATTTTATCTTTTTGTGACGATTTTACCTCTCGTGTTATATTCAACATGAAATTGTGTTGCCACATTCACGCCGTTCAAATTCTACCAGTGATGTCGTACCCATTTCCTTTCACCAAAACAATCATACAATAAACAAACATAAAACTCTACTCCACCCAGGATATAAATCAAATCTCTCTTTACTTTCTCTCTCTCTCTCTCTCATATTTGTTTAGGTCGACGAGTTCGGGGTCGCCAACTATTGTGTTATATTTAACACAATCTTATGTTGAACATAACACGAGAAAATGTTATATTCCAATTTTTTCATTTAAATTGATAATTTTTTCTCTACATTCATATGATTGATTTTTCCCAATACAAACTAAATGAATCCAATCAAAAGATCCTTAAATTCCACACACACACATACATACATATCAAATTTATCATTCAATCCAACCAAATCAATACAAAGAAATGAACCCTAAATTCCACATACATATAACTCATATATTCATAACAAAATTGACCTCAAAACAATTTAAATTAAAATTGGAAAAAAAAAATGCTTTTGTAAATTCATAAGCCCTAGAGAGAAGCGACGAACGACGAACGAAGGGCAGATCGATATGATGATCTCTCTCTAAAGCTTAGAGTTCGACATGGAGTTATGTGTGTATATATATGTATATGACCTCTACAAGCTCAAGAGAGAGAGATCATTGTCGGCGGTGGTGGTGGTGCCAATAAAAGCGACGAATCGAATTGTCACATCCCACCCCGAACACCCGTCACCCTGGGGCCGGCGTGACGTCGACATGACCTCCTCTGAACAACCAACCAACTAGAAACCACGACATATATATACAAACACATAAAGGAACACAACCATATACATCCTCTCAACCTAGGACACATCTGTCCCTGAATATATATACAACAAAAATAGTAACAAGGAAATAATAATGTTGAACCTCCGACAGGTTCGCCTCAGACAATCTACTCCCAAAACAACGCTACAGCAGGACTCTACCTAGTGCCAGTAAGGGACCGACTCCTAGCCGTTGCACCTGAAACCAAATTTTTTATCGGTGTACTGTCTTCATAATAAAAATATTTTTGTATATAGATCAAGTATAATAATAATAATTTAAATACCACATTTCAAATAATAATACAAAAATCACATACCACCTAGACAACTCCGTTTTCTTGTCACCACAGAAATAAACTCATAGATTTATAACATTCCAACCAAGTAGTGAAAATCCACTAGAAGATTATATCTAACCAAATAATGTAAAACAATCAAAATAATAGATACACCAATATATATGGATACATCAATCCAGTATAAAGTAATATATAAAAATTTATCCAACCGGTTCACCGTATACGACAAAACACCACACCACCTTTCGACTACCCATATGATCGTTTCAACCTCACGATCGGGAGTTGCAACGGTATCATACCACTCGTAGGATTTGCCTTCCTAACGGGTCACAACAACGCTCTGTCAGACTTTACCTGCAAATAATCAACATTCTGCAGGACTATGCCTAGCAGATAAATAACACTCTGCCGGACTATGCCTAATAAATAAACAACGCTCTACAGGACTATGCCTAGCAGATAATCAACAATCTGCCGGACCATGCCTAGTAGATAATCAACGTTCTGCCGGACTATGCCTAGTAGATAAACAACGCTCTACAGGACTATGCCTAGCAGATAATCAACGCTCTGCCGGACTATACTTAGCAGATAAACAACGCTCTGCAAGACTATGCCGAACAGATAATCCACATCCCTTTCGGGAAGAAATACTATGGTATAATCGGACCAAACATCAATTTTCACCTAAAAAACAAACAACTCGACCCACAATCATTTTTCCATCCTTTTAGAAACCAACTAGATTCAACAAATCATTTTTCACCCTTTTTAAAACCAACGTAATCCACAAAATATTTTTCCACAATCGCCCAAAACCGCTTGATCCATATAAGTTGCAAATTCGTTTAATTTTAAATAAACACATTTTCCATAATATATACGAAAATACAATTTGTCATTTATGTAGAAGACAGTACACTCATTTCGATATCCGTTCTGTAAAATTTCTACTGACCACACTCTATCGGTACGCCGGTACCTGCGAACCTAATAGTGATAGGGCCTAAATTAATATTTTATTCAACATAATCTAATCATGCAATGCAGGCCCTAAATTTCACCAATTTCTATTCACCACATTTTATTATGAAAAATTATTATTTGGTTAATTTTTGCTCCGTTAATAATTACGGTACACGATTTATTCATCTTAGCGGTCTCAAATTTATTATTGCAGTTACGACATTTTGATGCTAGTAGTTAAATTTAACAAAATTAGAAATCGGTTGAAGTTTTACCCTTTTACGAATTGTCGATGTTCTACAGTTTTTCTGTTTCTGGTTCACCGCTGCGGCGACACGCTTCTTCTTTCCGTAATCTGCTCATTGACTCGTCACCGCCTAGGCTGAAGCTGTCACCGCCGAGGCGAACGACCGACTTCTCTGCTCCAATCCCTGGTTTAGTTCTTTATTCTCCCCCCCTGTTTCGGTTTTGGGTTCCATCGATCAACCTTCTCACCACACTCACCACCGACGATCACCACCACCCACGTCGGCCATCAAACTTACCTCCATGCACGACGACACACACACACCCTATTCCGGTACACACACTTTGCCGACGACACACACACCCCATATGCACAGCAGGAACTCAACGATTGATCACACACCCATTTCCCGTCGACGACGATCAACACACACATACAACGATGGAATGAAATAGAACACATACATGACCCACCCACACACATGCACACGCCGATCACTCCCTACCCATCGCCGAACGAAACTGAATAGAGCACACCCACACAACTAACAACAGAACCACACTCCGATCATGCACCCACACACATGAAATCGCCAAAACAATCGGAGGAATGCACACACAACACGCCGAAGAACCCACCACCGCCGGAGGAAAGACACCGCCGAACATCCTCCGATTACCTCTCTCTCTCTCTAGATTTCTAGATTTTTCTTTTGAGGTTTTTGTGATCACTATATGCATGAACGTATATATATATATATATATATATATATATATATATATATATATATATATATATATATATATATATGCATGCTCATAGTGGTTTGAGAATTGATTTCCCACTGCCACATTGCCCATTTCCTCTCTCTCGCTATCTCCAGCGGTCTTCACGGCACACACACGCATATATATATATATTGCCCATTTCCTCTCTCTCGCTATCTCCAGCGGTCTTCACGGCACACACACGCATATATATATATATATATATATATATATATATATATATAACTTTTGTTTAATTACTCTATTCTCCTCCTAACTTTCTTTAGATCTTCAATTTAATCAAATTCAACATTTAAGATTTTCTTAAATTGTAGTTTCACCCCTAAAAATTTAGATTTTATAAATTGAATGCTAATTTGAATCCCAAGTTTAGAATAAATGTTTCTAAATTTGCAATTTGACCCATAAACTTAAAATTTGGATTTGAATTAACACAATTTTACCACATATTTTTCCAATTGCTCTAAAATGCAATTAAAATGACGTACGTACTAAAATCCAGGCCTTACAACCCTTCCCTCCTAAAGAAATTTCGTCCAAAAATTTTATTACCTTAATCGAACAATTGCAGGTATTTGTTCCTCATCTTGTCCTCTCACTCTCACGTCGCCTCTTCCACTGCATGACTGTGCCATAACACTTTGACTAATGGGATTGTTTCCGTCCGCAACACCTGATCTTTACGGCTTAGGATTTGGACTGGCTCCTCAACGTATGTTAAATCTTCTTCTAATTCGATCGGCTGCAAAGTCAACACATGCGAAGGGTTTAGCACATATTTTCAGAGCATCAATACATGAAAAACGTCGTGTAGTCGAGACAACTCTGGCGGTAAAGCACGTCTATAAGCTATCGTGCTAACCTGATCTAAAATTTCATATGGTCCGATGTACCTTGGACTTAACTTCCTTTTCGTACCAAACCTCATTATGCCCTTCCACGGAGAAATACACAAAAACACATGATTCCCCACTTCGAATTCCAACTCCCGCCAGCGCTTATCTGCATAATTCTTTTGTCGACTCTAAGCAATTTTTAATTTTTTTCGAATCACCTTGACTTCGTCTGCTGTCATCTGGGCTATGTCCGACATCAACAATTTTCTTTCCCCTACCTCAATCCAACAGACTAGAGTTCTGTATCTTCTACCATACAACGTTTCATATGGGGCCATCTCGATTGCCGAATAGTAGCTATTATTGTAGGAAAATTTCATCAACATCAAATGATCATTCTAGCTACCAGGAAATTCCAGAACACATCCTCTCAACATATCCTCCATCATCTGAATCGTATGCTCTGATTGTCCATCCATCTGAGAATGGAAACGGTGCTAAATTTCAACTTGGTACCCAAAGCAGTTTGGAGACTCGGCCAGAACCTCGAAGTAAATCTCAGATCTCTATCCGATACTATGGAAACCGGTGTGCCATGCAACCTAGTAATCTCATCAATATACAGTTGGGCATACTTATCAAGAGAATACGTCGTCTTTACGGCCAGAACATGAGCAGACTTGATAAGTCTATCAACGATCACCCAGATAGAATTATGCCCCTTTTGAGTACGGGGTAATCCCGGAACGAAATCTATTGTGATATGCTCCCACTTCCACTCTGAAATAGGTAAATGCTGCAATAGCCCACCTGGATGTTGATGTTCAATCTTAACTGGTTGACAAACAAGACACTTGGCAACAAATTCTATAATTTTTTGTTTCATTCTGATCCACCAAATGCTCACACAAATCTCGATACATTTTGGTACTGCCCGGATGCATCGCGTACGCGGAGCTATACGCTTCCTCCAAGATATCCCTCTTCAAATTTACGTCATTAGGCATACACAGTCTATTTCCAACTATCAAAGCATTATCACTATCCCTGACATGATAATCAGCTCTGCGATCATTTTTTACTTCGTCTCGAATCCTCTCCAATTGAACGTCTAACTTCTGTGCTTCAATAATACGGTCAATCAACGTCGGCCTCAAAGTCAAAGTCGCTAGCAACGCTGCCGTCTAACCAACCGCTAACTGAACTCGCAACGATCTCAACTCGGCATACAGATTAATATGAATAACTTTAATGTGTACGAGCGAACCCGCTGATTTTTTACTCAATGCATCCGCTACAAAATTAGCCTTCCCTGGATAATAGTGGATAGTGCAATCATAGTCTTTGATCAATTCTGTCTAACGCCTCTGCCTCAGATTTAGCTTCTTTTGAGTAAACAAATACTTCAAACTCTGGTGGTCGGTGTTTCACAAGTCTTGCCATATAGGTTGTGCCTCCAAATCTTCAAAGCGAACACAATCGCTGCCAACTCCAAATCATACGTCGGGTAATTACACTCGTGGTTCTTCAATTGCTGAGATGCTTATGCGATTACATGACCATGCTGCATCAGAACACATCCCAGCCCTTGATGTGGCGCGTCGCTATAAATCACAAAACCACCCCCTTCTATCAGGAGAGATAGTATTGGCGCCGATATTAACCTTCTCGTCAACTCTGGGAAACTTTGTTCACATTTGTTAGTCCACTCAAATTTGGATTCCTTACGGGTCAATCGGGTCAATGGGGCAGCTATAACAGCAAATCCCTGCACAAACCGTTGATAGTAACCCGCCAATCCTAAAAAGTTTCGAACTTCAGTCATATTTTTTTGTCTTTCCCATTAGACAACAACTTCAACTTTCTTTGGGTCCACCTGAATACCATCTCCTAAGATAACATGCCCAAAAATACCACATGGTCTAACCAAAATTCACATTTACTGAATTTAGCATATAACCGCTTCTCACGCAACGTCTACAACACAATCTGAAGATGCTTTGCATGCTCTTCTCTACTTTAGGAATAAATCAATATATCGTCAATGAACACGATAATAAATTGATCCAGATAGGGTTGAAAAATCTGATTCATCAAGTCCATGAAAGCAGCAGGGGCATTTGTCAATCCGAATGGCATAATCAGAAATTCATAATGTCCATATCTCGTACGGAACGCCGTTTTTGCCACGTCACTATCTCTAACTTTCAATTGGTGATACCCTGATCGAAGATCTATCTTGGAAAACACTTTAGCCTTCAGGAGCTGGTCGAACAAATCATCAATTCTAGGAAACGGATATTGGTTACGAATCGTCACCCTATTCAGCTGTCAATAATCGATACACATTCTCAATATGCCATCATTCTTCTTCACGAACAACACTGGGGCTCCCCAAGGGGAAACACTGGGTCTGATAAACCTATGGTCTAATAAACCGACGGTCTAATAAATCTTGCAACTGCACTTTCAATTCCTTCAGCTCGGTAGGCGCCATACGATAAGGTGGAATCGATATAGGAGTAGTTCCTAGAAGCAACTCGATAATGAATTCTATTTCCCTATCTACTGGAAACCCTGGCAATTCGTCCAGAAACACGTAGGAAAAATCTCTTACCACTGGAATATCTACTATCTGAACTTCTTTTTGACGGGTGTCAATCACGTGCGCGAGGTATCCCTGACATCTTTTTTTAATAATTTCCTGGATTCTAAGGCTGAAATCAAACTGACAGGAGTGATAATTCTGTCTCCTAAAAATACGAACTCTGGCTCGCCTGAGATTCGAAAGATCACTTCTTTCTTAAAATAATCCACTGTGGCATGATATCCGGATAGCAAATTCATACCCAGTATCACATCGAAATCGTGAATACTCAGGGGTAATAGATCTGCCAATAGTTCCCTATCACCAATCCGAAGTGGACTGTCTTTATACACACTATCTATCCATACTGACTCGCCCACCGGTGTAGAGATAACAATACGATATGATAAAGAAATAGGAAACTTGCCTACATGCACCATGAAAGTTGCCGAAACAAATAAATGAGTAGAATCGGAATCAATAAGTACACGGACATCTCTATCATATAAAGACATGATACCTGTGATCACGTCTGGAGTAGCTTGGGTATTCTGTCGAGTAGTAGCAAAAACACGGCCTCTCGTTAGAGGTCTACCAGTAGATCCTCTGCCACGCCCCTGGACAGTGCTAAGACCAACACTACCCACACTACTCGCAGAAGGTACAGATGTAGAAGCAAATTTCGGACAATTCGTAGATATATGACCCTGCTCATGACAACGAAAACATATCGGTCCTCCCATGGGACAGTCTCTGATGAAGTGATTTGGTGCCCCACACTAATAGCATCTACCTACTCCAACTTGACTAGACAGTTGATTCTTTCTGATAGGTGTGATCTACCTACGTATTTTCAAACTGAATTAAGTTGGTTTTTTAGCGTTTATATAATATTTTATTATGTTTCAATTAGTTTTCATACTTTTTGTATAAATCAGGTGTGTGGAGCAAAAAAATAGAAAATTGGAGTGAAAACGATGAGATCAAACCGAAGGCGAGTCGAAGTTATGGTGGATAAACAAGTAAGGAGACAAAAATATGAAGGAAACCCACCGCCTAGGCATCCAAATCTCCGCCTAGACAGTAAAGATGCTAAGAATGATAAAAGGCTACTGAAAGCCCACCGCCTAGGTAGAAAATTCCTCCGCCTAGGTAAAAACCCCAGTAAAAACATTTTCAAGTCTACCGCCTACTTCTTCGCCTAGGCGGTCACAAACCTGCAAAGTCGGTACAGGTGCTGTAACTTCAAGGCTATTTTAGACTATGATACAATCCTATTTTGGAAACACTCGAAACATGGAAGTTGTAGATCTTTTTCTTAGCTTTCCATAGGTTTTTAAATCACCTTAATCGAAGTTCGGATGAAGAAGTTACAGTCAAAATAAAATTGACAACCTGCAGTAACTTCGCCGAGGCGAAGTTCCGGCAGAAAGTTAACCGACCTAACTTCGCCTAGGTGAAAATCCGGCTGTACAACCTTAATATTTATTAGATATTTTGAGATATTTTGCCTATAAATACCCCTCTCCTCCCCCTTCTCCGGCCTCTCTTGGTTTCTTGAGCACCTTAGGCTATATTTAAGCCTAGGTTTAGGAGTTTTAGAGGTGGAGCTCACATCCCGAAGTGGAGAAGACGGCGAATCGATCGTTGAGCGTTCTTAGTGGTTTATCTTCAGACGAGACTAAGTTATTCGATTGTTTTTCTTTATTTCTTTATCTTAGGATCATGTGAGCATGTTTAGCTCGATTTATATGTTTATACGGTTATGACCACGAGTTAAATATGGATTGTAGTAGGGATTAACAGTATATTTATAAATATGTTTGTTTGGATGATTTCGGTGTTGCGTTTATGTTTGTTCTTTGTAGTTTGATTGTATTTATCGTATTGTTTGTTTATTATGCTTGGATTGATAAATGGAGAATACGGGATTTTGACAAACCCCAAATTCGGATTAGGGTAAACAAACACCACAATTTTATAACCCAGTTGAGGTTTGAATCGTGGATAATCAATGACGTTGGGGCAAAGACTAACGCTACCTAGGGTCGTTAAGACGTTGAGGCGGATTTCTTCGTTGACTCGAAGTTGCATTATATCCCTCGTCTTACACTCGGGAGAGGTGGAGAGGGAGTTTTAGAATGGAGATTGTCGATAGGAAAAATATAACGGGATGATCCAATAACTTGGGAAGGAGTTGGATTGTGTGCAATCAATGACGCTGGGCGAGATTCACGTGACCTAAGATCGTTAAGACGTTGAGGGGGATTTCTTCGTTGACTCAAAGTCATGTATTCTCCTGTCTTACACTCAGGAGAGGTGGCGGTGGAGTTTACGTACCAAGATTGTCAAATAGGTCGAACACCGTAAACGTGAATAAATCGAGATTGAACACGTATTTGTAAACACGTTAATCCCTAGATAATTCTTTACCCTAAAACATATTAACATATTAGTGTAGTTAATTTAGGTTATATTAGTATTAATTTAATTAATTAAATACATTTGTTTTCCGCCTAGATAAAATTAGGTCACGACAAGCGCGGTATTCGATAGTAATGACACCAATCCCTGTGGATACGATAACCCGATCTTTCACGATCACACTATACTAAAACTTTGACCTCGTATACTTGCGAGTAGTCATATGCTTCGAAGGATAGTAGAATCCTTCGGCATACAAGTTTTTGGCGCCGTTGCCGGGGATTGGCGATTTCGTTAGTATTGATATTGTGTGTAAATGACTTAATTTTACTTTAGGCATTTCTTTATATATAATTTTGTTTGTAGTTTTGTTTTTGTTTCTTATGCAGGGTACGTGCCGATGTTAGATCGACGGATATTGATGCTTCCCTTTCGACAGAATTCTAATCCGTTTTATGTTGCTTGGCCAAGCACATAAGCCGGTGAGGCATTTCGTTGAAAGATTGAGTCATTCAAAGCAAAATCTCGTTTTGAGGGCGTTCTGAAAATATTGGGTTGAGGACATTAAACCACGCGCTTCTTGGGAGGTAACCCAGGGTCAAATAAGTTAAATCCGTCACATCCGACTTGAATCGGAGGTGAGATTATCTCGCCTCCCAGGAAAGTGTTCTAAACACCCTTCGTCAGCATGCTTTAATTTCATATGTTGAAGAATGATGATTGAGTTCGCTGAGGACACTGTCCACTTTGAGTTTGGCGGTGATGTGTAGTATGTAGTATTGTTAGTTTATGTGTGATTGTTTTTCCGTATTGCATGTGTGTTTAGGTTAGAATGTGTTTATGTTTTTGTGTTGTTGTTTTCATGTTGAGTTTTGTGTTCATTTGGGCCGTCACCCGATAATGAAAATTACCCCTGGTTGTTTTCGAAGTCAAGGGTAATACCCATGTATGTGTGATTCTGTGTGCTTGACTATGTTTTTTGGTAAAAATTATTATAGATCCTAATTTGCACGGGCACATAGACTCAATGTATTTTTATTCAATTGATTTGAAGATGATTATCCATTAACCAAATTCATGACACATTAAGGATTCTAGAACTTGATTGAGGGGAAGTTTGAGGCGAAATCCTAGGCGAAGTAGTTCAGAAGACATGATTTAGGAAGTCGTTTTGTCGCTTGAGCTGTTTTAAGCCTACCTTGTTAAATGTTTATCCCTCGTTACCTTGTTGAATCTTAAATGCAAATTCAATTCAGAACACATAAACTAATTCCATGGCCAATGGATCTTTTTCCAAACCTAAATCGCTGAATTTAAAGGTACATTAGAGTGAATCAAGTTAGCAATTGTAAATGCTACTTGATGTGAGCGGTTGAGTTTAGGGCGAACTTCTAATTGGTTCGGTATATGAGTACTCACTTGTTGTTTTTCATTTGTATTTCACACACCCCTTCAATTGTAATATTCAAATAAGTTTGGGGGTGTGTTCGTTGGAAACAAAAAAGGAGTCAAATGTAAATACGATTTTTATTTCTGTTTCTTTTGACAAGTGAGTACGTCGGTTTTAATTGCATGTTCAAGATTGTTTCCAATCTTTCTATGGGGATTCGAGAGTGAATGCACCAAGCGTTGAGCCTTGGGTAACGTTAAGTTAATAACATTAACCCGTTTTCTATTCCAAATTACCCTTGGCCAAATATACCAAATCCGAACCAAGTCCTAATGATCTTCATAAACTACTAAACCTACATTAGTGGAGAGTAGACTCCAATCCAGCTTATGGTAATCCTTAACTCATAAATTTCGTTGAGGGATAATCCAATCCGATCGTTGGATAGCCATATTATTGAGTCTCACACTAACACGTTTACAGGATCTAGAATAGCGTTCACCATTATTGCATGTCGAAATTCTAGAACATTACATGTTGTGTGTTACCGCCTGAACTCGAAATAATTGGCGGTTGTTGAGGGAAAAATAAATAGGCGGTTAGAAGAAGTCAAAACTTGCATGTTGTTATGTTTAGATTGTTTTTAGGTTGTTTGTTATTTAATTCAGTTTGTTTGTTTTTTTGTTTTGTTTTTTTTTTTTTTTTTTTTTTTCATTTTAGTATGTATGTTTAGCTCGAAGACTAGCCAAATTTCACCTTCCCTGCCTCTGTGGGCCGACACTTGATTCAGATACACTCTACTATTGCCTGGAATATGATTGCCAGGGACCACGACTCCTAACGGATTGGCCAAACAATGGGGCCCGAGCAACTGGCAGTCGAGGTACCGCCCCCCGTGAAGTGCCATGTGGAAATCTGTTGGGTGACTCAAATCTGCTCTTTTTGTATTGCTCACGACTCTCGACGATTTCCTGAACATCCTTCTCTACTAGTTTTGCCGTATTCACCAATTTCGCATAACTCTTAATCTGCCTATTTGTTAACTTGGAACGAATCTTTAAATGAAGTCCCTTCTGGAATTGTCTGCATTTCGCCTCTTCCGTTTTCACCAGATCAGGGGCAAAACGGGACAAAGCATCAAATTTGACTTCGTATTGCTTAACGGTCATTTTCCCTTACTTTAGAACTATAAATTCTTCCTCCATCTGGAACCGGTAAGACTCATGAAAATACTTCTCATTGAACACCGCAACAAAACGATCCCAAGTGAGTTCCTTGCCGGAAATGGTAATCAATCTCTTCATTTCTTCCCACCAATGTTCGGCTTCTTCTCTCAGCGGAAAAGTGGCAAGAGGTACTCGACTATCATCAATAATCCTCATAGCCACGAATACGTGACCCACACCTCTAATCCAATTCTCAACATCCGCTGGACCCGCCGTTCCGATGAAAACCGGAGGGTCCAACTCCTTGAATCTCTTCAAGCGTACTGCCTGAGATGTAGCAGTATCAGTTTGGGCCTTTTGAGTTTCCATGATTTTCACCTGCTGCTCTCTCAGTTGGGCAGTAGCTTGCAAAATCCTTTCAACAGCATCCAAGCTCCCTTGCACCCTATCACCCTGTTCCTGGGGTTCCACTTGTCTCGGGGGTTCCATCTGCCTCTGGGGTCCCATACTTCCAGAACTCTCGTTTCTCTGCTCCATTCCTACTATCTGCAATAAAATTCAACTCAACAACCAACTAGGCCAACCAAAAAATGATAGTAATTAATTGACTTAAATAACTCCTACGCGAGTGCCAAAATCACCCACCGACACCCTATCTCAAAGTCTCATACCAACTAGATGACTGGCACGTCTTCCTATCTTAGGGTCCTCTACTGACACGATAACTGGCGAGTCTACAGAACGTATAATCTAGGCTCTGATACCACAAATTGTCACACCCCACCTCGAACACTTGTCACCCCTAAACAACCAACCAATTAGAAACCACGACATATATATACAAACACATACAGGCACACAATCATATACATTCTCTCAACCTGGGACACATCCATCCTTGAATATCTATACAACAAAAATAGTAACAACGAAATAATAATGTTGAACCTCCCACGGGTTCGCCTCAGACAGCCTACTCCCAAAACAACGCTACAGCAGGACTTTACCTAGTGCCAGTAGGGGACCGACTCTTAACCGCTGCACCTGAAACTAAATTTTTTATCGGTGTACTGTCTTCATAATAAAAATATTTTTGTATATGGATCAAATATAATAATAATTTAAATACTACATTTCAAATAATAATACAAAAATCACATACCACCTGGAAAATTTTGTTTTCCTGTCACCACAGAAATAAACTCATAGATTTATAACATTCCAACCAAGCAGTGAAAATCCAACAAAATACTATATCTAACCAAATAGTATAAAGCAACCAAAATAATAGATACACCAATATATATGGATACACCAATCCAGTGTAAAGTAATATATATAAATTTATCCAACCGGTTCACCATATACAACAAAACACCACACCACCCTCCGACTAGCCACAGGATCGTTTTAACCTCACGATCGAGAGTTGCAATGGTACCATACCACCAGTAGGATTTGCTTTCCTAACGGGTCACAACAATACTCTGCAGGACTTTGCCTAGCAGATAATCAACGCTCTGCAGGACTATGCCTAACAGATAAACAACGCTCTGTCGGACTATGCCTAACAGATAAACAACGCTTTGCAGGACTATGCCTAGCAGATAATCAACGCTTTGCAGGACTATGCCTAGCAGATAATCAACGCTCTGCCGGACTATGCCTAACAGATAATCAACGCTCTGCCGGACTATGCCTAGCAGATAAACAACGCTCTACAGGACTATGCCTAATAGATAATCAATGTTCTGTCGGACTATACCTAGCAGATAAACAACGCTCTGCAGCACTATGCCTAACAGATAATCCACATCCCTTTCGGGAAGAAATACTATGGCATAATCGGACCAAACATCAATTTCCACCTAAAAATAAATGACTCAGTCCACAATCATTTTTCCATCCTTTTAGAAACCAACTAGATTCAACAAATCATTTTCCATCCTGTTTAAAACCAACGTAATCCACAAAACATTTTTCCACAATCGCCCAAAACCGCTTGATCCATATAAGTTGCAAATTCGTCCAATTTTAAATAAACATATTTTTCATAATATATACGAAAATACAATTTGTAATTTACGTAGAAGACAATACACTCACCTCGATATCCATTTTGCAAAATTTCTACTGACCACACTCTATCGGTATGCTGGTGCCTGTGAACCTAATAGTGATAGGGTCTAAATTAATATTTTATTCAACATAACCTAATCATGCAATGCAAATCCTAAATTTCACCAATTTCCCATTCACCACATTTTATTATGAAAAATTATTATTTGGTTAATTTTTGCTCCGTTAATAATTACGGTACACGATTTATTCATCTGAACGGTCTCAAATTTATTATCGCAATTACGACATTTTGATGCTAGTAGTTAAATTTAACAAAATTAGAAATCGGTCAAAGTTTTACCCTTTTACGACTTGTCGACGTTCTACAGTTTTTCTGTTTCTGGTTCACCGTCGTGGCGACATGCTTCTTCTTTCCGTAATCTGCTCATTGACTCGTCACTGCCTAGCCTAAAGTTGTCACCACCAAGGCGAACGACCGACTTCTCTGCTCTAATCCCTGGTTCAGTTCTTTATTCTCTCCCTCTGTTTTGATTTTGGGTTCCACCGATCAACCTTCTCACCACACTCACCACCGACGATCACCACCACTCAGGCCGGCCATCAAACTCACCCCCATGCACGACGACACACACATACCCCATTCCGGTACACATACTTTGCCGACGACATACACACCCCACTTGCACAGTAGGAACTCAACGATTGATCACACACCCATTCCCCGTTGATGACGATCAACATACATATACAACGATAAAATGAAACAGAGCACATGCATGACCCACCCACACACATGCACACGCCGATCACTCCCCACCCATCACTGGACGAAACTGAACAGAGCACACTCACATAACTAACAACAGAACCACACTCCGATCATGCACCCACACACATGAAATCGCCAAAACAATCAGAGGAATGCACACACAACACGCCAAAGAACCCACCACCGCCGAACACCCTCTGATTCCCTTTCTCTCTCTCTAGATTTCTAGATTTTTCTTTTGAGGTTTTTATAATCACTATATGCATGAACGTATATATATGCATGCTCATAGTGGTTTGAGAATTGATTTCCCACTTCCACGTCGCCCCTTTCCTCTCTCTCTCTGTCTCCGGCGGTCTTCACGGCACACACACACGCACATATGCATATATATATATATATAATTTTTTGATTTATTACTCTATTCTCCCCCTAACTTTGTTTAGATCTTCAATTTAATCAAATTCAATATATATATAATTTTTTGATTAATTACTCTATTCTCTCCCTAACTTTGTTTAGATCTTCAATTTAATTACTCAATTTAAGATTTTCTTAAATTGTAGTTTCACCCCTAAAATTTAGATTTTATAAATTGAATGCCAATTTGAATCCCAAGTTTAGAATAAATGCTTCTAAATTTGCAATTTAACCCATAAACTTTAAATTTGGATATGAATTAACATAATTTTACCCCGTATTTTCTCAATTACTCTAAAATGCAACTAAAATGACGTACGTGCTAAAATTCAGGTCTTACACGAATTGCCTCTCTCGAACCAGCAGATCGAGAAGCGACGAAAGGTAACGAATGGCATATCTGAAACTCCGGCCATCCCATGGAGGGTCGGCATTGTTTCTAGCAGTTCATGGAAGATCGCAGTCGAAAAGCACCAATCAAGCTTCGATTTGACTGTTGCAACCATTGAGCATGGCAGTTTTGGAGTCGGCGAGACTGGTGGTCCAAGCTAATGACGAAGGAGATGGCAAAAGATCGTGAAGGAATAACGAGAGAGATCAAAGGAAAAAGGAAGAACATACAAGGAGGAGAAAAATCGTGAAAGCCATGAAGAAGAATCAGGATTATTTGGTGCTGTATGGATTCGAACAAGCTCCGTGAGTTTGGTATAAGGGACTTAGCTGATATTTGATTGAAAATGGTTTTTGACGAGGTCTTAGTAACATTACATTATTTATCAAGCATAATGAGTCTAATATCCTATTAGTACAAATATATGTTGATGATATTACATTCCTATCTATTAATGAGGATCTGTGTCAAGAGTTTGCCGAGAGTATGCAGATTGAGTTTGAAATGAGTATGATGGGAGAATTAACCTTCTTTCTTGGTTACAAATTAAGCAAATCAAAGAAGGGATTTTCATTAATCAAGTAAAGTACACAAAATAGTTACTGAAAAAATATAGTTTGGATGATGCTAAAGATAACAAAACTCTCATGGCAACAGTTACAAAAATAGAAAAAGACGATACGGGCAAAACCGTCAATGAGAAAATGTATCGAGGTATGATTGGTAGTTTATTATTTCTTACTGCTAGCAGACCTGACATAATATTTGGTGTATGCTTGTGTGCTAAATTTCAGTCTTGTCCGAAAGAATGGCATCTAACAGCTGTCAAGCGAATCTTTCGATATTTGAAAGAGACAAGTGATCTAGGATTATAGTATCCTAAGGGGAGTAACTTTAAGTTAAATAGTTACTTCGATGCTGATTTTGCCAAATGCAAAGTTGAGCATAAAAGTACAAGCAGTTTATGTCACTTTTTAGGACATACCTTAGTTTCTTGGTCGAGCAAGAAACAAAATGTGATTGCTTTATCTACGACTGGGGCAGAGTATATGGTAGCTAGAAATTGTTTCACATAAATTTTATATATTAAGTAATAATTATATGATTTTGAGATATTTATAGAAAAGGTCCCTATTTATTGTGATAGTAAAAATGTTATATGCTTAAATAAGAATCCGACACAATTCTCACGAACTAAGCACATAGAGATTCAACATCATTTAATTCGTGATCACATTCAGAGAAATGATGTAACTATTGAATATTTTATATCTCCAATCAGCTTGCTGATATTTTTATCTAGTTGAAGATCAATTCGTGAAAATCATTTAAGGTTTAGGTATGACTAGGCATAATGATATACGCCTAGAGTGATATTTTTAGTTCTCCGCCCCCATATTTTGAGATGACAAAGAAGGATAAGTTGATGTTTAATGAGAAGTTGATGTTTAAGGATTTGTTCGCCTAAACATTACATTAATTAAAGGGAAAAATTATTGAGAGCTTATGTTGAATATCTTGATTATGTTTTCATTATTGTGCTTAAATGAGTTTAAATACCCGTCCTCGAATTTAGGAGGAGCGTGGTTACATTATATTTTAAAGAAAACATTAAAGTTAATTGTCGTCATCAAAAAAAGGAGAGATTATTGAATCCAAGGTTTTGATGAACAGTTAAGTATTGATATTTTTAGTGAAACTAATGATTTTATTGAGTATTTCAGATTTATAGTTTCATGTGTTTTATTAGGAATAAGATTTGTTGAAGAAAACATAAAGAGTGCAAGATGTATATAACAAAGATGTGAAGAGTTTTGAAGACACTGAAGAAAATTAGGTGAAAATAACTCTTTACTTATATACCCATAATGCAACCCGAATTAGGATTACGCACGATACTTCAAATAAATTAATCTTATGTGTGTCTTGATAAGAAGTGATAAGTTTAAGATCCTAAAATAAGATATTTGATGTGCACCTTATGTGAAATGGTTTTGATAAATGACCTAAGTTTATATATATATATATATATATATATATGTGTGTGTGTGTGTGTGTGTGTGTGTGTGTGTGTGTGTGTGTGTGTGTTTTAAAATATAAAATATTGTGTTTTCGGGTCAATTCGGTCAACCGGCAAAAGGGGTCAGTCGACTTATCAAAACAATGAGTTTTGGGAGTAGAAATGGAGTCCTACTGATCCAATCGATCAACTGAGAAAAGCAATTGGTCAACAGTTTGAAATAGTTGCTAAAATGTGTAAATAAGTAAAGATTCTGGTCGATTTGGTCAACTGACGGGTTCAGGTTGGTCAACTGAATGAAACATTGGCTAAATTGAAGAAATTGGGAAAGTCACTGATCGAGTAGGTCAACCAACTATCTCAATCAATGTTTTTATTGATTTGATCTCTTAGTAAAAAATTATCCTTTTTCTATGATTCCAAGAGAGGGATTTGGGGGATTTGAGTGGAATTCAAATATGCATGACCTATTATATGATCTCTATTGCTTTAGTCCATATATTTTGATATTCCATTAATTAAAGTGATTTAATACTTCCTATTCTTATGGTTTTAAATTGAGAAACGTTTTATAGACCTAAATGAGTGTTTCAAAGAATATTTTTAAATGAAATATACATATATTGATAGGATAAGTTATATGGGGTCTTAGAGTGTCATTTTATGACATATCTTTGAAAAACTAACCGTTGGAGGGCTAATTCTAGGCCTATTTATTAAGTCCTACGAGAATAAGATTATACACATCAAAAATATCAGTTTTGAGTTTTTATAAGAGTGATATTATTGTTGAGATTTCTACGAGAGATTATATTCAAGTTCTTGATCTAAAGTGCTTACTATTTGGCGTCACTGGTTTGAGTTCTAACTGCGATATATTTCTTGTCTTCAGTGTTTCTCTGTGTGATCATTCCAAGTCTTGTTATTTGCTTTCTAACGATATATTTATATTGATTACTTAGTTTAGGATTGTTTAGAAAAACATTTTGAACTTAAAGCCGGAAAATCTTTGAAACGGTTTTTACTTGATTATCTGATTACGTGTTTAATTTGTGTTATCCACTTTATTATTTAATCATATTTTATTTACCTCACACCGTATCTATCACGTAATAATTATTCAGACCATTAATTGAATATATTTGTACGGATGTGGTAGAAGCCCCCCGTGGGATGAAACTTACATTTTTTATATTTGTGAGTTGGAGAAGATTTGACACATTTGGGATGATGTCTAGTTAGGGTAGCTAGGTTTCGATATTTTTTCTGTGAAAAAAATTAGGGTTTGATCTTTATCCTGTTAAAAAAGATAGGTTATTATTTTTCCTTGAAAAGAACTAGATTTTGATTCAGCCTGTAATTGAATTATAGAGTGAATTGTAAAGGTTCATCCTAACCCTGTGAAAAGGATAAGTGAGAGAGTGTTAGGTTAATTCTTAATTTGTGAAAAGAATCAGGGTATTGTAAATGTTTATTTTGAACTTGTGAAAAGAATCAAGAATTATAAAGGTTTAGTTCCTACCTAATAAAAGAATCAAATGGTTTAGTAGATTGCGAATCTCCGTGGAGCTTGGAGGACTGAATGTAGATAAGAGTAGCTCGCCGAATCAGGATAAATTCTTGTTTATTGCATTTCTTATTTTCTTATATTGTGTTTGGGTATGCATTTAATATTAAACACATTTTCGCTGCATAACAAGATAATAATTGATTTAGGAAAATTGATTATTTGTATTTAAATGACTTAATTGTTTAAATTTTATAATTACCCAATTCACCCATCCTCTCCCTTGGGTAGCTCTTTGGACCAACAATTAGCATATTGGTATAACTTGTTTCCTGGTATGGTCCAAACTAAGTCCTAATAAGCCCTTTACATCATCAACATATTGAAGATCATTAGTTTACTCTTTTTATATTATAAAATAAAGATAAGTTCATTGAGAGTTCAATTTTCAAGGCATGGTCTAACAACATCCACATCTTGTACGACTTTAGGCCAATGGAACTTCGATCCAAATAGATCCACCAATGCACGACTACGACGACACATATCTCATAGCTCACGTTTACAACTTAATATTTGATGTGAGGGATATTTATTTAGATGTCATTATTTACTTATTTAGCTTGTTTAACATGTGTCTCATACATATAACAAAATAAATAATGCCCCATACATACAAGCATGCTCATTGGGCGAAAAAAATTAGCATAAATATAATTGTCCCATACACGCATATAAATGGACAAGGATGATCATTAACTTGATGTTCGATTTGACTTGAGACACTAGGCTAAATCTAAGTTAATTAAGTTATGTAATTAATTATTTAGCCAAAGTCGATGCATCTCAAGCATCCCTTTCTTGGGCTTCTAATGATTTGGCCTCCATCGCTCCATGCTCCTGATTGGACTCTTCTTTTTTTCTATCATCGTTGGGCCTCCTCTCATTTTCGTAAATTATAAATACGAAAAATATTATAAAAGAAGGTAGCTTTCCATTGCTCATTTAAAGATTCTCTTTGTTATCTGTAGAAAATACAATATTTGCTTGGGAATTACCATATATTTTGAGATTCTAAAAGTACGTGGTCATCCGTCGTCTTTGTCTAGACCACCCTATGAGTATGTGGTCACTCTTATTGTCCATTTTAATGGTGTTCGGTTGTGTTGTGAGGCGATTCCCAAGGTCCGAAAATTACTCTTCAACTCTTACTTGTTTAGCCTTGCATACTTGTAACAGCGATTCTTTAGAGAATCATCTGGTGCAATTGGAACTCGACCAGTGCTTCAAGCAGATAAGACATATGATGATGAATCTAATGAGGAAGAGTATTAGGAATTATAAATTTATTGTTTTAACTAATCAATTCGAATCAATCATTGACATTCATGTTTCCCTTCTGTTTTTGACATATTATTATTAACAGATAATTTAGTCTTATTTTTTATGATTCAATTAAATTTGGGACTCAATGAGTTGTAAATTTAGTTTCAAAAGTGTGTTTAGTGTAGTATGTGTATCTCTCTCATCGAAAAATTTGTATGTCGTTTGTCATCTTCTTCCGATAACATCTTTCTGCGTCCTCGCATGATCTTGAAAGTAAAAATTAAAGAAAAAATGAAAATTCGAAAAACAAATGCAACGCGCATTCGGGAAGTCGTTTTAATTGTTCAAGTGCTGTACCTCCAGGAGATAGACTGTCGAGACAATTGTTTTAATTGTTTGGCACATCATTGGGACTATAAAAACAATTGTCGCACAGTTAACCCATTGCATCGCTGATGTTTCGAGACTTGAATCTAAAGTCCTTCCTCTTAGGGATTTTAGAGATTACAATTTGCTTCCTATGCGGGTTTTTTTTTTTCCCTATCAATACAAGTCGTATCCTCCATTTTCATGTATAATTATTTTAAAGATTTTGTATCTTAAAAGTTCATCTTCTAAGCCTTTTGGCAGAAAATCACCTGGACCATACTTTCACGACTGAAAATCATATCTAAAATTACGCTTAATCTCCTACCTTCACATATAGATAAAGTCCAACATGATTTGCAAAACACAAGCAGAATAATAGAAGTTCCCAAGCGGGGTTGAAGTTGAGGAAATCAACAAACTGATTGGAAGACATCGAGGACATGACAAGTGCAAGATATTTTGGTGAGGCAAGTTATGCTACCTTGACATGAAGAAAGTTGTGCGATAGTAAAAACTCATGAAGGGCAATCAGAGCGCATGCATGTAAGTTGTAGAACTCGCGTGTATCACTAAACTTTACTAGTAGATTTAGCATATGTCGCAAAACAAACACTAATTTTTTTGCGAATTTGATTTTTCACCTAAAAATTTATCACTCCTTTATGCTTCCAATCTTTATCTTTTGTAGTACATTATTTTAAACTCTCGTGATAACTTACAGATGTAATAATTAAGATTAAAAATCAAATATCTAATGTGAGAAAAATAATTGCCTATTCAACCACCTTTCGTAGGTCATCTTAGCTACGTGATGTTAGCGATAGAAGGCAGAACAGAAGGCTGAACGGCCTTCGAAAACACACCACAAATCTTAGATGACCAAGAATGGGAAAATTTGTCGAAGTGAAATGCTATAAAAAATTATTTAGAATAGTGTTTTTCAAAACAAAATCACTCTCCCAACTAGCACGACTTCAACGACAAGTAAAACGCAGCCCAAAGTAACAGCTTTAGTTCAAAACATTAAAGTTGCTGACTTCTAAAAATAACCGCCCGCAGTTTTGGAAATAAATTTCAAAGTTCCGTTAAAAAGAAAATATGTCCATACAAGGCTCTTCTCATCAAATTTACCTCAAATTCAACCACAAACGCAATATGCACAAGCTATAGCTTTACACTTATAAAAATGATCTCTACACGTTCTCTGCACACATTATTAGATATCCTGTTTGATATTTACATTGCGAGAACCAACTAATATCACACACAATACTCATAGAAGCTCTTTTTTCCCAGACAAAGGAGAAACAATAGCTTTACCAAATATAAGAATACCCGCCACACACATAAGAAACACACAATACGTTGTTTGAAACCCACAATTTGTAGTAAGAAAGTACGAAGGCATTGAACAAAAACCTACTCAATCACTTGGACGCCTTGTTTTGGGTAGGATAACCCTGAGGTTTTGCTGTGGACATCACACGTAAGCGTATAGCAATTTCAGTGAATGATGGGCGTACTTCAGGATCTGGAGCCCAACACTGCTCCATAAGTGATCTCCAATCCGAATCACAGTAGTTGGGCACATGTGGCCTCAGTGTGTTACTCACTATACCTCCTGCATCATGTTTCAAAGACGATCGAATAGCATATTACTAAAACGCACCAACACATAAATGCTGAATTAAGGAATGCAGTATTTGCCGACAGGGAAATTTTAGAATATTTAAGATATAATTTTAGCATGGATTTGGGTAATTAATATCTCTATTTAAATAGACACACACACACACACATATATATATATATGTATGTATGCATACAACAATATACATTCAGGTGAATTCAACTTAAAAGAAAACCCATTGCACATTCTACTTTGATGCAAGCATGCAGAAGCGTTCTTATACGAAATGTAAGAACTTAAATCCTCATTTGCACTAAAACTTTCACAATCTACAAAAGATCCACACTTTTCATCCAAAAAAGAAACAAGAAAGTGATTATTTTATCATGAAAATGACATTTGAGCATAATCCACTATCCTCATTGAGGACCAAAAGAAGTGTTACGAATCACAGGACAACTGACAAATAAAAATATAAACATTCTTCTGATGATGCAGGAATAGATGGAGTTGGATATTGTTTTCAATTTGCACATACGATTTTGTAATCCACGAGGAAAAACAATTTATAAACTCAAAAGTCAATTATTATATTGTTTAACAAGTCATGTATTAATTTGGAAATAAAAGTTATTTTGCACTCAAATTAATCACGAAAGAAAAAAGTACCAAAAAAGTGGGATAAGTATCTCTAGTAGAAAAAGTACAAGACAAGCATGTATGCATATCGATTTTGTTTGCACAATTGGGTATTTTGCAAAAAAAAAAATCGAGTTTTAAGCAATATTGTTCTTAATTTAGTAAAACAAGTAATTAATCAAATTTTACCAAACTCTTGCCAAATGAGATTCATGCAAAATGAGATCAATTTAGGCACTGTTTGGTATTTTCTTAAAATACTTTTGAAAATCAAAAGGTAATTTCATGTTCTCTGAGTACTTGAAGCAAATCTAACTTTCCAATTATTATAGTAGCATCATGCACTCAGCCTGTTTGGTTATCTCCTGAACAAAAATGCGACATGAGAGAGAGAAAGCACACCTATTATCGCCCCATAATGCATGTTGGCATAAGGCTCTTCGCCTGTAAGAATTTCCCATAACACAATCCCAAACGAAAACACATCAACCTGCCACAAAACGAATAGTCATCATAAGTACTGCATGGGCTGACATATAAAAGAGTCTTCTTTGCTTTGCTTCCCCGCAGGATCTCCAGTCATTTGTCAATCATTTTAGTGAAACATGGTTTCTTATCATATATAAGGAAAATCAAGAAGATTCAGCAAATGAAAGAAAATAACCTGAAATTTAGGAGCTCTCAAAACTGGTTTCCAAAACAAACTGAACAAGAATTGAAAAACAATGCATGATGTAATATTAAACAAGTCTTCATCTGTTCTCCATTTTCTGTCCCCCCCCACCCCACCCACCCCACCACACCTCGAATATGCAGTTGACAGAATCTTCTAAAAATGTCAGATTCCTTCTCACAATCAGACTTGTGATATTATGCTTCTCACTAAGAACTTCCTACAAAACTTGCATGCATACCACCACATTTCCATTATATTCAAGCCTTAAACTAACTTGTGCTCAAATATTCTAGCAAAATAAACATAATTCTATATAGGAAAACATGGTACATTTAGTTGCCGAAATCTTCTAAAATGTCAAATTCCAAGTCAAATACTAGATTCCATGCTTCTTACTAAGAAATTCCCACCAAACTTACTCAAATGTACCACCTCACGTCCATCATAATGAAGCCTCAAAATAACTTGGGATCAAATATTTTAGCTTGAGAAACATCTAGTTAATAAAAATTTACAGTTTTTGAAAATACATACATTTTGATAGCCAGGATTGCTGCGGGGAAAACGAAAGGTTTAGAATCAATTTTTCATTTAATTCAGTACTGGTTTCCACCTTTTTTACCCTTTTAAAATCTCATATATTTATTTTTACCCATGCTAACATAAAAATATATATATATATATATATTACCACTTTTAATTATTTTCATTTTTTTACCAATTATATATTCTCTCACAACTACATATTTACATAGCTTTGGATTTTCCAATGTCCAACAAGTATAAATTTAATATATTTTTAAACAAACTATAAATTATTTAATATAATAAAAAACCAAAAGAACATGTGTCGGTAAATTAGGGTTAGTTTTGGTATGAATTTGATTGATTAGAAATTTGAATAATTTGGGAAAGTAGTGATTTGAACAAATTAGGAAATTCATTCATCGTATGGATTCTAGGGTTAGCAACCGTGTATTATTCTCTTCCTATTTAAAGGTGTTTGCTCCTTTGTAATTGTATCAATGAATACGAGAATTATTCCCTCCTTTCTTTCTATATGGCATTAGAGCTCTAGGGTTCGATTCAAAGTCTCCATGGTTGGCTCCAACTCAGCATCGTCGGACACAAGCAGAGGGGCGATTTCATCGGGGGGTTCGCAGCGACCGACGATGTCGTCGGGGGTGGGGGGTGGGGGGGCTTCGCAACAGTAGCTTTTAGCTACCTCCTTTTATGAAAATTCTCTTCAAATTATCATTCACAAATTGAAAATGGAAAAAATTACCTTGAGTGGTCTCAGTCCGTGCAGTTAATGATCGACGGCAAAGGGAAACTCGGACACTTGAATGGCAAAGTAACACCGCCAGCCACCGACGATCCGAGATACAAGCAATGGCATTCGGAAAACTCAATGGTGACTGCCTGACTGATCAATTCCATGGAACCAATTGTTGGAAAACCCTTCTTGTACCTACCGACGGCTTGCAATGTATTGGAAGCAACTCGGGAAACCTATTCAGATTTGGACAATCACTCACAATTGTTCGAATTAAACATTCAAATGTGGAAGATGCAGCAAGGCAATCGTGAGGTAACAACCTACTATAATGATATGATGATGACTTGGCAGGAATTGGATATATTTGAAGTTGAACAATGGGAAAATCCAAATGGTAGTGCTCGGTACAAAAAGAAGGTTGAGAGAGACCGGGTATTTATGTTCTTGTTTGGTTTGAACAAAAAACTCGATGAGGTTCGAGGACATATTTTAGGAAAGCAACCCTTGCCGACGATAAGGGCGGTTTCCGAAGTACGTAGAAGAAACACGACGACAAGTGATGTTGAAGAATATTGATGAACCAAAAATAGATGTTGAAGGATCTGCTCTTGTGGCCCAAGGTGCAGATTCAGAAAGAGATAGGCGAGGAGGAAAGCAGAGGTCTTGGTGTGACCATTGTAGAAGGCCATGGCATACCCGGGAAAGTTGTTGAAAGCTACATGGGAAACCGGCAAATTGAAGAAAAAACCAGACAGTGACACCAGGTCATGGGGAGATGCCTGCGCATTTCAAGCTAGCAGCTCAAATCCAGGGCAACAATCTTCCTTAGAGTCACTTCCGTTTACAAAGGAACAGATAGAGCACCTATATAGAATATTTCAGTCTCAATCCTTAGGAAATTCTAACATATCTTGTTCTCTAGCACAATCAGGTCACTCTTTCACTGCCGACATCGCTTGTACCAAGTCTAATGGCGCTTGGATACTAGATTCAGGTGCTACCGATCATATGAACGACACTTCACAATTTTTTTCTTCATATACACCTTGTGCAGGGAATCAAAAAATTAAAATTGTTGATGGCTCTTTTGCTACTATTGCTGGGAAAAGAACAGTTACCATTTCCCCTTCTCTAATTCTTACCATTTGTCATATAATCTCATGTCTGTCAGCAAATTAACTCTTGATCATAATTTTCAAGTTAATTTTTGGTCTTCTGGTTGTGAATTTTAGGATTTAATCTCAGGGAAAATGATTGGGGGTGCTAAATAAGATTGTGGCCTCCACCTTTTTAATAACGGATCAACCTTTGGAAGGCAAAATCAACAGACTTGTTTCAATTCTATTTATGTTTCTAGTGACAATAAGATTATGTTATGGCATTATCGATTAGGACTTCCAAATTTTCAATATTTAAAACATTTGTTTCCCAAATTATTCATGAATAAAAATTCTTTTGTTTTTCGGTGTGAATCTTGTGAGTTAGCAAAACATCATCGGGCTGTTTTTCCACCTCAACCAAATAAAAAATCAAAACCATTTACCATGATTCATAGTGATGTTTGGGGTCCTTCGAGAATGCCAACTTTTTCTGGGAAACATTGATTTGTTACTTTCATTGATGATCATACTAGAGTCACTTGAGTGTTCCTTTTAAAAGAAAAATCTGATGTTGAGATTATGTTTAAAAAAATTCATAATATGGTCCAAACACAATTTCAGACTCAAATTAAAAAAAATTGAAGTGATAATGGAAATGAATTTTTTAACACTATATTAGGGAATGTTTTTGCCGAAAAAGGGATTGTTCAGCAAAATTCTTATAATAATACACCTCAACAAAACGGGGTGGCTGAAAGAAAAAACAGACATCTTCTTGAAGTTGCTAGAGCTATAAGTTTTCAAACTAAGGTTCCTAAGTATCTTTGGGGAGAAGCTGTTTTAACAACCACTTATATGATTAATAGGCTGCCTACAAGAATTTTGAGCTTTAAAACACCTATAAAGCTTTTCACCGAATGTTTTCCCACCACTCGGATAACAACAGATATTCCCTCACGGCATGTTTGGTTTGACGGAATTGCAGGCGGAATGGAACCGCATTCTGCCCTCGATTCCTATTCCGTTGTTTGGTTCTCCAATGGAATCACTTTTGTGATTCCATTGGAATGAAATAGGGTGAAATGAGATTCCATTTGAGATGGGGTGGAATAAAATTCCAACCCAATGGAATCAACATCCTAAATTACATAATAGCCCTTATATTTAAGCTCTTGAGAACTAAGAACAAAAATTAAAAATTAAGAACAGAAACAAAAATTAGAGAACATAAATAGAAATTAGATAACAGAAAATTGGGAATAGAAACAGAAAATTGAGAACAAATAATTGAGAACAGAAACAGAAAATTGAGAACATAAACTGAAAATTGAGAACAAAAACATAAAATTAGAGAACATAAAATTGAGAACGAAAACCGAAAATTGAGAATAAAAAATGAAAATTAAGAACAAAAACAGAAAATTGAGAATATAAACTAAAAATTGAGAACAAAAATAAAAATTTAGAGAACAGAAAATTGAGAACAGAAACTGAAAATTGAAAACAGAAACAAAAAATTGAGAACATAAAATGAAAATTGAGAATAAAAGCAGAAAATTAGAGAACGAAAACTGAAAATTGCGAACAGAAACAGAAATTAGAGCATAGAAACTGAAAATTAAGAACACAAATAGAAATTAGAGAACAAAAACTTAAAATTGAATGGAATAGTGAAATATAATAAAAATTAGAAAAAGAATGGAATAGTGAAATATAATAAAATTTTGTAATAAGGGCATAATGAGAATTTTATTATATTTCATTCCATTCATTCACTCATTTCATACCAACTAAACAAGAGAATTGAATAATAATTTTATAAGGGCATAATGGGAATTTTACTATATTTCACTGTTCCATTCCTTCCCTCATTCCATACCAACCAAACAAGAGAATTGAATAGTGATTCTATTGACAATTTTATTTCATTCATTCTTTCATTCCATTACTTCTTCCATTCTATTTCACCTTCATTTCATTCCGTCCAACCAAGCGAGCCATTAAAAATATTTGGAAGTGTCGCATTTGTTCATCATCATGATAGACGTTCTAAGCTTGATCCAAAGGCACATAAATGTATTTTTGTAGGCTATCTTACAAATCAAAGAGGTTATAAATGTTTTGATCCTGTTTCCAAAACAATGTTCGTGTCTATGGACGTCACATTTTTTTAAGGGCAATCCTACTATAGCAATTTTCATTCTTCAGGGGGAGAGCACTAACGAAGATGATTTTTTAGATAGTTTATTTTCCGAGTTTGTTCATGATGATATTTCTCATAACCAGTTACCGAAAAAGAATGATATGGAAAACACAAAGTATAGGGAAACAAATGAATTAAATGTTAAAAATATTGAACCCCCCAATGAACGACCTTTGGTAATGCCATCTCAGAATCAAAATACTGAAACTACAGTGATGTGTGCGAAACGGTATAAAGGTCTTGTATATTCAAAGATGTATCTAGCACAAAAAAGAGGTACTATCCTACAACACTACCAAGAATCTAATCAGAGGTTGGATCATGAAATTCATGATGACTCGTCAAAGATTCTTCCAAGTAATTCTGAGTCAAATTCTTCTAGTCAGCTTGATCTTCCCATTGCTCTCAGGAAAGATGT
The DNA here is from genome assembly GCA_016647705.1 of Eucommia ulmoides. Lineage (NCBI taxonomy): Eukaryota > Viridiplantae > Streptophyta > Magnoliopsida > Garryales > Eucommiaceae > Eucommia > Eucommia ulmoides. The sequence goes on from CM028337.1 coordinate 22,547,188, forward strand.
TAGGTCTTGTAATAAACACCATTTATCAAATTTTGTATCTTACAAAAATATTTCATCTTCATGTTGCGCCTTTATTTCACAAGTGTCTAGTGTGGTCATTCCTAACAATGTCCAAGAGGCTCTAAATGTTCCTGAGTGGAAAGAATCGATTTTTGAGAAGATAAGAGCTCTGGAGAAGAATGTTACTTGGGAGAAAGTGGATCTGCCAGATGGGAAGATTGTTGTTGGCTGCAAATGGGCATTTACCATGAAGTACAACTCAGATGGATCTTCGGAAAGATACAAGGCTCATCTTGTAGCTAAAGACTTCACTCATACATATGGAGTGGACTATTCTGAGATTTTTTCTCCAGTGGCAAAGCTAAATACAGTTCGGGTACTCTTGTCTATTGCCGCTAATCTTGATTAACCTCTAAATCAATTGGATGTGAAGAATGTATTTTTGAATGGAGATTTAGAGGAGGAAATCTATATAGAGCCTCCACCTGGCTTTATTGACAAGTTTGGAACCAAGGTATGTGAACTAAAGAAGTCTCTAATTGGTCTTAAACAGTCTCCCAAAGCTTGGTTCGAGAGATTTACAAAGTTCGTTAAGAGCCAAGGATATACACAAGGACAATCTGATCATACTCTCTTCACAAATAAATCTACCAAAGACAAGATCTCTATCTTGATTGTCTATGTGGATGATATAATTCTGACTGGAGATGATTTAGAAGAGATGAGCAAATTGAAGCAGAGCCTAGCCAAGGAATTCGAGATTACAGATTTGGGCCAATTAAAGTATTTTCTTGGAATGGAAGAGGCAAAGTCAAAAAAGTACATTGTAGTTTCGTAGCAGAAGTACATTTTAGATCTCTTGAGAGAAAATGGAATAAGTGGTTGTACACCTTCTGAAACTCCAATAGAAGCTAATGCTAAACTTGAAGATGTAAAAGATGGTGTTCCAGTAGACACGGGAAGATACCAAAGACTGGTTGGAAGACTGATCTACCTGTCACATAAACGTCCTGACATTGCTTTCGCTGTGAGCATAGTAGGTCAATTTATGCATTCCCCGTACGAAAAACATATGGAAGTTGTGTATCGAATTCTTCGTTATCTGAAAAGCACACCAGGAAAAGGACTCTTCTTCAAAAAAAATGAGAAGAGAGGGATTGAGGTGTATACAGATGGTGATTGGGCAGGTTCAGTCGCTGATAGAAGGTCAACATTTGGATACTGTACATTTCTATGGGGCAATCTAGTCACTTGGAGGAGCAAAAAACCGAGTATTGTTGTTAGAAGTAGTGCTGAGGCGGACTTCAGATCAATGGCGCAGGGAGTATGCGAGATTTTTTGGCTAAAACGGGTTCTGGAAGAACTTAAAAAACCAGTAAGTCTTCCTATGAAGTTGTATTGTGACAACAAGACAGCTATCAGCATTGCTCATAATCCGGTTCTACATGAAAGGACAAAACATGTTTAGATTGGCATACACTTTATAAAAGAAAAGCTTGAAGAAGGAATAATTTGTACCCACCACACAGCAAGTTGTAGATGTTTTGACAAAGGGACTGTTGAGACAGCCTTTCAAGCTTCAAGTGAGCAAGTTGGGGCATGATGGATATCTTTGCACCAACTTGAGGGGAAGTGTCAGTAAATTAGGGTTAGTTTTGATATGGATTTGATTAATTAGAGATTTGAATAATCTAGAAAAGTAGTGATTTGAATAAATTAGGAAATTCATTCATCATATGGATTCTAAGGTTAGCAACCATGTGTTATTCTCTTCCTATTTAAAGGTGTTTGCTTCCTTATAATTATATCAATAAATAAGAGAATTATTCCCTTCTTTATTTCTATAACATGAAATGCCTTCGAGCACAAGAAATCAATAGTACTTCTATAGGAAAACATGGTGTAGGAATTCTCAAACCAAAATGTATCAAATACTCCCACCGTCCAAAATTATTGTCACGTTTGACTTTAATAGTGTTTGAATATTTTTTACTTAACCATATTACCCTTAATGGGAATGGTGTTAAAGTGATAAAAGTTTTTGAAATTTAAATGTGTGATTGAGAATAGGGTTATTTTGGGAAAAGCAATAAAGTACGTTTGCTAAAAAAAAGTGATATTTAAATTACTAAAAAAAGAAAGTAAGTCGATTAATTTAGTCGATTAATTTGAGACGAACGAAGTATCCCACAACGGCACAAGAGCTCCTCCTTTCACTATATATTTATATATATTTGTTACCTGAAAATATAACTTTTTCTTTATACTATGTTTTCTTACCCTAAATAAATGATCTTTAAGCCAATACATACATCAAATCGGGTGCACCATAAACTTAGGAGCCATGTGAGAGAAAAATCACCGCATGTGCTCCCGAAAGCTGTACAAAGTTCAATTCGTATGCAATACGCTACACACGTGAGCCCCCTTAGAGAGCGGTGTTGCGGTAAAAACTTTCGGGCTTCAAGATTATAGATTAATTGTGGGATAGAGGATCGAACGTGGTACCCACGGGAACATTACATGCTCTCATTTGCTAGCACATAAGGGAGAGTTGCCAATTGGTTGGGTTGACTCGACGTCAGACATAAGCTAATTATGGAAACCACTAATTACATTATTAATGATATTTAATGACAGCATTTAATAATCAATAAAAAATAGTATTATAAATAGTGGAATTTGAGATTCATTCAGCATGACTCGAGAAGAGATACAATTCTTACAAAATATAACAAATAAAACAATCTTTACATCCTAAGCTTTAGTCTAAAAAAATTTGAAGTCACACAGTCAGTTCAACAACTGCGTGATGTAGCTCTCTCTCCCCCCTTAGACGAGTTGACAGTTGTTCCCTTTCCCTTCACAGACTCTCTAAGATACATAGCACCCTCCATATATATATTTACTAAAATACCCTTTTGTATTTTCTAACCCTAAACAGTATGTTTGCAATAAAATAAACTAACAACAGTAAAATAATAATTTTAAATTATTTATATAGGCTTTCCTTCCAAATTGGAAGGATTCAACTTCCTTCTATTCCCCCACCCCATCCCCGTCTTTCCCTCCCTCCCATCCAAACAACAAAGAAGGCCCACTCCAATCCACTTCCCTCTCTTTTCCCCAATCCATACATAGTGTTGGACATCATAATGGGGGCAAGAAATAGACTTCATTTGAGATAGATTAAAAAAAGAAAACGAAGACCATTGAAGTTAATTGGATCTAATTCCATAGATTCTGCATGCAACCTTCAACCAGCAAATAACATAAACTAATACAAAAAAATATTCAAGTTTAACTTTAACTTCATTAATAAGTTCAGGCTCCACTTATAGAACATATAAACATGTTAATACTAGTAAAACCTACCTTCTCAGAAACCTTACTGCTGCCACCATTTAGCAGCTCTGGAGCCATCCATGGAAGGGTTCCCCTAACACCACCAGTGACCAAAGTATTTCTTTTGATTTTCGACAACCCAAAATCACCCACCTGCACAAAGATAACATTGATTCTTCAAGAACTTGTTCTCGATTGTTAGAAATCATTCACTTAAAAAACATGAAGAAAGATATGTCCTGAATTTTATCATTTGAGAGACAGTGTTGATTAGAAACATGGGTCCTAAAACAAGACAAATGTTGAGCAACTCCAACAACACTCCTTTAATACACAAAATAGGGAGTCGTAAAGTACTTTAATCCAACAATAAATTCTATGGTATTTCAATCTAGACCCCAAAATCCCAATTGTTTACCTCTGACAATTTCTTTCTATACCAAAACCCAAGCAATTAAAAAAAAGTACACTAATTTACTAATATGCCCTTAGAATTCATTCCATCATTTTATATATCATTAAAATGTCCGACCACTGCACCTGACCACTGCCGACCACTATGGTGAACCTCCCCAACCACCGCATCACCGCATTGGTCCACCACCGCCAACCCACTGCCGTGAGGAGAGGGGGACGACTGATGAAAATAAATGGTAAGCTTTTCGTCTTTTTTTAAAGGGGTACAAAAATAAAAAAAGATTATTGTTAAAAATGGAAAATGTGTTTTCTCACAAAGGCTAGGCCAATGGGATTCATGTATATTTAATAATTAAAAATGGGATTACCTAAAAAATCCAATCCCTAAAAAATCCAAAATTCTCTTATTATTATTATTATTATTATTATTATTATTATTATTATGAGAATCAAATGTGGTACCCTACATTTGGAGAATCAAATGTGACCTTCTTAAACTAGAAAGCCAACTGGCGAATCTGTTTAGAGCTTCTTTTTCTGCTTTTGTATTAGCTCAAATGCTAATACAAGGATTTTGGTGAAAATGTTCTTAACAAATACAATATGCATTAAAGCATGGTCCAGCTGTGTGGGGCAAGGGGAAGAAAAAAAAAATAAGAAGCGACTACTAAGCTCCCTTATCCATAAAATCATGGAAATGATGGGGGGGAATCGCTCCCGAAAAATAATCTATTAATTGTCTCCCAATTGGTTGGACCGTAGATTCAATGATTGACTTTTCATGCGCGAGGCCTCTAGTTCCAAGTCCAGGATGTCCCAGCTGCCTTTGGAAGGACCAAAGACCGGAGGTTGGTCGTAGATCAGGTGCTGATAAAGTCAAGAAAAATCAAGAGGCTTCATTCATTTATTCAACTTGACACGTGGGAAGAGAGTCACCTTGCAAATAGGTCGTAAAGGGTCTTTAAGGTTCACAAGCAAGTTGTCGCATTTCAAATCGAAATGCACAATGTTCCTGGAATGTAAGTATTCCATTCCAAATGCCGCATCCATAGCAATTATCAGCCGCTTACGACGATCAAGATGCCTGATCATACACTTAATATATAAGAACAGGAACAGTAAAAGAGCAGGACTGCTTACAACAGTTAAAAAGTCACTATTTATTGTCAATAAAGAGTTTAAAAAATCACCTGTCCTTGCAAAGTAGAACATGTCTAAGAGAACCATTGACCATGTATTCTGTCACTGTAGCTAGTGTTCCCCCCGGTCCATCCTGCACCACACCATAAAATGCCACCACATTGGGATGATGAAGCTTTGAGAGAATTTCAGCTTCACGCCAGAACTCGACTGTCTGCACAATAACCTTGCTTGTTATTCACGATGAAATCAAAGAAACTTCAGTATATATAACAATTCAACAGGATAACTTCATTTGAATAAAGCACACCAGTCTCTCCTGTTCTGATGAACGACTCGTGAAGCAGCTCTTCTTTATTCGCTTAATGGCAACATCTGTTCCTCTCCATTTTCCATGATAGACGGTTCCAAATGTTCCAGAGCCTAATTCCCTCAACTCTTCAAGATCTTCATTCTTGATTATCTATAGAAATAAAGAGATCAGCAAATAATCAACAAGAATAGGTGAAAGATTCGAATGATGTTCCATCAAATACATGTGCCGGAGCTAAGGTAAATTCTCATTTCTAACCATTATGGACATGAAGCCATGAGCATCATTAAACGCTGCTTGGGGGCATAATCAAGACATAATATATCAAGCTCACAAGCCAAAATAAAAACAAATTTAAACAGATAAATATAAAAGAAGCTGCTGACTCATGGTTGACCACTACAAATGAACAACTGAAGCATTATGAACAAAGCAACCATTCATGCTATCAACTGATTAGTATGACATTATCAAAAATAACCACAGCACACATCTCCAGGTCATCATCCTTCAAGAAAAAAAAGGTAGTCCAGTGCACGAAGGCTCCTCCTATTGTGGGGTCTGGGGAAGGACAGATGTATGTAACCTTACTCCCGCATCTGGAGAGTCGGTATTCCAGATTTGAACCCAAGACCTTCAGGCCACAATGGAGCAATACTACCATTGTTACAAAGGTTCACCCTCCTTCAAGACTAAAAGATAAATAGATAGACCTCCACGTCATGCGGCCACTAATACAATGACAACCCCTTCGTAGTAAGTGTTTCAACCAAGTTAACTCACAAGTGATATGGAAAGAAATTTAAATAATGGTTGAACAGAACTATGTGATTTGTGCCCCCATAAACTGCTCTTCATACCATGATAAAGTAAGAAGAGAATACGAAAAGAATGAGAAAGCTTAACCAATGTGTGAGCCTCTCCCTCTATTTATAAAAGAAATAAGAGAACAATCCAAAAACCCTAAGAGAACCATACAAAAACCCTAAACACAAAGAATGACAGAAATATCCTCCAACAAAGCCAAACAAAATAAAATTATCAAACTAACTTATCCAAATCCAAACCCAACCCTAATTAAAACAAACCAGGTTTAAAAACAAAAATAAACAAACAAATAAAACTAGTTTTTATGGGCAACAATCACAACTGGCCTGTTCATAAACAACCAAAACTCAAAATTATCATCAAAAACAGTTGTCTCATTCCTTTGTTGCAGGTCGCTTGCTTTGCTCAATTGGGACCAACCCACCCCATCCTCATGACTCTCGCCTCCAACGGTATCTTGCCAGATGTTCCACTAGGCTAGACTTGTGGCGAATATGGATTAGGTGTGCCCCACACCAGTTGGAGCCTCTCTCTCTCTCTTTCTTTTTTTTGGGGGGTTGAAAAATGGCAAATTGGTGGTTAAATTTTTTTGACATAGCTTACAGAAGAGTTGTTGGAGATGCTCTTAGGGTAGAGCACTTGATGATTTTTATATATACACTTGCATTTTGTGCTTGACATTATAAGAAATGCTTCAAGATAATATGCCGTTGGCACCTTAAACTTTTCATGGAGTACAAGGATTTACTGAAAATCCTAAATAATATATGTGCATGTCATCCAGGAAAAAAAAAATCATTGCTTTGTTTTAACCTTACTCTACCTGCAGGGCACTAGGATCAAAAACTCCCAGAGAAGGATCGAAGAGAGGTTGACCAGTAGTATTGGATTCCAGCTTCCCATCCTTTAAGTGGTCACGAGGCAGCCGAAAAATGGAAGAACAAAGAAAGAAAACAATTACAAAAAATATGACTGAAAGAAATAAACAGAATTAATAGCCTGCAGCATTAAACAAATACCTCAAAATAAGATTCACCAACCACTGCCTTCCTCAACAAGCCACTAGACTGCACAATTTGATTGTCAGTGGCCTCGGAAGGATTGTAATCTGAATGTAGATCCAAAGTGTTGGATCCCATAATATCATGTGACCGCTGCTGCACAGCAGTATCAAAATTAATATGGGAGCCCAATTGTGCAACACCACCAGCTTGAAAAGGTGGAAAATTATAATCAAGAGGAGCCCCTTCTACAATATTTGTAAGTAGGGATGAGAAACCAAGATGGTCCTGATCCATGAGTGAAACATCTTTTCTACCAAAATCATCTTCGGCCACCTTCTGGAAAAATGACCAACGCTTAGGTTTAAAGCTCAAACCAGTTCTGTCACCGTCCGGTAGACCAATTCCTGCTGAACCATCAATAGTTCCAGCCTTGGAAAATATATCAGAGAAGAAATCACGAGGAAAACGGTCGTTGACATCAATAATGATGTCTCCCTGTTCAGTAGTTCCAGCACCAACAGAGGACACCCCAGGAGGAAGTGGTGCAATAGAGCGCTCTGACCTGGCCAACAGCCCCTTACTGCTTGCATTGCTCTTTCTAGCAGAATTTTCATCTGATTGAGGCTCAGGTGACTTAGAAGTAGAATCTCCATTAAAGTTGCCAGAAATTCCTTGGCTTGTAGTACAAAGATTGAACCCAGAGGCTTCCTTACTGTTGTCAGAGTCCTCTTTGCGATTATTCACTACCTGCAACATATTACGGTTATCAAAAACATTAAGTACTAAAGACTTCAGCTCAAAAAATGAAATTCATTAAATTTCTATTATTTACCTCTTCAGAGTTCAGATATTGTCCTAGCCCATTTTCAGCAGTTTGCACATTTGCACACAGTGGTTCTGCAGAAGAGATAAACCCCTCTCTCTGAGAAGACACATTTTCATCATGAAATGAGGCAGCTATTTGTTTAGAAACATCAGAGTGTGTGTGGCTTATTAAAAACTGGGAACCATATGAATCGTCAGATTTGGACAGGCGGCCAAGTCCTGTCTGCTCCCTGGGAATTCGTTCAGAATGGAAACCGCGATGAGAAAGAGTTGGTGGTTCTTTATGGCTAAATTCAATTGAGTAACCAACAGAGTCATCATCTCCAAGAGTAGATGTTTTTTCAGATGTATAAAAATGGTCATTTTCATCACTTTCATTCACTTTTTCTTCCTTTTCAGCTGCTGATGGAAATAAATTCTGCATAGGTTCCTGGAAAATTACAACATTTTTTATTGGCAAGGCAGAAGTACCAGTGTCTGCAGCAGTGCTCGCGATCAACTTTTCATCCTTAGATACGTAGTTCAAAGAACTCTCATACAGATGAGAAGAAACAATGTACTCATCCTCCAGAAATGGAACAATTTCAGCTTCATTTGATTCAGGAACTGAGCTATCGCTTTCCAACTTTACCTCATCTACTAGGACTTCCTTTTTTGGCGATAAATCTTTAGAAAAATCATTCTTCTTCAGGAATGAGCTATCATCTTTCAGTTCTGCCTCCATTAGTGACACTTCTGGAACCTGAACATTCACGGCATTATATGACTGATCTTCTACTGCCCCTCCCTCCTGAGTAATATGCCCATGAAGAGGTGGCAGAATCATTTTTTCTCCAGCTGATACATAATTGGATTGATGAGAGACGTCATCATATTGAGATGGGACACCTGAAAGAACAGTACCCCTTTCTTTAGGGTCAAGTCTTTCCATAGGGTACCCAGAGGATAATGAATGACATTCAGCTTCTCCATTATGCATCATCTGACTTTGGTAAGCCTGTGGATTCAATTCAGAAGCTACAGATGCACTTGGAAGCACTGTCCGTGAAGACTGAATTGTTGATGGCATAGCAACTAATGAAGGTTCAGTTCCAACTGCAGCTAAATTTGCCACAACTCGACCACTCTCTCTCTCATCATTTAAACCGAGTAGTTCCTCCAAATTATAAGCTGATGCACTAGCCAAACCAATTGAGTTCTTGCTTGCCCCAATGTCCATTCCATTAACAGCAACCATGTATTGAATCCCAGAATCAGCATCAACACTCCCCATGGCAAGCTGTGAATCCTCCAAATCACTATCGGAAAAGAGAAACATCCTGAGTTTATGTGATCCACCATCATCAAGTACTGCACATTCCTCCATCATGTTTTGCAAGTCCTCATCACAAGAAACAGACACCAACGCATCAAGATCCTCACCAGGAAGTTGATATTTGATCATACGAGCTTGATTATAAATTGTCAAGGTTTTCTGCCTAAACTCCTGTAAGGAAATGTCCTTGCTAATCCGAATAATACGTGTTTCACCTCCAACATACCTAAGCTTTCCATCACTAGGACGCGGCAAAACTTTACCACCAAAACTGCATAGAAACTTCAACTTCATTGATGAGTTAGATGAAGCACCTGAAGGGGCCTTACTATGAACTCCCTGCCTGTTTTCATTTCTTGACAAGGTCCGTGACACTGATTGCCCAGATTCATAGTAAGCCTTGTCATCATTTAGAGAAGTGCGCTTTCTCTCATGATCTTGGATGCGATTTTTGTCTACAGATTGAATCATAGAGGTATCCGATTCGCTCTCTGAAACCGTATGAGGTATTTCCATCATGCCCTTCAGTTCTACATATGAAGTCGCACCAACAGGCTCGGTACAAGCATTTGGAATGAAATGCTGCTGAGAGTTTACTCTTTCTCGCATAAACTCAAGTGCGAATTCCTCGCCTGTCTGAATGGAATAGTTCAGAACAGGTCTAGCTCCAGCCATTTTTAAAAAATCCTGCCGTGTAATATCTCTATTAATAGAACTAGGCGGATCCTGAAAAAGTATTTGATTGGCAGAACCAAGTCCTTCATTTTCATTTTGCCTAGAATTGTATCGAACTTGTTCGTGGTTTCTCTGCTGACCTGTCACTCCTTTTCTCAAATTTCTCTCCATCTCCGTTGGTTGTCAACTGTACCGCAAGGTTACCAACCATCAGTCTAGCCTCCAGAAGAAGCTCTGTTCATTCCAGAACATTCAATAACAATCTTTGCTTCCGGCACCCCATCTTTTCCAAGTAGAGACGTTTAGTTCTCAATCAGGGTCCAAAATAAGAAATGAGTGTTCTCGATTTCTTACATCAGTTACCCTGATAGAGAATTTGCCCAGCTTGGCAATCCCTTAAGACAAGTAGTGATCTTTCAAGATAGACAGGAACGATGCATTATGCACCTCCTTTAAACAATACAGTGTTCACATAATTTTATCGGAAACAAGACCAGCACCTGTAGCCATACAAATAAACAAATTAACAAATTAGTCTTCCAGCTAAATAATAAAGATGAGAACAATAAGCAGAATTACATCACTGAATATAGATACTTGATGCATCAATATGACCATGCATAGAAAGGCACATAGCAAATGCAGCATGTATTTAGGTACCTCAGTTAGAGATGACGCATGCGACAACATTCACAACTCCAAAAACAAACACAGACTGAATACATTGAGATTTTTAAACTGATGAAATCATTTATCTGCAGTTCTTAACCAAAGATTTGGACCATTAATTGAAGCTTTGAAGTTCCACTTAGTTACAGGAGACCCAAAATCATCCCCATAGTATTGCAGATGATTTGGCTACAATCCAGGAAAAAAAGGTTCCCATTTTGAGTTTCTATTCTCAGTGCACGCCAATGCAGCACTATTTTACGTATTACTGTACACTATTACCCTTATTTTATAAGGTCTGTGTCTCTCTGTCACACGTTTGTTTAATTTTGGCTTAGTTAGGCCCCTATGACTATTCAAAAACAATTGTCGAAAATGAGATACTAAAAATGAGCCATGCATTGATTGGTAAATTTGTCAAAAAGCAACTGTCGAAAAGGAGATGCACACAAGGAGCGTTTGGGGAATACTTGTGCAGAAACATTAAAGGGCTATTATATTATTAATATAGACGTCTATGGTAATTATCTATTTTTCCTAATGTACTAAAGGATAATAAAAAGAAGTTACGCGTAAAAGAAATATTTGCTTTAATAACCTACATTAATATAAACTTTGGAAATAAAAAAATATTACATCTTGCAAATAAAAAATTTAAACATCTTACAACTTACAAATAAAAAATATAAATATCTTTGAATAAAATTGAAGTATCACTAATTAAATATCATTTCATGATAAAAAACAAAAAATAATGGCGCTATTGTCATACAAAATATCATTAATTAAAAAATGCTCCCTTTGGCTTTTAAAAGCACCCTTTTTTTAAGAGCAGTCCAACAAGTGCAAAGTCCAACTGTTGCCTTTTAAAAAAAATTGAATACCAAACACATTTTTGTGGGCTTCTCCTTTTCTGTAAGGGAAGCAACCCCCCCGCCCAAATACATAAAGGAGGAGATGCAAACTAAGCCTTAGATATTCTCAATATTTGAGGATTGAAAGCTAATATGACATAAGTATATGAGCCAAGCTACGGGTTGTAGGCAGTTTTTGTGTCTCATACTTGATGATTGTAAAAAGAGGAATTCTTCCCTATATTTCATGGCCTTTACCAGATTTATCAATAACCCTTGTCGCACCTTCAACTCCTGAATAAGGATAAGAGATATATATGGTTCCAATTTGTGTAGTAGGATATGCACTTATAATACTCCTAATATACCCTACTTACTGAAGAATTACTTCTAAATGAGTGACGAGTCCATATAAATATTACAAAATACATGATTATTTTAACCTCACTACGTAAATAAAATATAGCTTAAAACAAGAAAACTTCAGGGAACCTTCAACTATTAGATGAGTGTGATTCTTAGACGCACACAACTACACATGCCCCCGTCACTCTCATCCTCATGCTTGTCAGTTTTGTCTCTTCATTACAAGTTCGAATTATTCACAAACAAAATCAATCCCACTGTTCCCATTTCGTCTCACTCTATCCCATCCTTTGTCATGTTTCCTTTGTCTATGCAGCAGCCTGTGCTAGGGTTCTTAGACAAAACTTGTGGGACCATTTGTGATCCTTATCTATCCTAGTTTCTCCCTTGGGCTGTTATTGGTAATTTTAATGTGGTCCGAGATGTTTCAAAAAGAATGGGCCGATATGTCCTTCACTTACAAGTTACAAGTGACTTCAATGACTTTTATGTCTGCCAGGTCCAGTGATTCAAGGGAGTAAATATGTTGCAATAATCATCAGGGCATTTCCTGTATTTGTTAATTTTACTCTTTTCAACCAAAGAAAAAAAATTAAGATGTTCCCAAGATTTGTGTGATCAGATATGTGTTATATCAAGCTCTCCTCAATGTTTGTTTGTACAAATCATCTGGCTACTGCCCCTTCATTTAGATTTTTGAACATTCTTCTAGTTCCCACTATTTTCCTTCATTGAACCTCATCAACCTCATCTGGACATTCTTGTTTTTGGTGACCCATTGCAAGTGGCGTCTCTTAAGCTCAAAAATTTCAATTTGGCTCTCAAATTGTGGGACAAATATGATTTAGGCAAAATATTATTTAAAAGGCTTCATGGCTCCAGGATGAGGTGCTGGTTGCACAACCAGCTCTTGAAGTAGGTTAAATTGCTTCTCAATCATCATTAACAGTCAAAAGTGCTGCTCTCTGCAGCCAAAAGTTAGCTATTAGTCAGGAGATAAATTTCAAGAAACAGCAAGGCCAATATGAAATGATTCTAGGAAGGTCGAAAAATTACAATATTATTTATGCTTTGGCCAAACATAATGCTAGTTGTCGCAGTATAAGGCAAATTACGGATGCCCTGGGCATATACACGGATTCAGCTGTGATGGAACCATGGTTGTGGTTTGATGGCAGCGGAATAAAAAGGAATAAACCAAAAAAGTATATAGGAAAAAGGAGAATTTTTGTACATATAAAATAAGATCTACACACCTCTTTAGATAGCCTCAAGAGGAGACTAAATTAGGAAAATAAATCAAAACAAGAATCCTAAAAAATAGGAAAAGAAAAATCAGTCAACATGACCTATATAAAATAGATATTCTATACTAAATCATAAATAATGTACTGATGGAAATATTAAATATTCCAACAATCCTCCCAAAGCTGAAGAAAAAATAGTTCAGAATCCTGACAAGAGTAAAAACAGAAAAACAGTTGTCAAAAACAACGGCAGAGATAGGACAAAGTTAAGAGTCATGCGATCGAAAAGGCAATAACTAGAACGTCGAGCGAACAACGGCGACAACTGCAACGTCTGCGAACAACAACAGCAACAGGAACACCAGGCAACATATGGCAATAACTCGAACTTCTAGTGACCAACGGAGAAAACTAAAATGTCGGGCGACAACTAAAATGCCAAGCGACATAAACTGACAACTCGAACATAGGGCGAACAATAGTGGCAACTAGAACATCGGGCAACTAACGGAAACAACTGGAACGTCGAGCGACTAGCAACAGCAACTAAAACACTGGATGCCAAATCGACGATTGGAAAGTTGGGCAACCAACGGCGACAATTCGGACACCAGGCAACCAACAGAGACAACTGGAATGTTGGACGACAAACAGGGACAACTGGAAAGTCGGAAGACCAACGACGACAACTAAAACACCGGGCAACATATGTCAACAATTGGAATGCCCGGCAACAAGAGGGCGCTGCAACAAGACAGCAAAAGCAGCAGCAAGACAACATTGAGATAGCGACATGAAGTATATAGGAGCGGGACAGTTGCAATGACCGCGAGGAAGGGCAGGCTGCTACGGTACAAAGGGTGTAACAACAATGGTGGTTCGATGCTGCGGGAAGGCAGTGGCAGGAAGGTGGTTTGCCACTGTGGGAAGGCTGTGAATGGTAGGTGGTGAGGTGCCGCAGAAGGTGGTGGCAGGAAAGTGGTGAGGCGCGGAGGTTCTAGGGTTTTCCTCCTCCCGCGCACTTCCATTATTTTCCTCTTTTTAGGCCCTGATATCAAAAAGGAATAAACCAAAAGGGTACAAAGAAAAAAAGAGAATATATATATATAGAACAGGACGGACATAAACCTTTTAGAAAATCTCGATCGTTCTTTGTCTCGAGATAAAGAACAGTCCAGATTGATCTAAAAAATTAAAATAAATATAAAAAGTATATTTATGTCTAGTCTTATATAGTTGATACCTAATTGAGGAGAGAGAATAAGGATAGAGAATATGTTTTTTCTATATATATAAATCTATAGATGGAGATTAAGTTTAATAATAATATTAAAACATTACAAAAATTAAATTAAATAAATAATATAAAAGAGAAAATGCAATATACATAAATTATAGATGTTAGAGGGTAATTATGTCTTTCTAATACTGTTTAGGGTTTTCCATATTGTTTAAGATTTCTTGTATTGTTCTCTAGTTATAATAATAAATAGAAGGAGAGGCTAACACAATTGTTTAAGCCTTCTTATTCTTTTCATATTCTCTTGTTATTTTAACATGGTATCAGGACCAATTATGGGACATTAATCTCATAAATCTGTTCGAACATTTTTTTATCTTCCCCTTTCCCTCTTTCAATTTCCTTCACCATCCGCACGGGAAAAGAAAAAAAAAAAGAGTTCAGAAACCCTAGCAGCCGTTGATCAAAAACGCTACCCTAGCAGCCGTCGATCAGAAACCCTAACCACGCCTCCATCGTCGTCGCAAAAGCCCTGTCGACGCTTCCCCATCGTCGACGTCAAGATCCACGCCTCCATCATCTTCGTAGTACAGTTTTGACGCCATCCTGCTGTCCCTGTCTAGATCCGAGCCTTCGCCGCCTCTGCAGTCCACATCTGACCATCGCCGGTAGTTCTTTGACCTAGCAACACCTACTCCAATGCTGGCCATCGTCCGTTCGGTTCTGTTCAGCACCCTACCCCTCCCACCGCTATAAGTGTGTAAAAATAATACCAAAAAAAAAAAAAAAAAACTTATTCAATGTCTTAAAATTTGATGTCAATATTTATTTATTGTTTGTTTTATCAATTTCTTGCATGGGAGACCTTATTTGTTCGTTTTCTTTGATTGTAATTGTTCACTTCAGTTAATTGTTGTATTAGTGCATATTGTCTCAATTGTTTAGCAGTGCATCAATGTCGACTTTGTCACCACCATTGTTGACCACTCGTAAGTTGAATGTGACCAATTACTTACAATGGTCCAAAGTTGTACTAGTTGTTACCAATCAAGAGAAACGAGATGGCCAAAGAAGTCATAGTAATAAATTTTGAGATGGCCAAGGTGGCCATTGTCGTGGTCAACATCGTCGGTGCCCATTTTGTGGCAAGGAAAATCATACCCAAGATACCTGTTGGAACAGAGTTGGTCGTTCTCCTAAGTATGTTCATGTGGCAACTTCTAATCCAATTGCTCCCATTTCAGCATCCAACTCTTCAACTCCCAAGGCAATTTCTGATGACGAGTATGTTCAGTTCCTCTAGTTTAAGTCGTCCAAGCAAATATCTACCCCCATTACTTCGCTAGCTCAATGAGGTAACCCTATTGCATGTCTTTTTTTTCATTCTTCCACTTCTACACCTTGGATCATAGATTCCGCCGCCACCGATCACATGTCAGGTACCTCTTCTTTATTTATGCATATTCAATCATCTCCCTCATTATCCCCTGTTACTGTTGCTGATCGTTCCACTATCCCTATTCGTGGTATTGTCACTGTGGAACTTTCAACCTCTTTCTCTTTAGCCTATGTGTTCTATATTCCCTCTTTGGCCTTTAATTTGATATCCGTTAGTAAGCTTACTCAACAACTTCATTGTTCTGTTTGCTTCTTTCCTAATTCTGTCACTACCCAGGATTTGAAAACACAGAAGACGATTGGCGTAGAGCATGAGAAAAATGGCTTTTATTACTTCGACAATCACAACGAGATACTAGTTATCCCGCCCACTGTCTGTCCTGCCGTTGCATCTGCCCATCAAATTCATTATCGCCTAGGTCATCCATGTTTTGTCAATCTAAAGGTACTTGTTCCTAATTTACATCATTTGTCCTCCTTAGATTGTGAGTTTTGTCAGTTGGAAAAATATCATCGTACTTCATTTACTTCCCCGACTCAGTTTCGAGTATCGAGTCCTTTCAGTTTAGTTCATTCAGACGTTTGGGGTCCTTCTTGTATTGCCTCTACATTAGGCTTTCGTTATTTTGTCACGCTTGTCGATGACTTTTCCACGGTTACATAGTTCTATTTAATAAAAGATCGTTCTGAATTGTTCTCCATTTTCTCTGCATTTTGTGCTGAAATTAAAACTCAATGTATTGTGCTCGTGCATATACTTCATAGTGATAATACTCGACAATATTTTTCTCATTCTATTCTTTTTCCCCGATCACTTTGGTTTGCTTTACCTCCCCGTGTCTTTGGATGTGTTTGTTTTGTCCACCAGTTGACTCCCAGTAAGGATAAGTTAGATCCTCGTGCCATAGAATGTGTCTTCTTTGGTTATTCTCGCACACAAAAGGGTTATTAGCGTTATAGTCCTTCTTTACGTCGCTCTTTTATCAGATGTAACATTTTTTGAGTCCACCCCTTACTTTTCTGCCTCATCCCCTTAGGATGATATAGATGTCACCCTTCCTTTACCAAGCCTCCCAAACCCGGCACCATCTCCTTCCACTTCAAAACCGGTCCCGCCTAGTCGTCCTTCACCACCTTTGCAGGTATACTCTCGTCGCCAGAAGGTAGCTTCTGTCATTGAGCCCATCGTCTCTGTATCTTCAGATTCTTCTCCAGTTCATGCATCTCTATCTGACTTGGACATACCCATTGCTGTTCGGAAGGGTAAGCACACATGTACTCAACATCCTATATCTAATTTTGTCTCGTATGCACATTTATCTCCTTCATATTCCTCTTTTGTTGTTTTTCTATCATATGTTTCTATTCCTAAGTCTGTCACAGAGGCTCTCAGTCAGCCTGGTTGGACGACCGCAATGGAAGAGGAAATGCTAACTTTACATCAGAATGGTACTTGGGATCTTGTCTCGCTTCCGCCTGACAAAACAATAGTTAGATGTAAATGGGTGTACACAGTTACAGTTCATCTGGATGGCACCATTGATCGACTCAAGGCTCGTTTAGTTGCCAAAGGTTACACTCAAGTATATGGTCTTGATTATTCTGAGACATTTTCTCCCGTTGCCAAACTCGCTTCTATTCGTTTATTCATCTCTTTGGTTGCCACCTTTCATTAACCGTTGCATCAACTTGATATCAAGAATGCGTTCTTAAATGGCGATTTGACTGAGAAAGTGTTTATGGAGCAACCTCCTGGGTTTGTTGCTCATAGGGCGTCTGGTTTGGTATGTCGCTTGAAGAAATCTATTTATGGCCTCAAGCAGTCTCCTCGAACATGGTTTGGGAGATTTAGTGAAATGGTCACTGAATTTGGTCTTCGTCGTTGTGGATTCGATCATTCTGTGTTTTACAGGCACAGTAAAATCGGGAGAATATTGTTGATTGTGTATGTGGATGACATCGTAATTACCGGGGACGACCACCAGAGTATTCAGGAACTCAAAACGTTTTTGCATGGCAAGTTTCAAACTAAAGATTTTGGTCAATTGAAGTATTTCTTAGAGATTGAAGTTGCTCGATCAAGTAGAGGTATTTATTTGTGTCAGAGGAAATATGTTCTTGATCTGTTAAGTGAAATAGGAATGCTAGGAGCTAAACCGATTGATTCACCTATAGATCCAAACAGCAAACCATTAGCAGATCAAGGTGTACCATTAACAGATTCAGCACAACACAGACAGTTAGTTGGGAAGTTGAACTACTTGATTGTTACTAGACCAGATATTTCCTTTGCTGTGAGTGTTATCAGTCAGTTCTTGGATCGTCTCACGATTTATCATTGGGATGCAGTGATTCGTGTTCTTCGATATCTGAAAAGTTCTCCAGGATGTGGTTTGTTGTATCAGAACTTCGGTTATACTCAAATTAAGGGATATACAGATGCAGATTGGGCCGGATCCCCCTTGGATAGGAAGTCTACTACAGGGTATTGTGTGTTTGTTGGAGGTAATCTCGTTTCTTGAAAGAGTATAAAGCAGACAGTTGTAGCAAGGTCAAGTGCAGAATCGGAATACAGAGCGATGGCCCATACCACTCATGAGTTAACTTGGTTAAAACATTTGTTGGAAGAACTTGAATTCAAACACTCTTCACCAATGGATCTCGTATGTGATAATCAAGCAACACTTCACATTGCATCTAACCTAGTCTTCCATGAGAGGACAAAACACATTGAAATTGATTGTCACTTCATTCGAGAAAAAGTATTACAGAAGCATATTGAAACTAAACATGTCAAGTCAGTTGATTAGTTAGCTGATTTATTCACTAAACCGTTAGGGGGTTCAAGGATAAAGTAAATTTGTAACAAGCTAAGAGCATACAACATATATGCTCCAACTTGAGGGAGAGTGTTAAAGGGTAATTACGTCTTTCTAGTACTGTTTAGGATTTTCCATATTATTTAAGATTTCTTGTATTGTTCTCTAGTTACTATTATAAATAGAGGGAAAGACTAACACAATTGTTTAAGCATTCTCATTCTTTTCATATTCTCTTATTACTTTAACAATAGACAATAAAATTACATAAGTTTAGAAACAATATATAGGATAATAAATTTAGTAATAATACTAAAACATAAAATTTACGAAAATTAAATTAAATAAGTAACATAAAAGAAGATATATAATATACGAAAATTATAGATATTAAATATACGGAAATTATAAGAATAATATATGCACATTAAATTTAGTAATAGTACTAACATAATAAATTTATAAAAATTAAATTAAAAAATAATATGAAAGAGAAAATATAATATACGGAACTTATAGACATTAAATTTACGAAAATTATAGAAATAATATAAAATTAAATTTATGAATAATATTGAAACATTAAATTTATAAAATTAAATTAAAGAAAGAATATAAACAAGAAAATGTAATAGATGAAAATTATGGACTTTAATTTACGGAAATTATAGAAATAATATATAGACATTAAATTTAGTAATAAAAAAAAAATCAAATTTGCGAAAAATTAAATTTAAAATATCATATAAATAAGAAAATATAATATACAAAAATTATAGAAATAACATATGATCATTAAATTTAGCAATAATATTGAAACATTAGATTTACATAAATTAAATTAAAGAAATAGAATTAAAGAGGAAATATAATATACAAAAATTATGAACATTAAATTTACAAAAATTATAAAAACAATATACAGGCATTAAATCTAGTAATCAAACTGAAATATTAAATTTATAAAAATTAAATTAAAGAAAGAATATAAAAGAGGAATTATATAACATACGGAAATTATAAACATTAAATTTATAAAAATTATAGAAATAACATATAGACATCAAACTTAATAATAATAATGAAACATTAAATTTACGAAATTTAAATTAAAGAAATAATGTACAAATATACAGAAATAACATATAAAAATTATGAATATTAAATTTACAAAGAATACAATAATAATATATGGATATTAAATTAATGATACTGAAACATTAATTTATAAAAATTAAATTAAAGAAATAACATCAAATTAGGTTCAATTTTTTTTACACCTATGTATTCAAGCACGAGTAATACGTTAGTATATATATAACATAAGATCTACACACACCTCTACATAGCCTAAAGAGGAGACTAAATTAGGAAAATAATCAAAACAAGAATCCTGAAAAATAGGAAAGAAGAATCAGTTAACATGAATATAGGAAAAGAAAAAGTGGTCAATGTGACCTATATAAAATAGATATTCCAACTAAATAATAAATAATGTATTGATGGAAATATTAAATATTCTATCTGATGGTTTATATGAACATCATTTAATTGATAGTAATCTCTTTCGATATTCCTCTACTCCTGAGTGAGGAAGATTGTATCATGCTTTGTGCCTTGCATTATGAGGAGGAAATTAGAAAGTGTTTTAACCTTTCTCATGCTAGTGCTCGAGGTCCAAAGGGTCTCTCGGGTGCTTTCTTTCATTTTTGTTGGGACATTGGTAAACTTCACATTTGGTGGAGGGGGGTTATTTTCTTCCCAGATCTCTAGATGAGTTGATGCAACAATTCCTGCTTTCATCCCAAAAGTGGACAATCATGTGACCATCCCTCACTGACGTCAATTAGTTTGTGCACTTTCATGTATAGAATTGTGGCTAGCCTCATTTTTTCCAGGCTCAATTCCCTTCTTCTTAAACTGATTTTCTCCTCAGCAGCATGCCTTAGTGAAGGTGGACTCCGGTGATTCTCTCTCTCTTGCCTAGTATGCCATTCGAAGTATCTCTAAAAAAGTTCATGACCTTAATGGTTTCTTCAAGATTTAAAGTCATTTACAGACCATGATGGGGTTTCGCTCTTCTTGTTCTTCATTCATTTGGACATCCCACATCATTCACATATCTCATTTTCACCTCCTGGAAGTGTTATCTACTGCTCACTGTTTCTACAAACTTAATGGATCTCTAGATGGATTGCTTAGATGCTCTAGGGTAAGACAAGGGACCCCATTTTCATTCCTGTGGAGATAGCTCGTAGCCTGGGTATCTCAGATATGTTTTGAGAGGGGGATTGTAAGGCCTTATTTGATAACTCGCCATTGTGTTCTCTACCATATTCTAAATGTTGATGGTATTCTCATATTTTATTATTTGCAGGTCACTTCCACAATGGTTTGGTCAGATATGGAAGCAGAATTGTTTGCATTGCAGGGTGATTCTGAACTCATTGTGCGTATCGGTTTTAACTCCTCACACATGTATTGAGTTGGATCGCCAAGTGTATGATCCAAGGTAAATTTGTCTCCTCTGTGGACGCTACGGTACAAGTGGCATGTCACCATAGATAACCCCTGCTCAGAATGATTTCACCATTCCTCAATTGTACCGAGAAAGCAAAAAGGTGGCTGACTTTTCAAATTTATAAGTGGCTATTCCACATACTAATTTGCTTGGATGTCTAAGGTTTCCCAATGCGCTTTAGAAACTTCTTTTTTGGGAATTATGTCATTCAAAATGGTATCTTTTCAGATTTAAGTAAGGAATTTTGGCCTAGCCTCCCCTCATTCTTTTCATTTGATTATAATAAAAATTATTTTTATGAACCTACCTAAGACAAAGAATAATAGAATAGATTAGATAGCGGAATGATCTTTAGCATTATGATTATTTATTAGTAAGAAAGAAGTAGTAAGTAAAGTATCAATGAAAATATCTCTCTATTTATTATATTATCAAGTCTAAGAGTGCGAATGAGTTAGGGACCTTAGGGTACTTAATAGAGAAATTCATATGAATCACGGAGTCTCAAAGGTGGTGTAACAAATTGGGTAATTGTATGATAATAGAAGTACATGGGGATATCCTTCTCCTATAAACATATATACTTCTAAAAGGTCACATGACAGCGTCTGACACCAATTCTCCCAACACTCCTAGACAAGTGACTAACACCTGTGTCCCTAACCACCACCACCACCAAAAAAAATATTTGGACACGTGAACAACACTTTTCCACCTGTCTAACACTCCACTTGTCAGGCGTCTATGGCTAAGTCTTTAACTTCATATTTCAGACAACTAGTACAAATCAAATAATGTTAATTGGTTTCTACTATTTCTCTGTCCTTAACCATCTCGCAAGACCCTCAAGTTCAAAATATCAATTTCACGACATTTGAGTTAAGAAAGTAAGACAATGGTTAAGGCTACATGTGATGTAATATATATATATATATATAAGAAATCAAGATATTTACTTTCATTTATTCAATACAATTTTATGAGTTGAGTGAAATGATGCACCAGTAGTAGAATTTAGGTTGATGCACGAGTAGTAGAATTTATGTCTTCTTTCATTATGCACAACATTTGCGTGTATGTTAGAATTTCAATTTGAAGGAGCGACCTAATATTTTCTTTATAAATATATATGCCCTAAAGGGTTTAAACCTTGTACTTGATTTTGATGATAATAACGTGTTTGATGTTTTTCATCTAATGTGTTTGTTGAGTTTTTAGCTGAGACAGTGATATTATGTGTGACGAATGATCCAAAGATTCAAGCAAAGCAAATGACAACAAAGGAGGAACCCGGAGTAGAGAAACATGACAATTTGACAAACAACGTTCGAACATTTTTTTGTATTCTTTGAATGGATAAAAATAACGTTTATATTAATCTAATTCTATCAACTCGATTAGGCTCACACACTATGCACTTCATTAATCGGTTATGCAAGATTATGTGGCATTTATTTATGCGTAGTAATAACATTTCTTTGAGATATGAATTTTGGTGCTCAAACCGTGATTAATCTTGTCTACAATTCATATTTTGTCCAAAACAGTCAATTGAATTGAAAAACAGCTAATTATCTTAACTGAAAATGGCTAAATTTAAAAAATGGTTACAAAGAGCTGACTAGGTTGACATGCCAGTCGACCGGTTTGGATAAAGGGTCTAAATAATTAATAGTCGTACATAAACAGTCGATCGAGTGCAATGATCAATTGACCGATTCAAACAGGGAATCCACAGTATTGGATTCTGTACAAAGTCAGTAGACCGATTGGCTCAAATAAGTTGATTGACTCAAACAAAAAGGTCTAGGGTTTGTGATTTTACATTGTAGGGACCCAATGGGCCAAAATAACTCTCAAAAGATGCCTTGAGAGAGGAAGATGGCCCTAGGCTTTATATATAGCTCATGATCAGGTAACACAGGCTATGTGGTATTGAACACGATCTCTCACGCACAGGGTGGACTTTGCCAAACTTCTGAGAACCAATATCAGGGGAAGGCCCAACATCGATATAGGATTCAACACAGTCCCTCACGTGTAAGGTGGACTTTTAACAAACCACTGCGAACAAATATCGGGAGGCCCAACATCAATGTGGGATTTAACATACATTAAATGGTCGACAGACTCGCAGTTTCAGTTGACTGTTCCGTTCAAATATTGTATTATTTTTAAATGTTTTCGATCAAATCCTTGCATTGTTTTTCACGATTAATTATTTTCAAATACTCTTAAATGATTTATTATTTATTTGGAATGATTTTTAAAGGATTTTATGTGGGGAATAATTAGTTGAAACATATTTCTCATATTTATATTATTCCATCATATTTGAACACATTAATTGACCTATGTTGATTTCTTGGTCTCTTTGACATATCCGATTTGTAGAGCACGTTTTTAATTAAAGTCTTAATGCATCTTAGGCATTGTTGGAGCTAGATTCATTGCAAAATTAGAATTTTCAGATGCCTAAGTCAATATAGCTGTTGAGACAAGTATAGGATCTGATTTTGACAGATTGTGATCTGATTTTGTGACTTGTTTGATATTCTGAAATTTTGCTTATTTAATATCAAGAAAATTCCATTAAACAATAAGACTGAAAAGATCTGAAAATTTCTCTATATTCTGAAAATTTCTTGAGCTTTATTTTTGTGAGAAAGAGAAAATATTTTTGAAGAAAACCGTTGTTCATTATAACGTGATTTTAAATTGCTGAAAACCTATCACATTGAACTACTGTCAGATTTGATTTATGCTCATATATTGGTATCAATCTTCTACAAATCTGGTGAGATTTTTAGATTAAAGTTCATATAGATCTTGATATTTAATTGGTATTTATTTTTTGATCATGTATACGAAAATTTTTATGTGCATAAATCAGAATATCTTTTGTGACTTGATTGGCGATTGTGAAACTCCTGATTTTAAAATTGATATTTTTCAGAGTTTAATAATACGATATTAAGCCTTAAATCTTCAATTTGATATATTTATTGAGTTGAAATATTTGTGAAACAAAAATAGTTAAAATACTCCCATGCTATAAAAGGATTTATGATTTTGATCAAGTAAAATGATTCGATGGCTTTGATTTGGAATACGTCAAAACTTGTTCGATATATTGTTTATAATTTCCAAAATATTAACACTAGCCTATCACGATTGAATCATGTTAGCGTGAAACCTTCTACACACTTAGTCGAGCTGAAGATTGATATGATCTTTATTAAGTGTCAGTTCAAGTGAATGATTTTTTGTTTGATTGAGTGCAAAGGGCAATTCACTCAAGGGTGCACGGGGTTTTATTCTCACCTGGAAGAGGACCAATTTATTGAATTGAACTCTCCGCGAGAGCTCAAATGAGTAAACATAAGCAAGAGTAGTTTGCCGAACTACTCTAAAAATCTGTGTGTCACTGTCTCTATCCCTTACTCTTGTGCGTTTGAATTTATATGCTTGTTTAATTCGTCTAATTAACTAAGTAACCAAGAATTGATTAGAAAAAAAAAAAAAAAAAAATCAAAGGTTACAGTATTAGATAATGTTAATCCACCCAATTCACCCCTCTCCTTAGGTAGGTTTTTGGGCCAACAATATCTATGAACATTAGAATTTTAATATGGAGTATACTAATATTTGCCTTATAAATATATATATGAAGATTAATATTTTGTTCACCATGTTTGTAACCTACTTTGTTAGAAAATGATGTGGCAGAATGTTGAATCCGTGTTACATGCACCGGTGTGTGCTTCTTAGATATTGGTATTTTTCATTTTATACTAGAAAATTGTCTTCGATTTATATGTCTACTAGTACCATCGATATAAATATACAAATATTACTTGACCTTCAATGAATCAAGGTTCAATGGCAATGAATTGATTGCAGTTGGACTCAAAACTTGCTTTCTTTTCTACAAGAACTTTAACTCTGATTCATTAAATCTTTCTAAAATTGCTGCAAATTTTCAACAATTACTCACTAAAACACTATGTATTTAAATTGTTTGGGTACGGTCTGATATTGATTTAAATTATTCTGCTACGGTCTGATATTGCCCCATCCATAGCCTGGTCTATGAGTGCATTAAGGTTAAGACATCCTTATAGGCTAAGAAATGCTTCCTTTCCTCGACTGTCAGGGGATGGTTAGAGGGTAATCTCCATTCAGATTTGAACGCAAGAGGGGATGGCTTCCTTGATTTAGTCATGAAATGGTGGAGTTACTTGCACCCCTTGTTTTGTTTTGGCTACAAAAACCTTTTTTTGCTCCAAGGCGACCTAAAAAGGGGGAAAGTGGAAACTTTCGGGAAGATTGATGCGCTAAAGTCAGAATTATGGAGTCTATCCAGAAGTTATAATTTTAAAAACAAATTTAAGGATTAGGTTAAAACATACCTGAATTTCGATTGCATTTCACCAACAACGGCAAAATAGTATTCAAGAAACAAATAAAATTCTTCAAAATTCCGTAGCAGAGAATTTCAATTGAGCGCTAATCATCTGTAAAGCAGCAGAGTTTCATCCTTACCTGGCCTGCGGGTCTCCCATCGCTCAATTTCTGACGCGCTCTCTTACTGTGATCACTCTTGCTCGACCTCGTGTCTCGAGCTCGCCAAGTCTTACATAACGCTAGGTATTGTCTGTGTTTAAAAATCATATTAATCTTCAAATTTATATGGGTAAAAAGAATTAACTAATAAAAAATATATAAAAAAAATAATTATTTTGGATATGGGAGGTGAAATTTTTAGGTAGATTTTTTTTTCCCCAAAAGTTTTCATAATCAATCTCACTAGTTTTAGACCCATATAATATGCGGGTGTAAAAAAATATATATTAATATAAATTTTTAATTTGAATACTTTGATATTATAATTTTAATTCATAATCTTCATATAACAGAAAACATAGATAATTTTTTAAAGAATAAATTTTTTTAGGGGTTCACTTAAAATTTACATAATTTAAAGGAGTAGTATATAAAATTTTAAATATTGTAATTAATTTTTTTCTAAAATAAATGGGTGAAATTGTTTATTTTAAAAAAATTATGGGTGATTAATTCATAAAATATCTAGAGTCAAAATATTAATAGTAAGAAAGAAAATCTTGAAAATAAAAATAAAATAAAAGGGTTGATGGGAAGGATTGAACCCATGACCTTTCATGGTAGTCGAAAATAATCAATCATGACCGTCAATTATGTTAAGAATAAGGAAATGAGATAGATTAATCATATTTCATTCTAAAGGTCTGTCTTCGATTTTTAAATATTATAATAAGATTCATTCCCTCAAATCAATCACAACTTTAATAAAAAAATATTTTTAAAAAAATATTCTAATTTATCATATAATTTTTTTAAAATTAATTATATAATAAGAAACAATCCTAACGTTTTTTTAATTGTGCTTTCATGCACTAGTTACTTGCTCGTGAAAAAATATAAAGAAATAAGAGAAAGAAATAATTTATGCACGCATACTCGAGACGTAAAAAAAAAAAAAATTGAAAAATATAGTTTAATCAAAAACAAAAAATGCAATATGATAAATACATGAAAATCTTTTTACTATCTATTTTATTATCAATGTTGATACAAATACCAAAAAAAGAGTTACAATCATAGTAGATCACTTGTAAAAAAAAATAAGCACAAAAAAATAGACATATTAAAAAGAAAAGATTTGTGAAGTAAATAAAGTAACCCATAAAATTGAAGTAATTCAAAATTCAAATAATTTTTAATATCATAAAACATATGTAGCTAAAAAATTAATATCAAACACAATGAAGAAAAATAAATTTGAATCAAGCAAACTATACCTAAAAAGTGCAATCACAAACTCATTACTTAATATTTATTTAAAAATAGAATAAAATACACCAAATTTAAAACTATAAAATAAAGAAATTTCTATTTAGATAATCATCATCACAAAAATATTATAGTCATTGTTTATTTAAATGCAAACAACTCAACTCCAAAATATAACAAAAATGTACAGTAAAGGTAATTTAAACATTTGATCCAATTTGAGACACACAATTCAACCAATTTAAGGATCACAATCAAAAATATCCGTAGTAATAAATTTGCATTATTTGATTTAAACTCTCCACCATTCTTGATTGTATCGGCATTCAATCTGACATTGAGATTATTCATGCATTCGTCGTTCTAAAGAACTTTCTTTTACTTCAATTAGCTCTTGTAATATTAACTTCACTTGAGTTAGATTATTATTTAAAAAAACACTTGAACATAATTTAAATAAAATATAAGTTGGTAAATAATAGCGCACAATAATCATACCCCTAAAGATTATAAGCTATTATTAAAAATAAAATTAAGAAATTAAATGATATAGACTCAAAATACTAGAATTGATACTTCTTTGAACGTATTCAAAACAAGAAACAAACTTGCACCACATAATGTAAAAATAGCATGGTCATACAATCAAATCTTGATAAATGTATATAGTCTTTACCCCCACATAAAGGAAATAAAAGTTATGGTATCTCATTGAAATAATTTTTCTATGGTAATTCCACTTCAGAAATTAACTTATCTAGTAAAAAAATGTTTCAACTCCTACAAATAATAATAATAATAAAAAATAATAATAATAATAATAATAATAAAAAATAAAAAAATTATCATATGATAAACCAAACCTTTAACATTAACAATTAAAGAATGGAAGGTCTTATGTAATCCCTAACTGAAGACCAAAACTTAGAAGAACCAAAAATTACTTGAAAAGTACTTGTCACACCCCACCCCGGACACCCGTCACCTGTGGGGTCGGCGTGATGTCGACACAACATTACCTAAGCGACAAATCAACTAGAAAGCGACGGTATGCATTCATAATTATACAAACATCAAAATACAGGTTATAAACATCTTCCCTAACCAGAGACACACCCGTCCCTGAATTCCCTTCAATAACAACGAAAGAAAAAAACAACAACGATGAACCTCTCCTAGGTTCGCCTCATGCAGCACTTCCCGAAATATTTTTTTTCCCTTGCTGTACCATCGACGGACTCTACCCCGTGCCAGTAGGGGACCGACTCCTAGCCATTTCACCTGCGAGTGTATTGCCTTCTTAATAAAATCATTCTTTTTTAATAATAATACCTTGTAGATAAAACAACATTTACACATGGATTCAGCATAAGCATCATATATGCAATAAAAATGAAGTAGTATATATAAGTTCTATTTTTAAAACCATCCAATATAAATATCATACTAAACACCTGAAATAAATAATAAATCACCCAATATAAATAAAACATCACATCCCAAACCACCACTCTACCACAACACACACTGGCTAGCCATAGTGATCGTTTTAACCTCACGATCGGGAGTTTGCAACGGTACCGTACCATCCGTAGGATATGCCTTCCTACGAACACCCATCACTCCGCCGAAGCGGATAACATCACTCCGTCAAAGCGGATAAACATCACTCCACCGAAGCGAATCAACATCACTCAATAATATCGTCTACTCAACATCATCAAATCACCACATAATTTTTTGAAAAGCATCTAATTTAAATACAACTATTTTTCATCATGTATATATATACCAATAATTTGGCGAGAAGACAGTACACTCACCTCGTTTTTGGTGCTACAAAAACCTCACCGTCCACAGCTTACCGAGGTGTTGGCGTCTGCGAACCTAGAAATGATAGGGCCTAAGTTAATATTTTATGTAAAATCACCTAGTCATGTAATGCTGGCCCTAAGTTCCGTATTTTTTCCATTTTCCATATTTTATCAATGGGATTTGTTATTATTCTAATAATTTCGTTCTGTTATTTATTACATAAGAAATCTTGTAATTTGAACGACCCTAAATTTATTACTCCAGTTACAAAGATTTTTAGGTTAAGATTGAATTTAACCAAACTACGATAAATTTAATAGAAAACGATATCCATTCCGAATCGTTCACAGGTCGCGATAAGGATTTGAATTTGAATTTGAATTTTTTTTCTTTTATTGGGGTTAATTGTGCAATTTCCCCTTTTTTTATTTATTTATTTTTTCTCTGTTTTTGGTTCTTCTCCAGACCGATGGCCAGCTACTCTCTCTCTCTACGGTTGCCGACCACCGGTGGCCTCCCCCTCCTTGTCGATTCTCCTGTCGCCCCTGCACCACCCATGACGTCCCTCAGACACCACCCCCGGCCATCTCACCATCTCAACCGCATACCCAACAGTTACTGTTCACACACCCACATACCCTACGACACATACACACACACCCATGCATGCAACTACGCTTGCATACCAATGCCGCGGCACGTTACGGGACTAACGACCCCTGCCGACGGAGACCTACACACACAACGGCACACCGCAGCCACAACCAACTCACACCACTGCCACCGCCGTTGATCGCCCTATCTCTCTCTCTCTCCGTCTCGATTTTTTTTTCCTTTGCTGGATTCTCGTCGACGCGACACACATTTCACACACTCACACATACTAGCTGGAAAAATCAGAACACACACACACAAACCCACATGCTGCCTGAAGAAGAAAACTGAGCACACCCCCCACCGCCGAAAATTTATCAACCCAGCTCGACACGCTCATGCATGCACACACTTATCAATTAATTAGAGGAAAAACACATAAATACTCACCAGCCCGACGATCGTCGATGGTTGGATGGCAATCCGCAACTCCCGCTCACCGGCGACGCTAAAAACGCGCACTGCCACTTCGTCGACGAACCACGCCACCGGCCGGACCAACCTCTCTCTCTACCTGGAACTGTCTACAATGTCCACATGACCACACTGCCGGAGGAATGCCGATTCAAGAAAAGCTGACGACCCCTCCGCTCTGGTTCTCTCTCTCTCTCTAGAATTTCTCGAGTTTTTCTCCGATTTTCTCATTTATTTGCATGAGGGAGGGTTTTTATTGCATGATTTTAGTGATCAAAGTGATCCTCAGCTCGCCATGTCGCCCCTCGATCGCCCTCTCCTCTGGCCGGTGGATCGTCCGTCGGGCGTATGGGGTTATATATATATATATATATAAAAGTTAAATTACACTTTCCTTTCTCCAATTCCTTTAGAATCTTTATTTCAGTAAATTTCCATTTTAAAAAGTTTCAAAATTATAATTTTGCCCTTAACATTTTTACTTTTGATTTCTAATTGCCAATTCAAATCTCAAGTTTAAATTTTTGCGTTTCTAAATTCCCAATTTGACCTCCAATTTTTTATTTGAGTTTTTATCAATAAAATTTTTACCCTAAAATTCTCTAATGTTCTATAAAGCGACTATTTATGACGTACGTTCTACAACTTAGATTTTACAACTCTTCCCTCCTAAGAGAAATTTCGTCCCGAAATTTTATTTATTTATTAACGTTTTTTTCTTTTTTTTTTTATTTTTTTTTTACCTTAGTCAAACGAATGCGAGTATTTGTTCCTTATTTCTTCCTCTTGCTCCCATGTCGCCTCTTCCACCGCATGACTGCGCCACAACACTTTGACTAATGGGATCATCCTCGTTCGCAATACTTGATCTTTACGGCTTAGGATTTGGACCGGCTCCTCAACGTAGGACAAATCAGCTTCCAATTCGATCGGCTGCGAAGTCAACACATTAGAAGGGTCTGGCACATATTTTCAGAGCATCGATACATGGAAAACATCGTGCAATCGAGATAACTCTGACGGTAACGTGAGTTTATACGTTGTCGTGCCAACCCACTCTAGAATTTCATATGGTCCGATGTATCTTGGACTCAACTTCCCTTTCTTTCCAAACCTCATTATGCCTTTTCACGGAGAAATACGCAAAAACACATGATCCCCTACCTCTAACTCTAACTCCCGCTGGTACTTGTCTGCACAACTCTTCTGCCGACACTGAGCGATTTTCAACTTTTCTTGAATCACCTCTATTTTGTCTGCTATCAGTTGGGCTATGTCCGGCATCAACAACTTACGTTCACCCACCTCAGTCCAACAAATGGGGGTTCTGCATCTCCTACCATACAACGCCTCATACAGAGCCATCTCAATTGCCGAGTAGTAGCTGTTATTGTAGGCAAATTCCATCAATGGCAAGTGATCGTCCCAGCTTCCAGGAAATTCCAGAACACATCCCCTCAACATATCTTCCAACGTCTGAATCGTACACTCTGACTGGCCGTCTATTTGAGGATGGAAAGCAGTGCTAAATTTCAGCTTGGTACTTAAAGCAGTCTGGAGACTCGGCCAGAATCTCAAAGTAAATCTCGAATCTCTATTCGACACTATAGAAACCGGTACACCATGCAATCTAACAATCTCATCGATATACAATTGGGCATACTTTTCAAGAGAAAATGTCTTCTTTACGGCTAGAAAATGAGCGAACTTGGTAAGCCTATCAACGATCACCCAAATGGAATCATACCCCTTTTGAGTACGGGGTAATCCCGAAACAAAATCCATCGTGATATGCTCCTACTTCCACTCTGGAATAGGTAGGGGTTGCAACAACCCACCTGGACGCTGATGCTCAATCTTTACTTGTTGACACACAAGGCACCTAGCAACAAATTCTGCGACCTCCCGTTTAATTCCAATCCACCAATAATACTCACGCAAGTCTCGATACATTTTAGTGATCCCCGGATGCATTGCGTACGTGGAGCTATGCACCTCTTCCAAAATATCTTTTTTCAAATTGACATAATTAGGCACACACAGCCTATTTCTACACATCAAAACTTTATCCCTATCCCTGATATGATGATCAGTTCTGTGATCGTTTTTTACTTCATCCTGGATCTTCTCCAATTGAATGTCTGACTTTTGAGCTTCAATAATGCGGTCAATCAATGTCGGTCTCAAAGTCAAAGTTGCAAGCAGTGCTGCCGTCTGACCAACCGCTAACTGAACTCGCAACGATCTCAATTCTGCATACAGGTTAGCATGGGCAACACGAAGGTGTGCGACCGAGCCTGTCGATTTCCGACTTAAAGCATCTGCTACAACATTAGCCTTTCCTGGATGGTAATGGATAGTGCAATCGTAGTCTTTGATCAAATCCATCCAACGCCTCTGTCTCAGATTTAATTCCTTATGAGTAAACAAGTACTTCAAACTCTGATGGTCGATGTATATTTCACATGTCTCGCCATACAGGTAGTGCCTCCAAAACTTCAGGGCAAACACAATTGCAGCTAACTCCAAATCGTGCATCGGGTAATTACGCTCATGGTTCTTCAATTGCCGAGATGCATATGCGATCACGTAACTATGCTGCATCAGAACACATCCCAGCCCTTGGTGTGACGCGTCACTATAAATCACGAAACCACCCCCTTCGGACAGGAGAGACAATATTGGTGCCGATATCAACCTACTCTTCAACTCTTGGAAACTCTGCTCACATTTATCGGTCCACTCAAATTTGGATTCCTTGCGAGTCAATCGGGTTAACGGGGTAGCTATAACAGAAAATCCTTGCACAAATCGTCGATAGTAACCCGCCAATCCTAAAAAGCTTCGAACTTCAGTCACATTTTTCGGTCTTTCCCACTGAACGACAGCTTCAACTTTCTTCGGGTCTACCTGAATACCATCTCCTGAAATGACATGACCCAAGAATACCACATGATCTAACCAAAATTCACATTTACTAAGTTTCGCATACAACCGCTTCTCCCGCAACGTCTGCAATACAATCTGGAGATGCTTCGTATGCTCTTCTCTACTTTGGGAATAGACCAAAATGTCATCAACGAACACTATAATAAATTGGTCCAGATAAGGTTGAAAGATACAATTCATCAAATCCATGAAAGCCGCAGGGGCATTTGTCAATCCAAAGGGCATAACCAGGAATTCATAGTGTCCATATCGCGTACGGAATGTTGTTTTTGCTACGTCACTCCCCCTGACTTTTAGTTGGTGATACCCTGATCGAAGATCTATCTTAGAGAATACTTTAGCTTTTTGGAGTTGGTCAAACAAGTCATCAATTCTTGGCAACAGATATTTATTGCGAACCGTCACCCTATTCAGCTGCCAATAATCAATACACATTGTCAACGTGCCATCTTTCTTCTTTACGAACAGCACTGGGGCACCCCATGTGGAGACACTAGGCCTGATGAACCCACGGTCTAATAAATCTTGCAACTGCACCTTCAACTCTTTCAACTCAGCAGGTGCCATACGATAAGGTGGAATCGATATAGGGGTAGTGCTTGGAAGTAACTCGATCGTGAATTCTATTTCCCTATCGACGGGCAAGCCTGGCAATTCTTTTGGGAATATGTCAAAAAAATCTCGGACTACGAGAATATCTGCCACCAGAGTTTCTCTCTGACTGGTGTCAATTATGTGCGCAAGGTATCCCTGACAGCTTTTCTTTAATAATTTCCTGACTTCTAACACTGAAATTAAACTAACAGAAGTGATAATTCTGTCTCCAGCAAATACAAACTCTGACTCACCTGAGATTCGAAATATCACTTCCTTCTTGAAATAGTCCACCGTGGCATGATATCCAGATAACAAATCCATACCCAGTATTATATCGAAATCGTGAATACTCTAGGGTAATAGATCTGCCTATAACTCTCTATCACCAAACCGAAGTGGACTGTCCTTATACACCCTACTAATCCATACCGACTCACCTACTGGAGTAGAAATAACAATACGATATGATAAAGAAATGGGAAATCTGCCTACTTGCATCATAAAGGTTGTCGAAACAAAAGAATGCGTAGAACCAGGATCAATAAGTACACGAGTATCTTTAGCATATAAAGATATGATACTTATGACCACCTCGGGAGTAGCTTGAGCATCCTGTCGAGTAGTAGCAAAAACACGGCCTCGCGTTGGAGGTCTACCCGGCGATCCTATACCAAGTCCCTAGGCGATACTAGGACCTGTACTACTTATATTGCTCGCTGGAGGTACGAATGTAGAAGCAAGTTTCGGACAATTTGTAGATTTATGACCTGGCACATGACAGTGGAAACATATCAGGACTCCCACAGGACAGTCTCTGGCAAAGTGACCCATAGCTCTACAGTGATAATATTTATCCCCCTCAGCCCGACTCGGCGGCTGGTTCCGTTCTTGCCTCTGCAGACCAGCACTAGCTTCCAGTGCACTTTGTTGTTGCCTAGGGTATGATTGCCGGGAACCACAGTTCCTGGCAGATTAGCCAAACGATGAGGCCAGAGCAATTGGCAGTCGAAATACCGTCCCCCGTGAAGTGCCACCCGAAAATCTGCTAGGCGACTCAAATCTGCTTTTCTTGTACTGCTCTCGACTCTCGGCGGCTTCCTGCATATCCCTCTCCACTAACTTTGCTGTATTCACCAACTCTGCATAATTCTTAATTTGCTTGCTTGTCAGCTTGGAGCAGATCTCTAACTGAAGTCCCTTCTGGAAACGTCTGCATTTTTCCTCCTCTGTTTTTACCAAATCTGGGGCAAAACGGGATAAAGCATCGAATTTAACTTCGTACTGCTGAACAATCATCTTTCCCTACTTCAGGACTGTAAATTCTTCCTCCTTCTGGAATCGATAAGACTCGGGAAAGTACTTCTCATTAAATGCGGTGACGAAACGGTCCCATGTGATCTCCTCACCAGAACCGGTAATCAGTCTTTTCATTTCTTTCCACCAATGCTCGCCTTCCTCCCTCAACTGAAAAGTGGCAAGGGGAACTCGACTATCGTCGACAATCCCCATCGCCTCGAATAGGTGTCCCACGCCTCTGATCTAATTCTCCGCATCAGTTGGACCCGCTGTCCCTGTGAAAGCCGAAGGGTCTAACTCCTTGAACCTCTTTAATCGTACCGCCTGAGATGTGGCGGTATCACCTTGGGCCCTCTAACTTTCCATAATCCTCGTTTGCTGCTCCGTTAGCTGGGCAGCGGCCTGCAAAATTCTTTCGACCGCGTCTAAGCTTCCTTGCAACCTATTACCCTGCGTGTGGGATCCCACAATTTGCAAACTTTCCTGCTCCTTATCTCTCTGTTCCTGAGGCTCCACTTGCCTCGGGGGTTTCGCCTACCTCTGGGGTCCCATACTCCCAGAGGTTTCACCTTCCCCTTCCATACTTGTTATCAGTCCTAAAATCCAATTCAACAACTAACTAGGTCAACCAGAGAAATGCCAATAATTAATATACGTTAATTAACTATTACGCGAGTATTAAAAGCACTCACTAACACCTTATCTTAGAGTCCCCTACTGACTAGACGATTGACACGTTTCCCATCTCATGATCTTCTATGGGCACAACAAGTGACAAGTCTACAGAACCTATAACCTAGGCTCTGATACCAAAATTGTCACACCCCACCCCGGACACCCGTCACCTGTGGGGCCGGCGTGACGTCGACACAACATTACCTAAGCGACAAACCAACTAGAAAGCGACGGTATGCATTCATAATTATATAAACATCAAAATACAGGTTATAAACATCTTCCCTAAGCAGAGACACATCCGTCCCTGAATTCCCTTTAATAACAACAAAAGAAAAAAAAAAAACAACGATGAACCTCTCCTAGGTTCGCCTCAGGCAGCACTTCCCGAAATATTTTTTTTCCCTTGCTATACCATCGACGGACTCTACCCCGTGCCAGTGGGGGACCAACTCCTAGCCATTTCACCTGCGAGTGTACTGCCTTCTTAATAAAATCATTCTTATTTAATAATAATACCTTCTAGATAAAACAACATTTACACATGGATTCAGCATAAGCATCATATATGCAGTAAAAATGAAGTAGTATATATAAGTTCCATTTTTTAAAACCATCCAGTATAAATATCATACCAATCACCTGAAATAAATAATAAATCACCTAATATAAACAAAACATCACATCTCAAATCACCACTCCACCACAACACACATTGGCTAGCCATAATGATCGTTTTAACCTCACGATCGGGAGTTTGCAACGATACTGTACCATCCGTAGGATATGCCTTCCTACGAACACCCATCACTCCGCCGAAGCAGATAATCACTGCGCAGTACAAATGTCTAACATCACTCTGCCAAAGCAGATAAACATCACTCCGCCGAAGTAGATAACATCACTCCGCCGAAGCGAATCAACATCACTCAATAATATCGTCTACTCAATATCGTCAAATCACCACATAATTTTTTTAAAAGCATCTAATTTAAATACAACCATTTTTCATCATGTATATATATATACCAATAATTTGGCGAGAAGACAGTACACTCACCTCGTTTCTGATGCTACAAAAATCTCACCATCCACAGCTTACCGAGGTGTTGGCGTCTGCGAACCTAGAAATGATAGGGCCTAAGTTAATATTTTATGTAAAATCACCTAATCATGTAATGCAGGTCCTAAGTTCTGCATTTTTTCCATTTCCCATATTTTATCTATGCGATTTGTTATTATTCTAATAATTTCGTTCTGTTATTTATTACATAAGAAATCTTGTAATCTGAAAGACCCTAAATTTATTACTCCGGTTACAAAGATTTTTAGGTTAAGATTGAATTTAACCAAACTAGGATAAATTTAACGGAAAACGATATCCATTCCGAATCGTTCACGGGTCGCGATAAGGATTTGAATTTGAATTTGAATTTTTTTCTTTTGTTGGGGTTCATTGTGCAATTTCCCCCCCCCTTTTTTTTTCACTGTTTTTGGTTCTTCTCCAGACTGATAGCCAGCCACTCTCTCTTTCTACGGTTGCCGACCACTGGTGGCCTCCCCTTCCTTGCCGATTCTCCTGTCGCCGCTGCACCACCCACGACGTCTCTCAGACACCACCCCCGGCCATCTCACCATCTCAACCGCATATCCAATAGTTACTGTTCACATACCCACATACCCTGCGACACACATACACACACCCATGCATGCAACTACGCTTGCTTGCAAATGCCGACAGTACGCCATGGGACCAACGACCCTTGCCGATAGAGACCTACACACACAGCGGCACACCGTAGCCGCAACCAACTCACACCACCACCACCGTCATTGATCGCCCCCTCTCTCTCTCTCTCCGTCTCGGTGTTTTTTTTTCTTTTTTTAGATTCTCGTCGACGCGACACACATTTCACACACACGCACACTCACACATACTCGCACCTTAACTGTTGATGTTCACAGGGATTTAGTGTCTGTAATCTTTGGTCTTGACTTCGCCAAAGAGGCAGTCGGCTACTTGTTACGTAGCCGAGATTTTGAGGTTCCTTTTTCTTTAAGGGGCCTTAAATCTGTTTACTTTGAGATAGGTCAGCCCTTAGGTTACTACTTATCTTGGCCGCTCTTCGCCCTGTGCCATCACCTAGTTAAGGTGGTACAGTGCTGAACGGGTATACCCCTGGCGACGTTTCGATCGCTATGCCCTTCTCGGAGATGATATTATTATCGCTTAGGAGAAGGTGGCAACGGAGTACGCAACCTGTTTGTTGGATCTGGGAGTTAAGATTTCCACTTAGAAGTCTTTGATCTCTTTAACTGGTTGTGGTGAGTTTGCCAAACGTTTTCGGGTTCGGGGAATGGAAAAGGATTTATCCCCTGTATCCGTCAAAACCCTTCGTAACTTCTTTCATCCCTACTTATACTTACTTATGGCTGTTTGTCATAAGTCTCCGGTGAAGAGATTTTCCACTCTTTGTCGGATTGGTGGAATTGGTTATAAGGCGCGTTCGAGGCTGTCCCATTCGCGTAGTCCTCAATATGAGAGGATCTGGCGGATGTATTAAAAATCCCTCTTTAAGGGACCACTTGAGTGCTTCCTTGGGCGTGGATTTCCTCTCAATCCTTATCTCCGTGGTCGAGTAATCGACTATATTCGGGGACAAATGGCCCCTAATGTATAGTATATATAGAATCTTTCTGAATTCGCTATAGATAAGAATGTCATCCTAAGGGTCATGCCTGATGAGTTTGACTTTTCAGAAGCCCACCAGTGGCTTTCTGAAGGGACTGTTTTACGGGCTTGGGTTGATGAGTAGTTGCGGTACCTGAAATGGTACCATGGTGTTGCTATGTCGCCTTGTGTAACCATAGACGAACTCTTTGGTGGTCCTCACGTATCAAGCTCCTGGTGAGATAGACTGTCTCAACCAGATCTAATACGGTTTGGTCTCCTATGGAAGATCATTTACCTAACTACAGCTTCTATTGAGATTCTAAGAGCTTGTTTAGCTTGAGCTTGCTCCTAGCTTTATGGTTATTGTTTTCACTCCCCGCTCTGAACGTCCTACTAAAAGAAGAGAATAGAGGGTAGACCTTCTCTTGTTCCTAGCTGTCTGGTGTAGCTATTGGTTCGGTGTAGCAGCTTCTAATAGCACCCTTCGCTTAAGCCTTCTAACAACCTAACCTTCTTCACACTTAACTTAAAGGAAGCCTTCGTTCGCCTCCTACCCTTCGCCTAACTTAGCGCACAACCTTCGCCTAAGAATCCACCGTAAGTTAGCTAGGTGAGATGAAGGCTCAAGGTCGAAAGTCAAGAGTCCGACTGTGTTAAGCATATAGTCTCAGTAGCATGATTGGAGCTTCTTAGCGCTTAGGCTACTACCTATAAGGTTCTCCCCCTCCTCTTACTTAGATTTAGGAGATAGTAAGCAAGACTTTCTACGCTTCTTCTCTTATGAAATTCCCGCTTTCACCCCTTTCAAAGTCTCAGGTAGCTCTAAAGGTTATTACCGTACTGCCTCAATCACCTCCTTAAAGAAGAAGGAGAGCTAGCAGATGAGCTAAGCAGCATACATTTGAAATAGAAGGTGCCTAGCCCTTCCTTCTGAGGGACAAGGATGACGCAGATAACTTTAAAGCATTCCGTAGTAACGATCTAATAAGTGCACCACTGGCCGAAAGGAGTGGGAGGTGTGGTGGCGACAACCTCTATCTAAGAGCTATCTTCTCTTATGAAATTTAGAGTTACCCGGTAATTCATCTGCAGATCTTATCGGATAAATTCCTTGACGTTCCTAGCTTGCCTTACTACTTACTCCATCCACGGACAGAAGGAGCTGCAATTGCTATTGAATTCACAGCTATTGAATGAGCTGTTGGCATATCAGCTCTTGTGCACTCATAAGCTCTTGGGAGAGCCCAAAGAACTCCATTCTTTTCTTTTGATTTTTAAAAAGAAGCTCTTTCCGCTTTTCATTCCTCATGCACTGAGAAGTAGCAAAGGAGACATGGATGCTGACTTTTCCGGGTATGCTGTATTTTTAGATTAGGCCGAATAAGAGAAAATGGCAAGTGCTTGAGAAGCAGCTGTTGTTGGAGTATCATAAAATAAAGCAAATCCCCCTAATTCAAAAAAATAGAAGGGTTCGCCTTTTAGCTTCTTTTCTAGTCTTAGGGTCTAATACCCGGGTAGAAGAAAAGGAAGAAGTCAGAGAAGAAGAGAATTAACTAACTATCCCGAAGAAGGGAAGGACAAGGATAACCTTTAATTTAAAGGAGTCTTCTTAGCTTTAAAGAGGCCTTTCAGCATCAAAAGACGAGATCCAATGGTCGAAGCACCCCTATGCAGAGGGACTTTCATCGGCTTGAGGGATATAGAAAGCTTCTTCTTCAAATTGTTCGACTATTGATTAACTTCCTTCACCACCAGCATTGCTTTCATTGATTGCTATTCTTTTCCAACCTCTTTATCTGCACCTGAACCAGGAAGGAAGCATGGGATACTCAATTGAGGAAGCCTTACTATATGGTTGTAGCCCGAATAGACCTGCAGTTATGGTACCCCTGCTGGCTGACTGATTGCAGGGAGCGCAGGAAGCTAAGGCTCCATGTTCGGTTCTGGTAAAGAGGATGGTGGGTGGGGTAGGTTAAAGCAGTAGAGAAGATAGGGCATCTAAAGAAGCAGAGGCAGAGATCTCCTTGTTCTCTTCCCAGATTTTCCTCCATACCTTCGCCGCCTTCTTCATCATGTTGTTCCATCCTTCAGGGATGTTCGGTAGGTGTCCGGGCCTCCTCAAAAATCCTTCCGACAAGAATGCTGCTTGAACATTGTAAGGCATGGAACCGTCTCGCTCTTGTGAACACTGATCATAAGTGGCAAAAGCCACCGGAATGCTCATTTTTTGTCCATAAGCTCTCCTCGCCGAAATTCTCTCTGGAAGTCGCCCCTACAACCCCTTGACTCCTGCGGGCTACGTTCGAACGAAACGAGAGTAAGGCTTTCTCACCGAGAGAACGGACTGACTACTAGGAGGGGGAAAGACCTGCGCCTAGCTAACGGAGTTCACGAGGAACCCACTTCAGTTAGTGAAGCGAGGCTAACACCTACCTTCATCAAATAAAGGGCCTTTCTCGTGTTATAGTAAGATGTTATAGTAATATATAGAATGAGCTTTAGGTTTGTAATATATAGAATGAGCTTTAGGTTTGAGCTGTGCACTACCGCACAACGTTCCTTGCTTCCCTGCCGCATCACCTTCTTTAGTTGTGCCTGTCTGCTTGCTCCCCTCAGTGTGCTTGCTGTTCGCTTTCCGGGTTGTTGGTTGCTGCCATCAAGCTCACCGTCTCCTTTCATATTTCGACCTTCCCCATCTGTTCCCGCGCACGGATTCTGCCACTTATAATCTTTCTGGCCGCCTAGCCCCTTTCTTCTTATTAATTATAATATACAGCGAGAAAGTGAAGGTCAAAGAAGAGAGAGGCGAGGAATCAGGAATCCTCCCCTTTGCATTTATTATATGAAAAAGAAAACCACTAAGAGCCTCCTCTTTGAACCTGAAAGATTGGATATCTCCATGTTGAGTAAGCCTTTGTTTGAAAGATGTTGATGCATTTTTGGTGATGGTAGAGCCCTTTGACTTTAGCTAAGGCTCGTAAGTGAGATTTGGACACCTTATCAGACGAAGTTGTTAGACCGCTTCGGAGAGTTTGTTTTCAACCCGAAAAATCCTTCACTTGTGTTTTTGCAACATCTTCGGTAAGTTCTGTGCTGGTCGTAGAATCCGAAGCTATGATGAAATATCCTAGGTTCCGCATCAGAGTTGGCACAGCGAATGCCCGTTTAGTAAACGGGGGGACCAAACTCGATATTTAAAGCTTGATCTCGCATTTGCTAATCTTCCCCTATTGTTTGAAATGGCACTATCTAAGAGGATGCTATCGAATGCGCTCTTGTCGTAATTGAATCAATAGTAAAGAGACCCACGCCACAGAAGGAGCTCTTACTGTTTTCGCCTTTTTCGCTGCTCTAGATGCTATCGAATCGGAGTTTCCTGGAGGGACTCATAGAGGGAGAAAGAAGATTGATGCAGAGAGGAGTAGGTGCATTGATGCCGCACATCCGATGTTAGCTAGAACTGGTACGAATGGCATTGATGCATCGAATGCCCTCTTTGACGGGGTTGTGCAAGAAGCCGATTATTCGACCATCCTTTTAGATAGTGCCATTTCATTGATGCTCTAGAAGAAGAAGGAAGGCTCAGACTCATTTCCTTAGAAGCGTCTGTCTCATGCCAAATGGAGAATCTGCTGCTCTAGAGGAAGGATCCATAGTTCAGCTAGCCACGCACACGAGGAGGATTCATCTTTCAACAGCATTTCCGATCTTAGCGCTTTCGACTTCTCATCGAAGATGCCCATAATAACCTCTTTCGGAAGAAATGGCATCGAAAAGGGTTAGATATCCTTTCTTTTGTCAAAAAGTCCTAGAAATGCAGCATCCACCGGTAATGGCCGATAGTACTAATCCTAGGTGCCTTAAAGAGGGGATTTGGCTGTCCTAACTTCTTTCGGGGAGTAGAAGAGACCCACGGACATAGAATAAATAGGCTCTTCCGGTCCCTTTCTCCGAGTATGGATGGCAGGTCTCAGTTATGCGCACCAGACCTCTAGTTGTGCTATCGAAATCTAAATGCCCAATTCTTTCCGGGGACCTAGCTAGATTCTCGAACCTAAGATTCTTCTGTCGCAGCTTACTCTTTCTCGAGGTGATTCCTATTGGGATACCCTTCCACTATACTTGCAGTTCAGTTCCTTGCCGTTCATCCAATAGATGATGTCTCGCCTGCGAATCCTGCTAACTCTTCTTTGATTTAATGCCCTACTAACTATACTCTTAATTAACCGCAGACAAGACCGGTCATTCCTTATCCGTAAAGCAGTCAATCCAGTAAGAAGTAATAAAGGCAATTGCAATCAAATAAAGCAGGAAAGTCATCAGGCTAAGAGCCTATTCTTGCAACAGACGCGGCATAATTGCTAAATCAGTTCCTTCCCTCCCTCACAACCTAGTCTGCTCGTGGTCATGGAAAGCCCGTCTTTTTGGCATAACTGCCTCTAGCAGCTTCTTCTGTAAGATAGAAAGATCTGGAAGAAGC
The DNA here is from genome assembly GCA_016647705.1 of Eucommia ulmoides. Taxonomy (NCBI): domain Eukaryota; kingdom Viridiplantae; phylum Streptophyta; class Magnoliopsida; order Garryales; family Eucommiaceae; genus Eucommia; species Eucommia ulmoides. The sequence goes on from CM028337.1 coordinate 22,589,553, forward strand.
TTTTGCTTCCAAGTTGACTATAATGCACACTAAGCAGAAGAAGAGACATCAGACAGCTAGCCAAAGCACTCAAGGTCATACCACTCACCCTACCTTAGTAGGGCGAGGATGAAAGGAGTGTCAAGGAAGAAGATGGAACCAAGACCCACATCAGTCACAAGGTTGGAGACCCCTTTGTTGTTTATGATCATAAACAACATATGACTTACGGAGACAGAGGTAGAAGAACCTTTGGGGGCCATCGTGGACGGGGTCGCAGACCAGGTCAGAACTACTATATCACTGAAGTGGATGAACATGGTAAGGAAGTGGCGACAACTCACTTTTATGCACGGAATGAAAGAGCCTCTTCTCTTTGCCATATCAGGAACAGGCAGAAGATCGTGCATGGATTCTGGAGCAAGGAATCATAACCACACAAGGAATGGTTCAAATCATGTTCACCATACAACAGAATGGCAAGGTCATTCTTGGTGATGATAGAACTCATAGTCACAAAGGGTGGTCGTAGATCAGGAAGTGAATGGTCAATAAGCCGTGATTCTCGGATTTATAGTCCCCTTAGTCAAGTCAAGCCGAAAGCTAGGCAAGCGGTTCGGGATTAGATATCCAATCCTTCTTTTTCGAGTAGTGGGCGGAATGAAATAGCCAATCTCTCTTTCGGGCGTCCCGGCTTATACTATACTCGATACACATATCGAACTCAGCCAAACAGGACTCAACGCGCTTTTAGCTAGCACAACCCTAGCGCTTTAGGTTTGAGCTGTGCTTGCTTGCTTCTTGGAATCGAATATCGAATGCACCTTTAGTTAGGTGTTGACAGGTCCTGCATCTCCTACCTAATGCAATTGACCGACCCGCCATCTCTTTCCTTCAATAATGCCTTCGCTTCACTTCAAGACGCTATTTACTAGGAAAACTACCTTTTTTTTGAATGGAAGAAGCCGTTAAGAGTCAGAAAGATTAGCAGAGCATTCCTTCCGCCGGCCTTGTTAGGAGTAGGGGAGCGTGGTGAGATAGATAGACGTCCAATCCTGCAGCAGCTAGTTGCTCGGCCTTAGTCTTGGGCTGATCTCACACTTCAATAAAGCCCTTCATACTTCGATCCAATCAATCGATCGATCAAGAGGCGAATCTCTGTTTTTTGGGCCGGTAGCGTCCCAGAAAGTCCTCGCTTTCTCTTGAACAAGGGCATAGCATTAGCTTCAATTGAACAAGCTCAACCTTGAAAAAGAAAGGTGGTAGGGTTAGGGTTGATCCCTAAACTTCCACTTGGCCACTGAAGAAGGCGAAGGCTGGGCGAGAGAATAGGCCAACTTACTGCTTACTACCATGCCATAGCCATAGTTGAAGCTTGAAGCTCCATAGACGGAACTATGTATTAGGTATTAGGGAGGGGAGGACACCACTCAGCACCCCACGGAGCGGTGGGGTTCAATGCCTAAAAAAAAGGGAAAAAAAGAGATGTATGTCACTATTAAGGGGGGAGGAGAGAAAGAACGCATGCATGGAGATTCTGTCTGTCGGAGGTTAGAGAATCTATGAAAGGACATCTAAGGCTAAGGAAGAATGAAAGGAAGCAAGCAACGGAACGTTGTGCGGTAGTGAGAGAAGTGGTGATCTCGTCTTGCTTTCTGGGAGAGAGGAAGCTTCCGGACCACCTTTTCCAGCCAGATAGCGAGCGTTTTCTTTCTATACGCAATTCCATCTTTCGTTTGTGTTCATGTTGGCGATTTCTGATGTGAATTCGGCATTCCTTCCTACGGGTTCCCTTACCTGACACACCAACCACGCCCCCCTGATGATCTCTTTATTTTTCTTTCATCCCCCTTACCTGTTGAGCCCGTTCTTTCGAATTCAACAAACTAGGGGTGGGGTCTTTCTAGACCTGATAAAGTACGAAAGAAATGACGTCTTAACTTGATATAGGGAGCAAGAAAAGGGATGCAAGCGACATTTCATATGCATTAGAGAAGAGGAAGTCTAGCAAAGAGGAGAAGTATACCAGTCCAAGCTAGTCAAGCTGTTGAAGTAGTGCCAGAAGAGGTTGACGTATAGAGCATCGGTCGATAGGGGGTGAAGCTAGGAAGCAAGAGAAGAGGGCTGCCATTAGCTTAGCTGCTAGTCCGACTTCCTAGACGATAGGAATGGACGAGTGTGCCCTATAGGACAGAATAGGACAGAAAGATAGAAGTATGCCCTTAACGTCAGGGAATTCTTATAGAAAGCATGGGCAGCAATCAGTTGAGTCTAGTTCTGGAGTTCGGGACTCGCGCTATAAGGCGGCCTCTTTTCTTTGCCTCTAAAAAAGGATCTGCTAGGGTAATTGACTTGACTTGACTTGACTATAGGCTCCTTTAACATGCCTTAATTTGCCTTTTTTTCATCTCTTGTAGATATGCTATCTTCCTTTAGCCAGAGCGCAATTCCTGAGCTAAGGAGGAGGCGCCAAGGTCTTTCCTTTTAGATTAGAGTGCAGATCGGGAGCCTAGCATAGTGCAGCAAGCCAGCCGGCCTCGAATAGTGAAACAAGGAAGGCAGCCTATTAGATTAAAGCGAGGAATCCTTACCTAACCTAAGGCTCCTTTCAATTAAGTAAGGGAGTAGCGTATCATATAGGGGACATCTTTAGTCTATCCCCAAATAGACTAGCCAATTGTTAGAGCAAGCATTCGGTAGGCGCTTTATGCTATCATAGGCGGGTGCAATCTGTCAATACGTGAAACGATTGATTTGTGAATCCCCCTCCCCTCTAGCCTTGATGCGCGAGGGGCTCTCGGAAATAAGGGGCAAAGCAAAACCAAGAGGAGGTCGTAGATACTATACCTGGATTCTCTCTCGTAGGGCATTTATCTGTAGTAACAAGCCTGTTCAAGCAAGATCTTCTAGGCTGACTTACGATAATGAAGATGAATGAAAAGCCTTTCTTTGTTGGTTACGGACTGAATTCCACTTTCGAAAAGAGGAGACAGGCAAGCAAGGAACGGCACCTTAACACTATCCTCTAATTAGCGAAACGTTCCTATTAACTGAACTTTAGGCTTTAACTAGACGAAGCAGCTTTAACTAGCCGCAGGTTATGCGCTAGGAACGCTAGTGTTAGTACGGTTCCTTGTCTGGTTATAGTACGGTTCCTTGTCTTAGTTAAGGTGCCGTTCCTTGCTTGTCCGGTTCCTTTAGCTAGCGAAAAGAGCTGTGCTTGCTTGGTTGCTTGCTTGCTCAGTCTCACTACCCGTTTCCTCTCCCGATGGTCGAGCATTCTTCGAAACCTCTACCTTTCAAGTGCTTCCCCTAGCCTCACCTCAAGGCCCACCCACGTGCACCTTTCCACCTTTAGGCCTAGCACGCTAGCTTCCAAGAAAACTGAGTCAAGCGATTCTGATCCCGACTCAACTCAAGTCTATTCAAAGCTCTTTTACCGACCCTTGGCTATTTTGCCCGATCTTTCCCCTCTTAGATGAATAAGAGCTCCTTAACGGAATAGGAGGAAATGGTACATTGATTTGGGAGGAGAATGGTCGCTGAGGTAGATTTCAAATTGAAGTTTTTGGGCTAAAAAGGAATTTCTCATCCTTACCTTAACATTGACTAAGGAAGAATGATTCTCCCTTGATCTCCGCTAGCAACAAAGGGGATTGTCCCTTGTATGAAATTGAAAGAGATCGTCTCCTGTTCTAGCCAAAGGATTCATTGATTTGCCTAACCACATTTTTCTAACCCCGTATGGAACTCCTTTATTGACTTTCTCAAATCAAATATAAAATCAAAGTCAATAAAATCAAGTCAAGTAAAGAAGACACTCCGTTCGAAAGCCTCGATCAATGAATTCCCCGGCTTCAGGCATGATTTGAAAGCAACAACCAAGGTTGTTGATATGTTATGTAAAGTGAAATGATCGCCCCACTCCTCATGAGCTCTATGGATATGTAGATGGCGCGAACTCGGAACCGCAACCTTTTCTTCAAAACCCTGAGAATGCATCCCCAGAGACTCTTGCAGCAGTTAACCCTTAGTTTGCTCAGTGGACTCGAATGGATCAATTGATTCTTAGTTGGCTTAATGCCACTCTTACTGAGTCCGTTCTTGCATATGTTGTTGGTTGTGCCTTATCTCGAGAAGCATGGTCTTAAATTGAGTGAGCGCCTTTTCTCTTCTCAATCTCGATCTCGCGTTATGCACCTCAGTTCACAACTTCATGCACTTGCTAAGCCTACTACTCAGTCAATCCTTCAACATGTTCAGTTAAGATGCTGGCAGATTCGCTTGCCACTGCAGGACAGATAGTCTCATGATTTGGTGTCTTTTGCCCTAGATGGACTCGGTCCTGAGTATGCTTCTTTTGTTACCTCCATTAGTACCCGAGCAGATCCAGTACCGTTTGAGCAACTTCATGATCTTTTTCTTCATCTGGAGAGCGATCTCCGAATCCGTTCCCGCTTTCTCCATTTCTGCTTCAATTGACGTCGTTTTTAAGTATGGTGCTACGAGCGCTACATCTGCTCTATCTAAGTGAATTGTTGTGGGTGCGGATTGATGAAACAGTTTCCAATCCTTATGGGTATCCAGATAAGAAAGGAAGAAGTAAGGGCAAGGGAAGGTCTAATATCACATGGTAAGCTATGGCATAGCTAAATGGAAGGTCTCACAACAAAGAGGAAGGTGACATTTCGGATAGGGGTTGGGATCTCTTTTTTCCAATAAGCAAATCAATAAGGACGTCAAGTTGCCGGTTACAATTTAGCAGCAAACCCCCATCCAGGAGTGATGTTAGGTTCATGTATTCGTCCAACACCTGGGTCTGTGGTCCCGACGGAGCTCGGTAGCTTCGGGAGTCCCCCCTTCCTACGGGTTCCCCCACCGACCCAGTGACACACCAACCACGCCCCTTCTCTTTCTCCGATCATCAAGCCCCCTGATCCCTTTTTCTTTTTCTTTCGTCCCCCCTGAAGTTGTAAGGCCCCGCTCTTTCGAATTCAAAATCAAAGAGGGGCGAAGCGCCCGTTTGAAGTGGCGAAGGCCTATGCTACAGTCAGAAAAAAAGTGGGTTTCGGTTACGAAGTCACTTAGTTGAACTATAAGGAACCGAAACCTACGAAGTCAGGTCAGCTGGTTAAGGAAAGCTCAGGTTATGAAATCGCTTAGCCGTTCATCTGTGTTTGTTGTAGTAGAAAGGCGTCGGTACGGAGTTGCGTCAGCTGTGGATATAGACTAGGCTAAGGGACGGACTTCATCTCTTCTATTCTCTTCACTTACACCTTATACTTCAGCTGAGTCTAACGAGGCTCAGGTGCGGAGCCTTCCACTGTGGACCGAGACTACGCAAAGGTAGAACACCATAGAAACTTCGCTGACTTTCTCATAAACCTTGATTTCGCTACGCTCAATAAGAACCCGGAATAGCTGAAATCGGTTCGTGTTCCGCTTCCAAAGGCAGTCGTGTCGTCTTTGCCCAAGTGTGAACTGCAGACGACTCTCCAGTGGTTCCATTCCTTCTGACTGTACTTCTGGGTCAACCCAACCCGAATGGGAAGAAGAGGGAGGGTCAGCCAAACTGCGGTCCACTTTGTACCTTTGCTGAGCAGACCAATCAGCAGGCATTTTAGAAAAGGGAAGTTCTCACCGAAGGAGGCAGTAGGCATGAAGGAGGCGGGAAGCTACCGCTTCTAGAATGCAAGCTTCTCCTTCACTTTTTTTAGAGCGTATCGCTTGAAATAATAAAAAAAGGTTGATGGATGAAGTCATCGGAATGACAAATTGTTTCGGTTGCGGAAACCGGATAAAGTCGGGAACCATCGCTTACCTTTTGAATCAAATTGAATCAAAGTAGCGACGAGCCGAGTATGCTTAGCTAGGGGGAGAAGCCATGATCACGAACGATTAGAGAGAATTGCGTAGATAGGAGGACGCAACCCACTTGTCCTGATCGGAACGATTGAAGAAAGAAAGAGAAGAGTGGCCCCTTTCGCCCAGGGGACATCTAAGGAGAACAATGTCGGGGACAGGGTAAGAACCTTCCGTTGGTTACGCCCTTGTTGTGTTGGTTCTTCCATATTGAGAGATATGGAGATAGATCTCTATATGGATCTATCTCTTTCTATCTATCGATAGATAGATCTATTGAGAAAAAATGGATATGTTTCTGGTTTCAAGATCTATGAACAAGAGAGATCCCTAAATATCCATTTGAAAAAGAGATGAATAGCCAAACCAACCCAGAAGCCAGCTGAAGGAAGGGCGCGTTAGCGCATCCGTTTTCTTGCTCGTTAGCGCCCCCTACCCCTATGAGTTTAGTCATAAAGGAACTAAAGGATTTAGTTTAGGCAACCTTACTAATACTAATAGAAAGGGGGATGCGCTCAAGCATGCGAAGAAAGCTCTTCGAGCTTCCCAACTAAACTAGAAAGGTTTGTAGAAAGGAGCTTCTTCCAATATTCCATAAAATAAAGTAGGGCCGCTTGTTAGGTAGGGGTGCGCAGGTTTGGAACCCTATACAAGGGGCTAGCGCGCAATGGCTTTCTCTGATAGAGGCTCGCTTCTTCTTAGACCGCGCAACCATTTTAGCTAGCTAGCGCCGTCATAACTTTGATATAACAACTCTACTCTTAAGTGACCTTCGGTCACTCCTGCCGTACTAGCGTTCCTAGCGCATAACCTGCGTTGCTTCTCTTGCTTGCTGGCTTTAACTAGACGAAGCAAGTCACCTGGTTCTAGGGTATAGTTTCGGGTTATGCGCTTGTCTTAGTTAAGGTAGTTTCGCTAATTATAGGATAGTGTTCTTATTTAGACTCTTAAGCGCGGTGACTTGCTTCGTCTAGTTAAAGCCAGTAGTTCCGTTCCTTGCTGTCCGGTAACTTGCCTTTAAGCTTGCAATTCTTCTGTTTGATAGGAGTAGGTGCTTGCTGCTCGCTCGCTGTCTACTAAATGAGCCTTTTATTTTAAGCCCGCCCGGCCCCTATCTTGAATCTTCAGTCAAGTTCAGTCAAATCAATGAAGTGAACAGCCCAACCTCTTTGTTTGAAGCTTTGCCAGGCAATGAATATTTGAAGGAGTCATGGGCTTTCTTTCCCCTAATTCCGAAACACAACAATAGACTTGCAACTATAGTATAGTATAGGAAAAAGGCTTCTCTTTGATAGCGGTCATAGGGGAGTTCAGCAAGGATCTGATCGTAGATAGAGACATAGATGTGCGGGGGTAGGGGCGGATGTAGCCAAGTGGATCAAGGCAGTGGATTGTGAATCCACCACGCGCGGGTTCAATCCCCGTCGTTCGCCCATCCATAAATGGACCATTTGTTACGGAGACACAAGACAAACCTAGAAAGCATTTTTTCTGCAAGTAATCTCGAGGCTTTGCTTTCAAAGGCATCCAAGCAATAGGTATCCATCCGATTGAAACATAGAAAGCATAGATTCGCGTCGCCTACTTTCTGAAAGCACAAATGGAATGGCCGATCATTCATTGGTGAAAGTTTTGAATACCTTTCCAATCCGCCTTACACTAAGGTAGGGCTAGGCACTGAATCTCCCAAACAGCCTTTTCTTCTTCATGTGCACATTTGAAAACAACCTATTGGCTTCAGAGTTTTCCTTCAGAGCTGCCCAGATCTGATGCACGTCGAAAAGAAGCCCTTTATACGCAAAAAAGCTCTTCGGATTCACTTGCTATTGGCTGGGCTACACTTCCTTGCCTTAGGTCAATCAGGTCCTTCCCTTACTAATGCTAATGTGGGATCAGTGACTTCCGAACAGTCTATTGACTCCCGAACAGCTCCATCTGTCCATGAATCCCCTTCCGCTTCCCTTTGTGGCCTATCCCAGACAGCTATGGAAGCTGCTAGCTACCTTCTTACCATTCTTTACCGAGATGAGTTCGACACCCGAAGGAGACAGAGAAAGCCCTTCCAGAGATTCATGTGAAACCTGTTCTTGCAAACAGCCTACTCGTGCAAAGATCCAATTTCCCATCCCCTTAAGAGATTCGACAGTTGCTCTAGATGCTCTAGAAATCGTTTTTGCCGATCCTCCTAGCATTGCCATCTTATTATACGATGCATTAAACCTCCTCTTGGACATTGGTGATAGCGGAGACCCCTGCTAACTCTTGTTTTCCTGCCCAAGCCTTCTCGAGCCCTTTTGATTTGAGTCAGATAATGCCCTAGGCCTTCGATGAGCCTTCCCCATGGTTTAAAGAGCTTGCCTTAGCGCCTTTCCCTTTTCGGCCTAACGAGGGCTTTTCTTCCTGCTCCCTTTCGAGTTGCCATAGCCTAATACCCGGCATTCGTAGATCAAGAAGTTCCTTCCCTTACTAATGGGCAATCAGTCCAAGGGGCAATATTCGGTCAATCAGGTGAAGGTGACTCCCCGCCCCACCCTTGTTATCCTTTCGGACAACCGGTCAGTCTCTGCACTCAGATGCGCCTACTCTAATCTAATAGATGATCCCTTTACCAGCCCGGGGTTGTGTGACTTCCTCAGGCTTGACAAAGAAAGATTGACCACCGTAACCTCCTAAAAGCAAAAATGAACCCTAAGTTAAGTTAAGTTAAGTTAAGTTAAGTTAAGTTAAGTCGTTTTGGTAGTTCTATTAAAGATGGAAGATACCAATTCCACCCTTTCCCGACCACCAGGTCGTAGACTTTCCATAGAAGCCCAAAAGGTTTCAACTCATCAGTCTTTGGACTTCCAGGATGTCTCATACATTCGACAATAAAGTAAAGAGGAGGTCATTGAAAGTGGGTGATCTCCTAGTTGCTGTACGAAGGCCCATGAAAATGACCCGAAAAAAAGGCAAGTTTGAACCTAAATGGGAAGGGCAATTTCTCGTTAGCCAGGCTTTCTCCAATCCAATAGTGCATACCAGCTTACTATACTACTAAAGAAGGAGGATGGGTCAAGAACCATGCCGCCGGTGAATGGCAGATTCTTAAAGAAAGATTACCAAAAAGTCTAAGATAGCATGCTCCTACTCGCACGAGCCTAAACTGCAAGAGGTGTGGCATCGAAGCGCCGATACAACGCGTCAAAGCCAACATGAAATCAGCATTTAGCATCTGGTTATGTGTAAGGCTAGCCTAAAGCGCCCTCCGCTCCCAAGAAGAAGCAAGGAACGGAACTACTGGCTTTAACTAGACGAAGCAAGTCACCGCGCTTAAGAGTCTAAATAAGAACTAAGACAAGGAACCGTACTAACACTAGCGAAACGTTCCGTTACTTGTCCAGTGTAGTTTCGCTAATTAGAGGATAGTTCCTTGCTTGCTTTGTAGAAGTAGTAGCGCAAGGCGCGAAAGCCCTAAGGCGCTAGCTTGTAGTTGAGTTTAGGGGTATAGTAGGGGTGCCCCTTTCTCAAACTTTTCTAGTGGAGTTGGGTTGCTTTTTTGAACCCTAGTTTTGGAGTTTTCCCCAACCTATACCCCCGTTAACGGGGCTTCTGTTTTTCAGCTGCAATGAATTGCACTGCCGCATAAACAATGGATCCGCTGGGCTGGATGAGCAACCTTCTCTGGAAAGGAATTTCAAAAAGCCATGTCACGGTTGCTTACTTACTTACTTTTTTTGAGTCAGAAAAATTCTATTATTATATTATATATAGACAAGAGCTAGCTTATAGATCTTCTTCGCCTGAACATACATATAGAAGAAGCAACCTTCTATCTGGCCTCTGTACCAGTTTCAAAGTGGCTTGCTACTTTCAATCAGAAAAGGAAGATGGAGCAAGGCAAAGGAGAAAGAAGTTGTCCCCTCTTTTCTGGTAACCCGCCGCCGCCGCATATGTAGAAAAAGAGGGAGCGGGGAAGGAAGAACAACCGTTTTACTTTGGCACATGAGGTGGCGGGTTTGGCTAGGTAACATAATGGAAATGTATTGGACTGCAAATCCTGGAATGACGGTTCGACCCCGTCCTTGGCCTCGAGGAGCGGTGAGCAGCACGGAACTTGAATCAATCAAATGGCAGTTTTCTTAGGGGGCTTTCCTTTGTTATAAATCCACAGACAACATTCTGGAACACTTCCAAACCAAAGAAATGCAACATGAACATGAGAAGGGGCTTTTTACGTTTCGCTTCAAATAGAATGAATTCGGTAAGGGTAGAATACGCCCTATGTATGGTCGATCGAAGGTCCTGAACTCAAATCCATCTTTGTCCAGCCAGCTCATAACAAAATGTTAGACCGGCTGACACAACCGAATTGGTTGAGGAAAAGGAAAGCCCAGCGACCAAGCACTCCCTCCCCCTAAAAGCGGAGACCGAAGAACCGCCTTGTCGAGGACACGTCTGAAGAGGAGGCGGGCGCCCTCTAAGTTTACCACCCTACCCACTAATGGACTATGAGGGGGGCAGGCGAACGGGAACCGACCGAAAACCCGAACCACTTGACTGACCCCTTCATACTCGATTCATTAGGGTTGGGGATGGATGGAACCACTCAGAAGTGCAAATCGCGCAAGCGAAGCAAGCAAGCACAGCTAAAACGTTGCCTTTATTTGAATGAGGTCGGAACGTTGTCTTTATTTTAATGAGAGGAGAAGCAAGCAACCACAGCTAAAACGTTGTGCGGTAGGTTATGCGGGCTAAGCGCATTTAGCTAGCACACGGCTAAGCGCATAACCTACCGTCCCTAGCGCCCCTACCGCTACATCTAAGCTTTTAGAGCTGTGCTGATATCACTTTAGAGCGCAACCTTCTTTAGCTAGCATAACCTTCGGTTACATCTAAGGTTGCTTGCTTTGCTTGCTGTAGCCCTATTTGAGTAGATTAGGCTTGGTAAGCGTAAGCTATTGTTGTAGGCTCGAGAAGGGTAGGCTCGCAGCTTCGCTCAGCAGAAGAGCCTGACTTTCTATGTTATTAGTCAAGCGCTAGCGCTTGACTAATAACATAGTAAAGGGCTTTTTTTTTAAGGGATAGGGGAAGGGGAGAGTGGCCGAGCGGTCAAAAGCGACAGACTGTAAATCTGTTGAAGTTTTTCTACGTAGGTTCGAATCCTGCCTCTCCCAAAATTCTGTTGTAGACTTCAGAGAAGAGAGAAGAGGCATTCGTCAGCGTAGGAAGGCCAACCGAGCGAAGCTCTTTCTTTTTAGTTGGCCGTGCCATGAAGTTCAATTGTCTCGTATGTTAGTTAAAGAGGTTGGCGAACTACTACGATCTATAGATTCCCCATCGTAATCCAATCCCAACGAGAATAGAAGGGAGTCGCTTCCGGCTTGGCTTGTAGTCGTAGTCTTTTAGCAACTGTAGTCGTCAGCCTTCCTACACGCATGCGTCCGCCAGAATGCCTCCTTGGTTCGGGACGAAGCCAAGCCGATACATACGATAGGCGAAGGAAAGACCCCCATTTCATAGCGCCTGGGGAACGCAAGTTTGATCGAGGTTTTGTAAAATGCGAGCAAGCTTAGAGGCAGCTTTAACTAGACGAAGCAAGGAACCGTACTAACACTAGCGAAACGTTCCGTTTCTTGCTTTCTTAGTTATAGTAGCGTTCCTAGCGCATAACCTGCGTTGCTTCTCTTGCTTGCTGGCTTTAACTAGACGAAGACGGAACGTTTCGCTAATTAGAGGATAGTGTTAAGGTTCCGTTCCTTGTCGGGTTTGCGCTTAAGAGTATATAGTAGAGAAGCTTAGATGTAACCGGACAAGAACCCGAAGGGTTTGCGCTTAAGAGTATATATAGAAAGCACAGCGATTTTCGCTCTAAAAGCTTAGATGTAGCTCTCAAAGCGTGGCTAAGCGCTAGGGTTGTGCGGTAGGTTATGCGCTCTAAGCGGTAGTGATGCGCGCTAACGCGCCGCGCGTTGCGCTTTTTAGCTAGCACAACGTTCCGACCTCATTAAAATGCTTGTTGGAGAGGAAAGAAAGTTTGAGAGGAAAACGGCTCGGGATGGATTTGATTTAAGAGTCTTTGTGCGAGCCGTATGCGGTGAGAGTCGCACGTACAGGTAACGAGAGGGGGTTCGCAGTCTATACGTGTAGTGTGGTGGTTGGGCCTACCCACCCTATTTGTTCCATGATCTATGGGTCTACTGGAGCTACCCATTTCGATCAATTAGCCAAGATTTTGACCGGATACGAAATCACTGGTGCTCAATCTAGTGGTCTTTTTTGGGGGATTCTATTTATCGCTGTAGGATCCCTATTCAAGATCACTGCAGTTCCTTTTCGGGCGGCTGTAGGACGGACGGCCGCCTATAGGTGGTAGGGTAGGGTGGGTGGTACCGCTCAGATTGCGGCCAATCTTCCTAACCGCGCGCGGGCCGGGCTTAGAGCGCGTGAAACTCATCACTACCTCATAAGGGCGTTGAGACCATAGCATGTTACACGAAAGCGCCGCTTTCTCTGTAGTGTTGTCACACAGCTGCCCGCCTAGAAGAGCCACTCGCTCTGTAGTGTTGTCACACAAGATAAGCACTAGCCCGTCTACTGGCCGGGCGAATCTAAGTTCTATTCCGGTCAACTGTCTACCCAGTCAAGTGCAAAATACACAGTAGAATCACACAACGCATGTTGCTGGTGTGCTTCCTGCTCGCGAGGAAAGAAAGAAGAGCGACAAGGTTCAGTTCAGATTTGACTGTTTGCAGCATGGAAGCAGATTCCCCAAAAAATCCATGGGAACAATGAAACAAAAGATATCTCGGTAACGAAAACTATAGAGGGGCTGTATTGGCAAGATCTAACGGTGAACAGCTGCCCAAAAGAAAAATCGCCTGGAAGTCCGAGGACCTTTAGTACTGTACTCTACCCCCTGAACCAGCAGCCTTAGCGCCAAGCAAGACCGCCCTTGTCCCTTTCCTTTCTCGATTTCGCCTCCTTATTTGCTTTGTTCCAATAGAGTCTAAGGCAAAGCGAAAGTCGTTCGTATCTTAAGTGACTAAAGGGAACGAACTTTCTTTCGTTTCCGGGTTTATGGATTGAATTCAATCAGCGTCACGACATAAGAAAAAGGAAGGAGTGAGACTTTGGTTACCGGCGAAGGCTTCCAAAGGCGACCCGCTTTCAATAATAGTGATAAGGTCACAAAGCCCTTGATCCTATCCTATTGACTAAAGGTTGGTTATTCGATTTCCTTTAGAATGAAAGTAGCTATGAAGGCCCTACCCAGCAAGCAAGCAAGTAACTCCACCTAAAGCGCTCTAAGGGGCTAAATGCGCGTTAGCGCAACGGCTTTCGCGCCTTTCGCTAGTTAAGAGGATTTCCTCTTGGTAAAGCTTTCCCCAACCATTAAATGAAAGGCTCGACGAAGGGAGGGAGATGCAGCGGGGGAAGGAAAATGCTTTCGGAGATCGAGATTTTCCTTTGTTTTTTCATCGAAGAAGAAGGCCGAAGATGGCCTATGGTGCGTTTTCTCTGAAGGGAACACACTTTTTTGACCGCGGTGATATGATTGCCGGTCCCTCTCCTCGTTCTGCCCGTTGGCCTATTGGGATAGCAGCCTTCGGGCTTGCCCTTTCTAATAATGAATTTCGGCTCGGCCCGGGAAAGCACTGTCAACAACAGAAAGGAAGGGGTCCATGTAGCTGCTGCGCCCACCCACTTCTTAGTCAATGGGGTAGCAGGTTCGGCATCTACTACAAAAAAAAAAAAGAATCCACTTCAGATAACCACGCCTCTGCTAGGCAGCGTGTGGAATGGTCGAGAGCGGACCTTTTTGGATATATAATCCAAGTCGAGAGTAGAGTTATGGGAACAGCCGTCTGATGGAAAACAACTTTCACGTTCGGTTCAGAGAGCACTTTTTTCGTTGAGAATTCCTCGTTCCCTTTCGTGTGAATTCCCCAGCGGCGAATTCGAAACTTGTGGGGCCCTATCTATTCCATCTCTCGAGCCCCGAAGAAAACCTCATTCCCCTTCGAACTCCATCTCTTTTTTGACTCTATATATGTGGGCACCTGATATCTATGAGGGTTCACCCACCCCAGTTACAACATTCCTTTCTATTGCGCCTAAAATCTCTATTGTTGCTAATATTTCACGTGTTTCTATTTATGGTTCTTATGGAGCAACATTGCAACAAATCTTCTTTTTCTGCAGCATGGCTTCTATGATATTAGGAGCACTGGCAGCCATGGCCCAAACGAAAGTCAAAAGACTTCTAGCTTATAGTTCAATTGGACATGTAGGTTATATTCGTATTGGTTTCTCATATGGAACCATAGAAGGAATTCAATCACTACTCATTGGTCTCTTTATTTATGCATCAATGACGATAGATGCATTCGCTATAGTTTCAGCATTACAGCAAAGCCGTGTCAAATATATAGCGGATTTGGGCGCTCTAGCCAAAACGAATCCTATTTTGGCTATTACCTTCTCCATTACTATGTTCTCATACGCAGGAATACCCCCGTTAGCCGGCTTTTTTAGCAAATTCTATTTGTTCTTCGCCGCTTTGGGTTGTGGGGCTTACTTCCTAGCCCCAGTGGGAGTAGTGACTAGCGTTATAGGTCGTTGGGCAGCCGGAAGGTTGCCACGAGTCAGTCAGTTTGGGGGACCGAAAGCAGTTCTCCGTGCACCGGACACGTAGCTTACCGAATCAGTTGCGACACGGATGGGAATACATGCTACGAAAGAGAGGGTCGAGTCTGATACATCAACCGTTTACTCAATATCCTTCTAGGAGTCCACAATCACTACACAAGATGAACCTTGGTTTGGTGAATTGAAGTTGGCCTTAGTTGTAATAGGACTCCCAGTTACTGCGCGCAATCGTATACTGAGGTGCTCCCCGCCGGTTGTTGGAATGATGCGAGCCGAGCCGGGTCTCGATTCAGAAAGATGAAGGGCTAAAAGAAAGAGGAGGTTACAAATTCCCTATCTCATTGGGGGCGAAAAACGAATCGACATCTCAAACTAGCGTGACATTTTTTGTATTTGAGTTGGGAAAAAACGGCGAAGTCCATCCGAACCGTCTAATGAAGAATAAAAGGAGAGCAAAGATGCGGAACAGGCACAGAGAAAAAGAAGTGTGGAGGAGAAGCAGCCGAGCTCATTCCCTTCGCTTCCTGGGCCCAAAGTAGTGCAATCTTTCCTGGCCAAATCAAGGATTTGGGGCTTCTTGCTACGCTACAACATAAATCCATTTTCTTTTGAGTCATATATATGAATAGAAAGATAGATCCATCCTATCCGATTGTTATTTTGATATCTAAAAAATAGAGCAAGCACAGCTAAAACGTTGTGCGGGCTAAAAGCTTAGATGTAACCGAAGGTTATGCGGCAGAGGAGGAGCTTTAACTAGACGAAGCAGTTTTAACTAGACGAAGTAAGGAACGGAAGTAAGCAAGAGAAGCAACGCATGTTATGCGCTAGGAACGCTACTATAACTAAGAAAGCAAGGAACGCTACTATAACTAAGAAAGCGCGAAACGTTCCTATTAACTTAACTAGGGGCTTTTTCTTTGAGTTAATAATTATTATAACTAGCATAACCTGTGGCTAGTTAAAGCAGTAGCAAGCAACAGAATGTTGTGCGCTAGTGTGCGTCAGTAGGGGAGTGACCGTAGTGAAACCGAAGGTAATGCTAAAGGGTAGAAGCAAGCAACAGAATGTTTTGCGCTAGTACGGCAGGAGTAACCGAAGGTCACTTAAGAGTTGTTAAGTTATGACGGAGATCTAAATGCTATCTAAGAATCTAAAGCTAAGTTATGCGGGCTAAAACGGTTATGCGTGTCTAAGCGCGTCTAAGCGGTAGTGAGCGGAACGTTGTGCGGCTTTCGCGCAGGGAACAACCAAGCAACGGAATGTTGTGCGGGCTAAATGCGCGCTAACGCCTTAGGGCTTTCGCGCGTTGCGCTCAGGGAGTTGATTTTTTGTTAGCGCGTTAGCGCCACGCGTTGCGCTAGTTAGAGAGGGTTTCTTCTTGATTCAAAGAACTGCGCTTAGCCCCCCGATCATGAAACGGCTCTGTTGCAATGGATGGCAGAGGGTCCGTAGTACCCGAAGCACTGGAGTGATCCAGTAGCCGGGAAGGGGCCTAGAAGTGCCTACTACTACATCATACTACACTTGGCTCTACACATTTACAGAGCTAACCCCTGTCTAGTGCCTGGCAGAGGGGGCTTCAATCCTGACTCTTTATCCCCATCTTCGCCCAGGCTAACGGGGCCTTACAACTTCAGGGGGGCGAGAAGCACTGTTGAGAGGGTTTGTAGCGAGACTGAGCAACCAACCAGACAGGCAAGAATCAAAGAAGCACTTAGAGAAGCAGACAAGCAAGGAACGACACCTTAACTAAGACAAGGAACCGGCCTTAGTGAAATAGGTAGCTTTAACTATACGAAGCAAGGAACGCTACTATAACTAAGAAAGCGCGAAACGTTCCTATTAACTTAACTAGGGGCTTTTTCTTTGAGTTAATAATTATTATAACTAGCATAACCTGCGGTGACTTATCTTAGTTATTATTTATACTCTTAAGTGCGGTGACTTGCTTCGTCTAGTTAAAGCGGTAGGTTTTGCGCTTGTCTTAGTTAAGGTAGTTTCGTGGTAGTAGTGAGAGTGTAAAGTTCCCGAAGGTCACTTAAGAGTTGTTATATAGTTTCGGAGAAGGTTATGCTAGCTAAAGAAGGTTGAGCTCTCAAGTTATATCAGCCAGTTTAGATGTAACCGAAGGTTATGACCGAAGGCAATTCCAAATCGGACACAGCTAAAGGAGACAAGAAGCCGAAGGGTTTGCGCTTAAGAGTATATATGCGTGTCTAAGCCCTAGGGTTGTGCTCTAACGTGATATCAGCACAGCTCTAAAAGCTTAGATGTAGCGGTAGGGACGCTAGGTTATGTGCTTAGCCATGTGCGCTAGGGTTGTGCTAGCTAAAAGCAAGCACAGCTAAAACGTTGTGCGCTAGGGGTTATGCGCTCTAAGGGTATTAAAGCGCTAACGCCTTAGGGCTTTTGCGCATTGTGCTAGGACATTTATGCGGGTTGATTCTTCATAGAGCCGTGTATAGTAAGTGATCCGAACCTGCCCGGAGCGAGCCTCCCATAGAGGCAAGTGAAGTTGGTGAGCCGTATGATGGGAAACTATCTCCTGCGGTTCAGAGAAGACTCAGCTGTTAGTTAGTACCCCCTTGGTTTCGGGGTGGACCCTTTCACTCTATTTTATTATATACGCTTAGTGAAAAGAATGTTTTTTGATATACCTAGGACATGGATTCTATATGAACCAATGGATCGTGACAAGTCGTTACTACTAGCAATGACTTCCTCTTTCATTACTTCATTCTTTCCATATCCCTTTCCTTTGTTCTCAGTGACTCATCAAATGGCGCTCAGTTCATATCTTTAAGTTCGATCATTGACAAGGTTCAAAGAAAGAGTGGGCCATTGATAAAGAACCGATTCCGCCACTCTTATTTCCTTTGACCTATAAAGCTCGATCCCTCCCCTTCCTTAAAGGCCATTAAACAAAGTGGATGGAGAGTCAAGATACGAACGAAGAGATCTTGCTTCAAATAGAGAGAGACTTATTTTGATAACGATTTTGAATGATTGAAGTTCAGATTTCGTTGAACCAGTACGTTTTGTTCCCTCCACTAAATGGGAGAA
Organism: Eucommia ulmoides; assembly: GCA_016647705.1. Classification (NCBI taxonomy): domain Eukaryota; kingdom Viridiplantae; phylum Streptophyta; class Magnoliopsida; order Garryales; family Eucommiaceae; genus Eucommia; species Eucommia ulmoides. The sequence goes on from CM028337.1 coordinate 22,607,088, forward strand.
AGTGACTTGACTCAAAAAAGAAAGAGGGCTCGTGTGAGATGGATTGAATTGTGAGTCTAATTCCCGAGGAAGCTTAAAGACAAGATTCTAAAGGAAAGGTTAAGGGAATCTACGATTGTAGAATCTACAGAACGCTATTTTAGAACGAAAGGTAATGCTAATTGAACGGTGTGATAAACGACTAGTTCTTGAACCGAAAAAGAGAGTCGAATAATGGATTGAAAATGCAGGTTCCCAGGAATGCACCAAAAGAAAGATGAAGGAAAGAAACTCCTACCTAATAGCAAGATAGAGGTTTTAGCCTAATATAGACAAAAGATTCAATCAGCTAGTTGTAAACCCTGCAAGTAGATAATTGAAGAAGTTGGTTCAGTGTGGGTCCGAAGGAGTTCTTCTTGAATTGCATTTCTCGGTGAAAGCGGTTGGTTTACTTAAAAGATCTAATTCTTTATAGTTTCCAATTTGAGATTGAAGGAATCGATCTTTCTAGAGGTACTTGTGAACATTCGTAACCTCTTCAACAACCTTTCCTTTCCCTTCGGTGAAATGTGGCCTCTGATTGAAGGAGTGAAAGAACCCCAAAGAACGAGTGAATACGGTGGTTGTAGTTGAGAATGTTATGCCTGCTCTGGATTGCCATAGATAGAATACCCTATATATGATCAAAAGAGGAGATTGTTTGCCCTTCAGGGCTACTTTCTATGAATGAGAGTGGCGAGATGCTATCCTTATTCTTTAAGTTCACGAAAGACTGAAAATGATTGTATTGACATAGAGAGCGCCCTGGATGTTGAACCACATTCAGAAGAGCGTGCCTGCTCACTCTTGGCGGAGCCTTCTTCTCCAAAGAGACTCACTTCTAGGGGAGCGGGGGGGAGGGACTGAAGCAAGCAAGCAAGTAACCGAAGGTAGCACTCTAAAAGAGGAAGCGACAGGCAAGTGCTTGCTTTGTAGAAGTAGTAGTGCAAGATTCAATTAAATAAAGCGGGTTTGCGCTTCACTTAAGAGTATATATGCGGGAAGCACAGCTAAAACCTAAAGCGCTAGGGGTTACGCGGTAGGTCAGACGATGCTTAGTATAGCTAAAGCCTTGAGTCTGATCCTTCTATTTCTAAATCAGCTACACTGCTTGGAGTCCGTCTCAACGGTAGGAAGATAGAATGGGTGCAAAAATATGGATAGAGATCTCATAAGTTCCTTTTTGTCTGTCTCTTTGAAGAAGCTGGGGAAGAACTTACTTAAAAGCAAGGAAGTGAATGTCAGTCATAAAATAAGATCTTAGAAGAAGATCCTAGGAAGATTTGATAAGGTTACTAACCTAAGCTAAGAGAAGAAGAGCGTTGATGTCCTACAGCTATGAAGTGAGATTCGCTTCTTAGACCGCTTAAAGCGCTTTAGATACCGATTTTCTAATGCGCACATAGTTAAGGTGAACGTCCATGCTCCTATGCCCCCTTCGATCGCTCCTTATTCGGGTAAGCTTAACTCCACCTTCGGCGCTTGAGAATAGGTAAGACGTTCTGAAGGAATCGTCGCCCCGGTCAGTGGTAGTGTTGTTGAGTTGGTTTTCCTTCCGAAACTGTTGGTATGGAGCATGAGGGATTACCCTAGTAGGGCCTAGCCCGATGGAAGCCCGAGCCTCTCTCTCGTCACGCTCATGCATGCACACACCTATCAATTAATTAGAGAAAAAACACATAAATACTCACCAGCTCGACGATCGTCGATGGTTGGACGGCGATCCGCAACTCCCGCTCACCAACGACACTAAAAACGCGCACTGCCACTCCGTCGACGAACCACGCCACCGGCCGGACCAACCTCTCTCTCTACCTGGAACTGTCTACAATGTCCACACGACCACGCTGCCAGAGGAACGCCGATTCAAGAAAAATCGACGACCCCGCCGCTCTGGATCTCTCTCTCTCTCTAGAATTTCTTGAGTTTTTCTCTGATTTTCTCATTTCTTTGCATGAGGGAGGGTTTTTATTGCATGATTTTAGTGATTAAAGTGATCCTCAGCTTGCCACGTCGCCCCTCGATCGCCCCCTCCTCTGGCCGGTGGATCGTCTGTCAAGCGTATGGGTTTATATATATATATATATATATATATATATATATATATATATAAAGTTAAATTACACTTTCCTCCCTCAAATTCCTTTAGGATCTTTATTTCAGTAAATTTCCATTTTAAAAAGTTTCAAAATTATAATTTTGCCCTTAACATTTTTACTTTTGATTTCTAATTGTCAATTCAAATCTCAAGTTTAAATTTTTGCGTTTCTAAATTCCCAATTTGTCCCCCAATTTTTTATTTGAGTTTTTATCAATAAAATTTTTACCCTAAAATTCTCTAATGTTCTATGATGCGACTATTTATGATGTACGTTCTACAACTTAGGTTTACAGTACTCATATTTTTCTCATAGATATTACCTAAGAGTAACACAATGTCTCACTCTATTGTTAAGAAATTACTCAATTATCTCACTTTTGGGTAAATATCTCACCCATTCTCTCAAAAATAGAATTAAAACAATTCATCTCCAACTCTATTCAAACTAACAAATAATATAATAGCAACTCTATCCCAATTTGACTTCAATTTGGTAAAATTGAACATTTTGTCATGAAATTGGATAAAATAAATTACGCTGGTGATATTTTTGTTATTTCTCGCATCCCCCTCTTTTTTCCAACTAAAAGAAGTTATTTTTTTCTCTCTCAACTTGTTCTTATACTCATACATCTCATAAATTAATGAGCATAAATTTTTTACACTATATTTTAATGAAAATTCAATTAAAATTCTTATATATTTTTATAAACTATTTTTTACTTTTATAAATCTTGTGTTAAGTTATGAAAAATAAGAAATTCTTAATTTTTTATATGGTCCCCTCTTGATTTTTATTACTATTGTGTAGGGTTGGTCTTGGGCCGGGCTCGAGTCGGGCTCTAGGTAGGGTATTACAAAAATATACCAAGCCCTAACCCGACCCGGCCCTAAGATCGGGCCTTATTTTCATTCCCAAGCCTGACCCTATCAAAATAATTAGGGCTCAAGCCCAGCCATTGGGCCGACCCGGCCCTATCGTTTTTTTTTTTAAATTTAAAAATTAAACATAAACAAAAACACCAGACCATTAATTTCTATCACAAGAAAATAATTCCCTATCGCCGAACAAATGTAGGTATCAGTGGAAGAGATTTAAATTAGAAATGAGGACCTAAATGGAGGTGGTTAAATGACTCATGAGGACACATGTTAGGAGAAACTACGAAATTGCCATCAAACTTATCTTTTATAATCTCAAAATAATATATATATATATATATAATAATACAAGCCCGACCCTATAAATTTTGGCCTAGTCCAAATCCAGTCCTAGATTTAGTCGGGTCTCAAACGCTTGAGCCCAAACCCTAAAAATATAGGGCCGGGCTGAGCGGGCTTAGCGGGCCCCCAAGCCCATGACCATCCCTACTATTGTGTTATAAATTTAAGAATTTTTATTGAATGCCATTGAAATATAGCGGTAAATTTCTTTGTTCACCATAATTATGAAATTTATGAGTGCGAACAAAAAGATTTAGAACAAAAATAGCTTCTTATAGCTATAAAAAGAAAGGGACGCGGAAAAATATGAAAATACCCACAAATTAATGGAATCTGTCCAATTTTCGTAACAAAAATTTCAATTAGACCAAATTGAAGATAAATTATAATTTATAGGACCAAATAGACCACTTATAGAAACGTCATGATCTATTTAAAAATCCATCCAAATTTAAAGGAAGAAAATTGACAAAAATACCCCTATACTAATGACATTTCACTCGATTTTATTAACAAAATTTGCAATTGGACCAAATTGAAACAAAAATAAAACTTGAGGAACTAAATATGCAACTTTATAAATTTCAAGAACCACGTAAATACTCACCCCAAACTTTAGGAAATGAAAGTGTATTTTTCCCTTATATATATTGATTATTACCTTTAATTTCTATATTTTTCATAATAATATCTGTTGATCCTAAAATTTTGATGAACAATTAAGTGTTGATATTTTGGTGAAACTAACGGTTTAATTGAGTGTTTCAATTAATTAAGTTCTAGTGATGAAGAAACGATGACAAATTATGAATGAAAGCTAAATGATGATGTCAAAGATGATGAAGAATTAAGAGTTTGAAGAAATTAGAAAACAACTTCAGTGAATTTCAACTCTTAATATCCCAATTAGGAATATACACAGCACAAAAAGTTTTTATTGTTTATGTGTGTTTTGATAAGATGAAATTATTTGCTCCTATGTGTATTTGGAAAGAAATATTTATAATTGACTAAAATGGAATTTAACAAATTAGTGGAGTTTATTTAGAAAAGAAAATGGTTAAAGGGGCGAAAACGTAAAAAAGAATGAGTTAGAAACGAGTTCAGAAAATAGATCCAGTAGACATAAGTTGACTGGTAAGTCGACTGGACAAAGCAGCATGAACTCTCTATATTTCTAAGTCGACAGACAGGTCGACTGGTGAAGAGAAGTTGAACTTTCTGAATCTCTAAGTCGACAGGTAGGTCGACTGAGGGCGCTGTTTTAGGATTCTGTGCATTCCGAAATTATATCCAAAAGTAGCCATTTTTTGTTGGAATTTGAGAGAGATTTAAGGAATTTATTGATATTGAAGATATGATTCATCTATTATATAAATCCTATTAAGTTGGTTCATTAAGTTTTAATATTTCTCAATTTGGTACATGAAATTGTTTCTATTCTATTCTAATTAAGATTGAGAAATATTTGAGGGACTTAATTGAAAGTTTTAAAAGATGTAATTAAGTGAATTGAACCAAAATGAAGTCATAATGATATATGGGGTCTAAGAGAGTATTTAAGTGTCATGATACATGAGAACTAGCCATTAGAGAGTTGATTTATATCCCATATATATAAACCTACGTTTTTCATATTTTATGAAGCAGTGAATCAAAATCAGGAGAAGTGAGCTTAAAGAGATAAGATCATATTGTGTTGTTCTAAGAGTTGTCTTTCTGAGATTTTGTGAGAGTTATTCTAAGAGACGATCTTGAGAATCATTGTTAGTAATTTTTGCTGCCACTGGATTTGAAGTAACATCGTGCTATTTATTTTTTTTGTGGATTCCGGGTGAGATCTTTCCAATTACTTTCTAATTGTGAATTGCTTATTTATCTTTTGGAAATTGATCTTATAAATTATTTATGATTTTTATTGAAGAAAATATTTTTATAAACAATTTATTGAATCTAATTACGTGTTCAATTATTTGCTACTCATATTTTGTTTAAAATCAGATTTTCAATCTCACACTTTTCTATTACTAGATTTGGGATATTAATCGAGTTTTAATTTATCTGAGGTGGTAAAAGCTCCGAGTGAGATACTTTACTTTTCAATTTGTATTGGTGAGTAGTGTGACGGATTAAATACAGTTGGGGGTATTCAAAGGGTAGCCAGTTTCAGTCTCTTCCTATAAAGAGATTGAGGTAGTAATTCTTCCTGGATATAATTGTTTTGAGTGATTTTGTAAATATCCCATCCTTACCTGGGAAAATTATAGTTGGAGTGTTTTTGTGAGATTTTGATTCTTGAGCCTAAGGTATAAAAAGAATTAGGTTTTGATTCTCCCTGTAATAGAATTAGGTTATTCTTGAGTCTGTAAAAAGTAGAGGTTATTCCTAAACCTGTGAAAATGAATTTGTAAAGGTTGATTTCGAACCTGCAAAAAAAATCATTGTGAAGGTTTGGTTTACCTGTAAAGGAATATTGAGTTTAGTGGGTGCGAATCTCCGTGGGACTCAGAGGACTGGATTAGCCAAGAATAGCTTAGTGAACCAGGATATATCGGTGTATACTGCATTACTTATTTTCTTGATTTTATATTGTGTTGTTTGGGTGTGTACCTAGAGCTTATTATACTTATCCGCTGCTATAAAGATAATAATTAATTTTAGGACAAAATTAATTGTTTGATTTATTGAAGTATTTTCTCTCTGATTTTTTTAATTACTCAATTCATCCCCCTTCTTAGGTATTCTATTGGGCCAACAATATCCAATAATTAAATTAAATTAAATACTTTTTATTAACAAATCTAAGGTTGTGTTTGGGTAAGGGATTTTTGGGAGAGGGGGGGAGGGGGAGGATTTCATTTGGGTAAGGGATTGCAAAATCTTTTTTTAACAAATACTTTATTTGGGTATTGAGTAGAAAGAATTTGTAAAATTTCTTCAAGTGTCAAATAGTAGTGAAAGAGAGGATTGGGAAATTCTTTTGAAATTGGTGTAATTTAACAAATCTTTCCAAGAGATAATTTCACAAAATCAACCCCTCTTCAATTACATCTTCGCTCCTGAGAGGTTAGGTATTTTTCTTCGTCGCAGGGCTTCTTTGTCGTCGTCGCAAGGCTTCTTTGTCGTTGTCTCCTTCTCATTCGCATCGTCTGTCTTCCTTTATTTTCTCACGCAGTCCGAACTCGAACCCTAATATCTTTGATCTCAAATTCATCGGCATCCATCTTGATTTCGTGGATCGATCACGCAGAACACAAGGATCAAGAGACTACCATCGAAGGAGGGTAAGCTGTTGTTTGTAGGATTCAAGCTTTATCTCTGAGGATTAGGACTGAATTGAAGCTCTATTGCCGATTAATTGCAGGATTTTTAATGTTTGTTTGAAGAATATTTCCAATTAATTGCAGAATTGTTTGCTAGATCTAAGGTGGTTCTTTTGGTGAATAAATTAGAGTTATTTGTTACAAATATTTTACCTATCCAAACAAGTGATTTGTGAAATGATGGAATTTCAAAATCCTGAATTTATCAAATCCCTTACTCAAACGCAACCTAACTAAAATTAAAGTGTAAAAGTGCTTTCCATTAATACTAAATTTAATGAGTATTTCAATATATAATTCTCAAAATGTGGAGCCAAAATGTGTACGCCAAAATATACACCATCCTATTTTATATAATAAATTAATTTTAGTTAATAACTTTTATTGTTAATAATTTTAATCATAGTTATTTAAATAGTTTCTCAAAATATGGAGACAAAAGTTTAGTTTCTATACTTACATATGATTAATTTTAGTTAATAAATTATTAGAGAATAAAAATTATTTCTACTATTATTAACCATAATTGGAGTTTTCTAAATAGTTCCATAAAATATGGAAGTAAAATAAATAGGCAAAAATATAATGCAAGTTATTTTATATAATACTAACGTATAACTCGTGTCTGAAGGCGCGGATGTAAAACAATAAAAAATGATATCTTTAAATTTTTGACATAATCTCCTCTACTTACAGGGCATTCTAGACCTATTTCAATTAAACGCAAATAATAACTAACAAATCAAGACTAAAACTTGTACCAATATAAAGAGTTTTCCAATAAATAAATAAGAAAAGAAAGATTATACATTCTTTACATTAAAGTCAAATGTTCATCTTACTTCTTAATAAATCAATAAATTTTAGTACAAATTTAAATACAATAATTTGAGACAACCATATTGATACTTTCACATAAACAATAATTTGTAATATAATTTATCACAATTCAATCCAAGAAACAATGATATAAAATTAATAAAAGATCAATTCAATACAAACACATTAATGCCTTTCGTATCTTAATTGTCCAACTTTTGATAGTAAAGTTTCGTACATCAAGGAAAAACTTAAATTAAAATGATAAATATCACTATTTTCCACACATCTTCCTAAGAAAATGGTCATTTCTACTTCAATAAAATAATTGTACTTAAAAAATAAAAGTTATTACAAGTAGAAAATCCTGATTCAACTACATCTATAGAAACTTAGAACAAAAAAAAAATAAAAAATTACACAAAGAAACTTGGAGCATAAACAAAAATACAAAAATAAAGATACAATGTTTTATTTTATATTTTCTTTTCTAGAAACAAAACATAAACATATTTTGTAGTTCCATATTCCTGCATCTGCTCCAAGTTTTCTAGGAACATTAGAAAACAACTGCTACCTAAAAGAACAGGATAAAACAAATACTACCTATATTACAAATATCGAGTTTTCATGATGATTTTCTCTTCTAGTTCTTCACTACGCCAAAGTAGAAAATTGAGGTGGCATTTGTGTTGTTGGTTTTTTCCCCTCAAATTTCTAATTTTTTCTCCTATAAACTCGCAACAGGAATATAAATACAAAAATAAAAAATATGTTTTTGTTTTGTTCCCAAATTTTTAGAACAAATCCATTTATGTTCTCATCCCAAATTAGGGTCAAATCAAATTAGATCCATAAACGAAACGAAATCAAAATTCCTAACACAAAATAAAGTTGTTTTAGGCTTTTTGTTTTCGATATGCGTATCTATATAATAGAAAAAAAATAAACAAAATTGCTGAAAGAAAGACCTTTAGAGAAACAATCCAGTACCTATCAGGTTGAACATAAACCAAAACTAAAACAATCCAGTACCTATCAAGTGCCCAAATATAAACACAAACAAAAACAAAAATCGAAACATAAATAAACTAAATTAACATGAACTACTACATAAACACGATAAAAAATTAACATAATATGAAATTAGGGTACATACCTTGCATGAACGAAACTTGACCAATTACCTGGTACAGAATATACAATTAACATGAAATTACAACTAATCTTGGAAATGAAAATTAGAAATAAAATGGAAATTAGAAATAAAATCAATGAAGCAGAATTGGGAATCGAAATGAAAATTAGTAAAACAAAAGAAAATGGGATGTGGATGGAAGTGGAGAGTGTGTGGTGTAGCGTGGATGGTAGTGAACAATGTGTGGGGGTGGTGGAAGGGCTTACTTGGTCTGGTGTTTGCGGCTACGGCTGTATAGGGAAGATATCGAGATAGACAATAATCGGATGAATTATATATATTTATATCTTGAAAACATAGAGATTTACAATTTTATCGTTGCTATTTTCCAAACAAAATAGATTGTATACAATACTACATCTATAACTTATGCCAATTGAAATTCGTTTCTTGTTGCCATTCCAAAATCAGATTCAAAGAACCCAAAATTTCGATTCAATAATCGAATCAAATAGCAAAACCTTCAAACCTTATAGAAATCTGATCTTACTCTAACTCATACGCTGGTGGCATCGGCGTATCAAAGATCTCCAGAATCTATTTTCATTCTGGTGCATTGAAGCTTGTGGTAGCTAATCTCTTGTACCATCACCATCCAAATCTAATTTACAGTACCATAACTATCAGACACAAGCATCGCAAACCCATCCTCACTGACCACCACCGAACACCTTTGTATTGTCGTCATAAGGGAGGAAGAAGTTGGCATCGCTAGTGACTGATGAGCAAAAAAGTGATAATTAGGGTTCTATAATTTAAATTGATGAAATGTTTTAATTTTAAGGTTTCGAAATCAAAATTGACTTCAAAATCCAAAGTTGAATATGATGATGGTGAATTTAGTTCTGGGTTACTTGCTCCGAAAGCCCAAATGACCCATTACTGAAGGCCTAGGTCACAATGGCTCTGAACCTAAGCCCATTATCTTCTATAGGCCAAACCCCTGGGAGAAGAGTGATGTTTTCGGAAAAGCCCAGGATCTATCCTTGAAAAGGGTCGGGTCGTCGGGTACAAACAAAGCGCAATGCTATTTGCTAAAGGGTGACTCATCACCAAATCACTAGAGAATAATCGCCTGGCATGAAAGACCCGTAAAGGATGGAGCAATCATTACGCCATAACAGAATTGGTGACGAGACGCTCAATTCTCTCTCCAAGATCGTTTAGGGATTGTATAAATACCTTGGTAAGGTAAGGATTCAAATATAATGTTTAACGTGCTATCACACAACAATACATCCAGCACTCAATTACATATTTCTCTCCACTGGATACTTACTCTCACACCGAAGGTCTTTTGCTGGGATCTCCCCGGTGTCAAGAATTTGTGTTGGAACCCTTCTAAAAGTAGTAGGACAGGGTAAGACACCTAAGCAACTGAGCGAGATCATGGTAAGTCTCACACGATCAAATTTTCACCACGAATGTTTTTGTAACCGAGTGATGGCCTAGTTGCACCGACAACTAGCAGCCCCGTGAATGTCCTGCCACGCAACAGAATTTGCACTAACCCGTATGTAACACACTCACGTTCTTGCAACATAATACAACCGAGAATACACTGAAACATAATACCAGAAATGCACTCACGCAACGGCACAATGACGTTTACGGGAAAAACCCAATCTTGTATTACATAACTCAGATTACAAGGAACTAATTACAATAACGGTCTGTAAAATCCACAGGTCTACATTTACTTTCCAAAAACAGACCCAAAAACATAACATTTATAGGAGAAAACAACAGTTGACAGTCCCAACTGCTTAGATAGATAACCGACACCTATCCCGACACGTGTCCAGCCCATAGGGGTTAGTTTTCTTATCTGAAAACTAACCAAAATTGCCACAGGAAACTGTCCAAAACTTCATGATAAGCGCCAGTCCATCAGCTCACCATGAGCTCAGTTTTTTCCAGCGTTTTGGCACCGTGCCAACATCCTGCCTCATTGCCATCTCGCCCCAAAGTTATGCCGATGTTCGCCAACGTCTTGCCACGCCGCCTGCATGGCCAGAACGCGTCGTTGAGCTCACGTTCTGTCTCGTCGTGTCGTTGTGCCCAACGCCGCCCCAACGCCGTATGCATTTTTCATACCAAAATGCATCACCGTTCCCAATATTCTATCATGCCCCGCACATGACTCTGCCCATAATGTAACGTTGCACCTACGTTCCACCGTTTTACCTTGGTACTGCACTAAGGTCTTCCGTTGGTCCCATGACTCCCCATGAAAATCCCAATTCTGGTATCCTCTACCAACGCCACCAACGTGCGACCACGTTGCCCAACAACGCACTGTTTTGCCAATGCATACCCAACAGCTTGGTCCAACGCCTCCCCGTTCCTCCAATACATGTTTTTGAGCCTTGGACCTCGTTGCTTTAGCTGCGTGCCAAGGTATTGCTCATTTTCATGCACCCATATAGCACTGATCCTAGTATTGTGCCTAGGATTGCCTAACACAACGCCCAACACCCTTTGGTGTTGTGCTACAACGTTGTCCACCGAGTATCACCCAGTTGGTGCCTTTGTTGCCAACGCCTTCATTTGTGTCGCCCGCACCACGTCTGGTAGCAAAGTACACCATGTCCGTGCCAAATTGGTCCTCCAGCCTTGTTAGGGGCGAACAAACCACCCCTACCAAAAGAATCCGATGTCCTCATCGGATCGTCCCCAGCTCGACCCATTAGATTTGGTATACGCCTACACCAACGTCACTACCACAGTCTTTTCTCAATCTGGTAGCAACCCATTTGTCCGTATTGCAACCCATTGCAACGTGTTTGTCAATTTTGTCTGCTAAAGTCTCCTCAATCTGCTCGCAAACTTCCACCAGTCTGTTGTAACTCATTACAACGTGTTTATCAATTACGTCTGCTACAGTCTTCTTAATCTTCCCACAAACTTGTCTCCTGTTTGTTGCACCTCCCTACAACTTGTTCGCCACAGAACGTCCTCCGTGACCGGACTGACTACCAGCCCATTGCTACCACAACAACCAAATTTGGTATACACCTATGCCAACAATATTGTCACAATCTCCTCATTTTGCCCAGAGTATTTCCACAAGTCCGTTGCAACCCGTTGCAACATGTTGGCCACAAAACGCCTTCTGTGACCCGACTGACTAACAGTTTGTTTGCTACCACAACAAACCTCGTTTGGAAATCCCACAATAACCAGCCCTCTGTGGTTATGTTTCAGCATAAAGCATAGTATGTTTTTCGAAATCCCATATCCCAAATCAGGCATCACTGTGTACCTGATTTCAGACCGCACCTAATTTGATTGTTGTCCACCGACAACGTAGCTTTAACGTGCGCTCAACGACTTGGTCTAACGCCTTCCCATTCCTCTAACGACATAAGATGCTTGTTCTCAAATCAGCATCACATAGCCGATTTCAGACCGCTCTCAATATGCCCGTTGTCCTCGAACAACGTAATGTCGACCTACGCCCAACAACTTGGTCGAGTGACTCATCGTTCCTTCAACGACGTGGGTCGTTCGTACACCGATGCCGAAGCCACTCGTATCCTTGCTTTAATGCCCACTATTACATGGTCGAATTTTCACCACGAATTTTCTAACCGAGTGCTGGCCTAGTTGCTCCGATAACTACCAGCCCTGTGAATGTCCTGCCATGCAATAGAATTTGCACGGACCCATATGTAACACATACACACACGTTCCTGCAACGTAATACAATCGAGAATACACCAAAACATAATACCAAAAACGCACCCACGCAACGACACAATAACGTTTACGAAAAAAACACAACCTTGTAGTACATAACTCAAGTTACAAAGAACCAATTACAATAACGATCTGTAAAATCCGCAGGTCTACATTTACTTAACCAAAAACAAACCCAGAACATGACATTTATAGGAGAAAACAACAATTGACAGCCTCAATTGCCTAAGTAGACAACCGACACCTGTCCCGACACGTAACCCACAGGAGTTAGTTTTCCGGTCTGAAAACTAATAAACATTGCCACATGAAACTTTCCAGAACTTCCTAGTAACTACCTGTCCATCAGCTCACCACGAGCTCAACTTTCTTCCCACGTTTTTGCACCGTGCCAACATCCTGCCTCGTTGCCATCTTGTCCCAAAGTCATGCCGATGTTCGCCAATGTCTTTCCATGCCGCCTGCATGGCCAGAATGCGTCGTTGCGCCCACATTCTGTCTCGTCGCGTCGTTGCGCCCAACGATGTGCCAACACCGTTTGTATTTTTTGCACAAAAATGCACCGCCGTTCCCAATAGTCCGCCATGCCCTACACATGACTTTACCCACAATATAGCGTTCCACCTATATTGCACCATTTTGCCTTGGCATTGCACCAAGGTCTTCCGTTGGTCTCGTGACTTCCCACGAAAACCCCAATTGCGGCATTCTCTGCCAACGCTGCCAACGTGTGTCCACGTTGCCCAACGGTGCACTATTTTACCAACGCATACCCAACAGCTTGGTCCAACGTCTCCCCGTTTCTCAAACGTATGTTACCGCGCTTTGGCCCATGTTGCCTTGGCTGCGTGCCAAGGTATTGCTCATTGCCATGCACCCACATAACACCAATCCTAACATTGTGCTTAGGATCTCCCAACACAACGCCCAACACCTGCTGGTGTTGTGCCACAACGCTGTCCACCGAGTAGCACCTGGTTGGTGCCTTTGTTGCCAATGCCTTTGTTTGTGCTGCCCGCACCATGTCCGGTAGCAAAGTGCACTATGTTCATGCCAAACTGGTCCTCTAGCCTTATTAGGGACTAACAATAAGACACTTTGACAGTGAATAGAATGCCATCACTAGTCCGTTAGTCGCCACGATGTGACACCTCTAACCGTAAGGTAAAACGCTTAAGCGATTAACTAACAACCGCAACTAAAATTCTCTGTTTGTAGGGTAGATAGTGAGGCCAAAACGGTTGAAGGATAGGATAAAATGATGTCTCTATTCCCATTAGCAAGAACGCGGGAAGACAAAACGCGTACGGTACATAATACCACAATAATGCCAAAAACAAAAAAAAAGAAGGGTAAGAATAGTTGGCTAATCCAGTCCGAAAACAAAAATATCACGTTTATTCCCAACCAATCTCGTTACAAGCCCCCAATGGGATAAAAAAAAAAAAGAAAAAAGGCGCAAGTCCATGGCTAACTCAAGGCTCCTCCGCTTCGGCATCTCTAGTAGTCGACACATCTTCCTCTGATACTGACGCGGTGCCCTCCTCTCTTGGAATAACTTCTTCCAACTCCTGCTCTAATTCTCCAACAAACGGATTTTCTTCTTTCCTGGGTGGATCCATAGGAGGATCTTCATCCCCAACCATCATGATGGAAGGGTCTCTGCAGAATTGCCGATACTCCTCCAATGCCCCCTCAAAAAACCTTTAAGGGATGGAAAATCCCAAGGGAGGTATGGGACCATTTGATGCTCTGGTAAGGTAATCCTCCATTACGTTATTCCTATGGAAAGCTCTTCGACCATGCAGATAACGAGTGTATAACCTATTATGGACTACCACGTCGTTCTTCTTTGACCCGCTCATGAATACCTGAAGTTGAGTCTTCGCTTGCTCTAGCGAGTGCACCTGAGTAGTCAGATCCTCTACCTGAGACTCCAACCCCACGACCTTGGAATTCATCTCTGACTCCATCATTTGGCTCGCCTTCAATTGCATTTGGAGGAGCTTATATGCATTTGGAGGAGCTTATAGCGAGACGCTCATGAAGTACACTTTACATTCATCCTGTCCAATAGATCAATAAAGACATCATCTGCCCTAGAACAAACAAGCTCCATAATGTTGCTAGAGAGTAGATCATGAGTCCTTCCCACCTAGTGAATAAGCTTCTTCTCCCCGTGAGTCCAAACTAGCTTTTTGTCACGAAAGAGGACGATACCCTGTAGGAGATAAGGCCACATATGGACTTCCCAAGGCATAATCCTTACACATAACATGAGAGCCATGCACCTGGAACCATGGTGTCCAAGTTTCGGTACACCTAGTGGGACTTGCTTCCGAGACACGCGAGGGTTCGGCAGAAGCCTCATTCTAAGGCCGTTATTTGGGATGATCTTGCGTACTAGGGGGATCAACAACGGGAGTGGAAAATACTTTTTGCAGTATGTCCTACCACTCTCTCGAATGTGATGAGCTCGATTGAACAGGTCTACCAGATACCATAAGCGCAGCAGGAGGAGTCGAAGAGGCTCACTATGGAGGACCAAGGTTGAAAGGTATAGCAATTTCCCTAACCATCTCCAACTCATCAAATAATGCCTTAACTTCAAGGCCACCTTCTCCCACAAGAGGGCAGTAGAAAATTGTAATCACTGTTGTGGCACATCCACACTAATCCTCCCATCATGCATCGTACCAGTTGGTGTCACTGGTTCACTCAGGGTACCAAAGGGCACGTACCCAACTCCACTTAAAAAAAACTTCTCCGTCGGTACGTTCATAAGGGCAAGCCCTACCTTGGTGGATGAGAATGACAACAATGTACAATCTACTTGCTCATGTACCTAGCCAAAATAACCCGATGAAAGGGGCAGCAAACAACCTCCGAAAGGTCTGTATTGAAGCCTCCAAGGACAAGGCCCTCCTCACTTCTTCATGATTATATTTTTCAGGAGTGGGAAGCCGGTTGTGTCACTGGTGGGATGCACATCACCACGAGAATCCCTAGGAAAATGTTCATTCTTTGCTCTAAACTGCCATTGACCAATAAAAAAGACGGCTTCTTGGTCCCAGCCTTTAAAGGTAAAGTCCAACTCCTCCACCAGATGAGAGTTGTTGCCATGGAGAAAATGAAAGAAGTTGTTGTGGCACTTCTCATTCTCCTAAAGAATATATTGGTTGTGCATCTTTTCAAATCCAATCAACAACCCAAACTATTTGTTCAGGGAAACAATCTCCATCATGTTACAAATGGCGTTGGGGGCGTAGTAGAACAACGACAAGTTATAAAACCTTAGGATTTGACGCACGACACGAAGAAGTGGGAATTAGAGGCCATACTTGGTCATATACCTGGGATGGATAAGTATATTCCCCTCCTCCAAAGGTTTCGAGCATGCTGCCAGGGTCAACCAGAGTCGCCTTAATGGATGAGAACATATTTATCTCTTGTTGACGGTCCTGACGAGTGTTCTTTACGAGCAAGGCCATGGAAATATCAAAAGGCGATAGGAAGAAGAAAGATGGATTCTATATTGGAAAGCAAAAAACCCTAATTGCAAAAGGTGATTCTCCAAAAGCTACCTCGTAGAGATTTTAAAGGCAATCCCAGTAAGGCGAAAAACGTGCAAATGCAATGCATGACTACTAAGATAGCATGTCAGGGAAGCCTTACCAAGGATCCGTTGGAAGTGCAAGTACCGAATTTAATTGTGATTAAACTCTTCACCCACGCCGAAATAACTCTGGCCCGACTAAAGGGATGAGGGGGTACAGAGAAGTAAGTACACATGTCAATCAAAAGCAAATAATGGATTTCAAGAAATTACAAAAGCTGTAAAAGGGAAAGAACTTTTTCATTAATGAAGCGCCAACTATGCTGCGATGGGCCTAGCTCATGGTGTCCTTGAGCTTTGAAATCTGGCTTTCCAGACCATCCACACCTATAATAGGCTCTAGGGACTCCCTTTCTATCCTCCCTGACACCTTCTCTACCACTGCGTAGCGAAGACCCTCCAAGCTAAGCAACTACTCCAATCGGTCCATTTGGTCGTCTGTATCGTTCAGCTTCACCTGAAGACAAACCTTCTCCTCATTACTCTCCATACGAAGTGCGGACATCTCATTTTCAAGATCCAGCTTCTGAATGGACATATAAAAGAACTAGCCATCCATAGCAGTGACTACTAATATGAGGGTAATCATGTACGCAACCTTCTCGGCGATGGTAGCAAGAGGAAGGATGGCAACATAGGTGATAGGTGTAATATACTTATCTATTTCGAAACCAAATTTATTAGTTTTCAAGTGTATTAGTTATATTTAATTGCGTTTTAATTTGTTTTAGTGTAAAATAGGTGAATGGACGTTAACAAGTGATAAATAAGCAAAAACGGTGGAGAAACGGTGAAGAAAACGTGAAGAACTGGGTTTCGGTGCATGAAGACCACCACCTAGGAGGAAATTCCATCGCCTAGGTGGAAAAGAGGCAGAAAGTTGGAGTGCTGAAGTGCTGAACCACTGCCTAGGCGAGAAAACGTCAAAATGTTGTGCCAGCAGCTACCGCCTAGGCGAAGAAACCACTGCCCAGGCGAAGATCCGACAGAAGCTTAACTGACTTAAACCACCGCCTAGGCGGTGACACTCTGCGCAGAAATATCTATTTTTAGATATTTTGAAGATATTTTCCAAATCCTTCTTTTTAACCTCTTTCTCCCCTAATTGTTAAAACCCCTAGAGGAACCGAATGATGTTTTGAGAGCTCCTTTTCACTGTAGTTAGGATTAGATAATTTAGGAAGTAGATTAGATTAGTTTTAGGAAGTGTTCTTGGCCATTTCTTGAAGAGCTAGAAGAGGAAGTTCATCAATGGTGAAGAGGAAGCTCGGGAGGATTGTTCTTTGGCGAAAGAGGACTACTCCACTTTGAGATTTGATTTTTCTTCCCTTGTTTCCATCTTTGTACTTAATGTTTATTGTTGATATTGATGATCTCCTCTTGATTTAATATTGTATTGGCTAAGAACATGTTAGTTTAATTAAAGATTAGTTAGGGCTAGATGTAGTTATGTAAATACTTGT
Organism: Eucommia ulmoides; assembly: GCA_016647705.1. Taxonomy (NCBI): domain Eukaryota; kingdom Viridiplantae; phylum Streptophyta; class Magnoliopsida; order Garryales; family Eucommiaceae; genus Eucommia; species Eucommia ulmoides. The sequence goes on from CM028337.1 coordinate 22,624,552, forward strand.
TTGGTTTAATGTATGTTTGTTTAACGGTTGTTGCTTTTAAATCTGATTGTGTTTATCATTTGATGATGATATTAGTATGATTGTTATGGTATTAGGTTTGAATTTGAGAATCTAGGGTTTGACACTCGGGAGAGGTAACCCTGGATTCGGATTAGGGTAAACACATCGTTATAATCTAACGACCTGGGAGGGCGTTAGTTAGTGTGTAATCGATGACGTTGGGTCAAGACTCACGTTTCCTAGAGTCATTAAGACATTGAGGGGGACCTCTTCGTCGACACGAAGTCGTGTATTCCCCCGTCTTACACTCGGAAGAAGTGGCGGAGGAGTTTACGAACCGAGATTGTCGGATACCTAAACTCCGTTATTGTTAACTAAACAAAATCAAACATGTATTAAGTGAATGAAATCAATCTCTAATTAATCAAATTAATTAAGATTAACCCACTAATTGTAGTTTAGCTTAGTTTAATTTTAAATCATGTCTTTAATCGTCAGGATAATATGAGACTACATAAATTACAGTATTCAATTATTCACACTTTTCTCTGTGGGAACGATATCCGATCTTCAAGATCCACTATATTAAAACTTAGATCTCGTATACTTACGAGAGTAAGTAGCGACGTATTTTACGCCCTACCAATAGGCCTTCTCCACTGATAGGTGTAAATTACCTATCTATTTCCAAATCGAACATTGTTAGTTTTCGAGTATGTTTATTATGTTTTAATATATTTTTATGTGTTTTAAATAAATTAGGTGTTTGAGGTGAAAAAGTATAAAAACGGATCAATAACGATGAAATGGGATCAAGAACGGTGGAAGAACGGTGAGAAAACATGCACGGAGGCAATATTTAAAACAACAGCTTATCGCCTAGGCGGTGAATATACAGAGGGGCGCCTAAATCTGTTGGAAGCTCACCGTTTAGGTGGTGAAACTACAGAGAGGTTTCTGAATCCACCGCTTCCTCCACTGCTGCGGCAAAGATCAAACCGATATGCCCATCGCCTAGGCGGTGAATCCTACCGCCTAGGTGGTCACTTTGCACTAGATTTAGATATTATTTAGATATTTTAGGATATTTCGTTCTATCTAATCCTTCATCCTCTCTCATTTTCGGCGATTAGACCTCCTACCATATTAGAGGCATATTTTGAGAGGTTTTGGGGAGCTCAAGCAAATCCTAAGGAGAAGAACATAAAGCAAAGAAGGAGAAGCGATGTTGGAACGTTCTTAGTGACAAACTGTACGTCGAAGAGTTTGTTACGCGCTTGTGTATTAACTACTCGCAAGTGCACGAGATCTAGTTTTAATATAGTGGATCGTTTAAGATTGGATATCGTTCCCACAGGGACGGTTTGAATAAGTTGAATACCGCAATTAGCATAATCTCCTATTATCCAGATGATTAAATAAATGATTTTAAATTAAACTATTTAAAACTAAGCTAATTTACAATTAGTAGGTTAATCCTAACTAAGTTGATTACCTAGTGATTGATTTCATTCACTTAATAAATGTTTGATTTTATTTAGTTAACAATAACGGTGTTTTAGGTATCCGACAATCTCGGTTCGTAAACTCCTCCGCCACCTATCCCGAGTGTAAGATAGAGGAATACGCGACTTCGTGTCAACGAAGAAGTCCCCCTCAACGTCTTAATGACTCTAGGTCGCGTGAGTCTTACCTCAACTTCATTGATTGCACACTAACTAATGCCCTCCCGGGTTGTTAGATCGTAACGATGTGTTTACCCTAATCCGAATCCAGAGTTATCTCTTCCGAGTGTCAAACCCTAGATTCTAAAATCCAACCCTAATACCTTAATAAGCATATTAAAATTTTAATAAAATTATAAACACAATCAAATTTAAAAAGAAACAACCGTTAAAGAAACATATATTTCATCAAACTAGTATTTACACAACTACATCTATCCCTAGCTAATATTTAACTAATCTAACATGATCTTGGCCATTAGAACTACAAACCAAGAGGGATTCATCATCATTTACAATAAAACATTAAGTTACAAAGAGAAACAAAGAGAAAAAGATCAAATCTTAAAAGTGGAGTGGTTTTCACTTTCGCCGAAAATCGATCTGCCAATATTTCCTCTTCTTCGAATGATGAATCTCTTCTTCAAGAATGGCCAAAGATCACCTTCTACGGTTAGGGACGTTCCATGCTCCAAGAGTTCTTAAGGGAAGTAGGAGAATGGGTATTTATAGGCACAAGGTTTTAAAATATCTCAAAATATCTATTTTGCTATGCAGAGGTCATCGCCGTGGCCGTGGGATAAGTCGGTATATTTTATTGCCGCGGCGGTGGAATGATATCCAACTCTCTGATTTTTTACCGCTGCGGCCGTGGGATTCTCGCCATGGCTGTGGGACTTTGTTCATTTCAGCACTTCTTTCTATTTTCATCGTCGCGACCGTGGATTTTTCACCGCGACAGTGGCTAGGCTGTCTTGAAACCTTGTATTTTTCCATTGTTTCTCCGCCGTTTTTCTACCATTTCACTCGTTTATAGCTCATTAACGTCTCTACACCTGAATTACACCAAAACTAACAAAAACACACTAAAACATTAATAAAACACTCGAAAACTGGCAAATTCGGCTTAGAATTAGATATGTATTTTACACCTACCAAATACCCCCAAACTTGGAATTTTGCTAGTCCTCAAGAAAAACACCCTAACACTAAAACAAACTAACTACACTAATTAACTAACAACTAATCTAAAAATGCATAAACATTAACAAACAAGAAGTAAAGGCATGCAAGTTCCAAGCTCACTCGAAGAAACCTAGTGGTTATTCCCTCAACAACCCCTGATCAGACTAAGTTTAGGAATAACACACACCACATGGTGTTCTAGAATTTCAACACTCAATATCAATTAAAACCATTCTAGATCCGTTTAAAATGTGTGTGTGTGTGAGAACTCAAATATATAACCATTCAAACACCGGATTAGATTATTTAATAGTTAAGTTCATGACTTAAACCATAAGGGACTTGGAAAACCATATGCTTGATTGGGCTCGACTATCCACTAATGTAGGTTTGGAAACTCACTGAGATTAATAGGCCTTGGTTTAGCTTTAGAGAGTGACCAAGGGTATCGTAGGAATAGAACACAGAAAATCGTTATAGAATGAACGATACCCGAGGCACAAACGCTTGTTGCTATATCACTTTCTCATAACCCCACACGTTTAAAACACAACCCTGAATGAGAATTGAAGAACTTTGTATTCACTTGTCATAAGAAATGGAATTAAAAAAAACTATATTCATATAGTTTGTTTGTTTGTCTGTTTTTTTTCAAGCACATCCCCCAAACTTATTCAAAATTTTACAATTTTAGAGGCGTGCAAAATGAACTAAAATTTTGACAAGTGAATACGTTTATACTGAACCAATAAACTTTCGTCCAAAACCCCGTCTGCTCACTTCAAGTTAGCATTAGTCTATACTACTTGATTTCACTCAATTTTGACTTTTATTCTTAGCGACAATGGTTTCGAAAAAATAAATTGGCTAAAGTATAGAAACGAGTTCAGAATTGAAAAGTTTATAGGTTTCGACTGGGGAACAAGGGAATAAAATTTTCAGGTTAGTTTCAAAAAGGTTCAAGCAAAAAAATGGAAAGCCTAAATCATGCCTCCGGAATTACCTCACCTATAATTTTACCTCAAGCCTCCCCCAATCAAATTCTAGATTCCACATTTCTGTCATAAACTTATTACTAAATAATTGGTGCAAAATCGTTCAACCAATTAGACAATGAGTCTATGCTATCGTGCGATTTCAGGATCAAAATATTTTACCTAATTGGCATGGTAAGCACACAAAACACACGTGAATGACATTACCCCCGACCTCAATATACAATTAGGGGATAATTTTCATCATCGGGACATGGCTCAGACAAACTCAAAAACTTGACATGCTCATACAACATCATTTATTAACATATCTACTCTAAATCTAAAAACTAGCATACATACTTTAACTAAATATTACACATACATAAACAAATATTAAAATACCACTTAACTAGAAATTAACATCTACATTATAATTTAGAACGTCTACAAAGTGTAACTACGCATACATAAATATCCAAAAATAATACATCAAAAACTTTGGTAAAAAATTTTGGTTTATCATTTTCTACAAAAACAAACAAAATGGATGAACATCATGGATAAACACCATAACACCCCCCCCCAAACTTAAACCAGGCGGTGTCCTCACTGTCTGAGTTGCGAACCCAATTGCAATATATAGCATGTAGCGAAAAATATTGGGTTGGAACACATACCTAGGAGATGAAACGTAGAAGTCTTACCTCCTACTATCTTTCTGGGGAAATATCATCGCCACTACTGCCTTGTGTGAAAGGGAATCTGGAGATCCGTATTATATTGCGCTTGTTGTAGGACACAGTTGTCAAGCTGAATATTCCAGATGTCTCGAGAAATACGCTCCACATCACTCGAGGCCTGCCTGGGTGCCTCAGAAGGCCCTGCCTCATCCGGCCTATGCTTTTCTTGTACTTTTCTTATTTTTTTGCCCTGCCCCGATGCTTTCTCTTTCCACATTCTGTTTATCGTTGATTGATCAAGTTGAAAGATAGGGGCCAATAAATTATCCACATTGAATACGATCCCAGCTTGATGAAAAAGTTCAGTTAAGAAAGAGGAAAAATGAAGACCTACTTTCGTCATTCTGATGGCATAAAAAATCAACGAATATATCAAAGACCCTACGGTAATTGGCTTCCCGGACTGGATTGCGTAGAGCATCATAGCCATTTCCTTTGAAACATCGGAGTGATGAGATGTTGGAAAAAGATTCCCACATATAAAATAGTACCAAACCTTCGGAACTGGATTTAGGTATTTGGCTGGGAAGGTGGCTTGCTCCAGTCCTGTGATAGTCCATTCAATGTTACCGGTTGTTAGGGCTCGGATAATGGTTTCTATGCTCTCGGCATTATCTTCATCTAGCTCTCGAGTCGGTGCCGGCGACACCACTTCTAATAGCACATTAAATCGATCAGAACTAAAATCTATTGGGCAGCCTCGGACTTTTGTATGGGTGTCCATCTCTTCGACAATATTGGCATAGAACTCCCGGACAAGTGCTACGTCACCTGGGGGAGGCGATCTGCAAAATCGCTCCCATCTCCTTCCTCGAATAATATTTTGGAACTCCATCAGAAGAGCCTCCAAAGATCCGAAGCCGCGCTGTTTAATGCAAGCTTGCTTGTGCTCATGCTGGTTGTAGTGTTCTTCCGCTTATTTTGATACGAATCGAGTTGAATCAAAATTCGGGATTGGCTCCGAAGCTTCACCTATTCTTTCCCGTTTGGAAGCCACTCTTTTTGTCATTGTCCCTAACAATCACAGTCACATAATAGAACAATGCAATCAAAACTGAACAACGTAAACCAATATAAAGAATCCAAACCGTTGAGAATACACCCTATTAACAATTCGCATATACCAACCACAATGGTTTCACATAAAATCGACAATGTAGCTAGAAATCCATCTTGACACAACACAAACTCCATCTCTAATGATAAGTAATACCAAAGATCAAGTATAAACCCCAAACTTGAAAAGAAAAACCGAGAAAAGGGCCTAGGGTTTTGGGTATTCTCCAAATTCAACCATTTTTAAAATGTAGATAAAAATCATCCTATAATTTTATTATAAACATGAAATATAAGTAGAAAAACACTTACTTGATGGAACAAATAGGATCAAACGACTTGAAATTTGACGAAATCGCCTCTTTTGTTCGCAAACCCTGAAAATCTGAAAATGGGGTTTGATGCTCGGATTTGGTGGATGATTTGAGGTTTAAATCTCTAATATGGAATGAGGAAGGTGGGATTTTGGGTTTTGGAATGGTTTGGTAGGAGAAAACTAGAGAGTTTTTGGGATATTGGAGGTTGGAATTTGGACAAATGAAGCGGTAATAGTTTTTTAATCGAACAGAGGCCTTTACCGCCGCGGCATTGGGATTCACTGCTACGGCGGTGAAGTGATTTTAAAAATTCAAAACTTTTTGTCGTGTCACCGCCGTGGCGGTGGGATTCTCCGCTGCGATGGTGGCTAGTCTTTAAAAATCCAAAACTTTCTATCGTGTCACCGTTGCGGCGATGGGATTCTCCACTGTGGCAGTGGCTCGTCAGTATGAAAATGGGACTATCCTGTATTGTAATCACCGTAGAGGTGAGATTCTCACCGCGGTGGTAAGCTTCTACTGATTCTTTTCATTTTTCTCAACAAAATGCCTCACGACTCGCTTCCACTTGGCGATTTCAACGATTTCAAGAATAAAACACAACCCGTAATATCCATACTCCTAGATTCACTACCAAACATTTTTCAAGACCATTATGGCCTCCAAAATAAAGTAATTAATACAAAAGGTGGGCAAGATTCATACCCTCGAAAACATATAAAAAAGATTTGCTTGATTTAACGTCTTTAGCTGAACGTTGTGAATTTTGGCTCAACATCCCTCACTGGACTTGCATTTCCTCTAGTTAAGTTCCGTATTACTTGGAAACTTTTCTATGGATTGATCCTTGACAGCTCTTGCAATTTGACCGAGTTGAGTTTCCAAAGTTTTTACGGTTGCATTCGTGTTCGTACACGTGGTCTCAATCGCGTCAAGCCTCGACTCATGCCTGTTTATCCGGTTATGCATCTCACGCAAAATATTCTAAGTTTCCTTCATAAAAGAACCCAACATATCATCCAAATTTGGTTTTTGATTGTGTGATTGAGGTTGTTGCATTTGATGGTTGGGTTGCATCGGATATCCCTGATTTTGGTTTCCATACCCTGGAGGTGGCCGCAATGAGTTCTAGTTATTCGCTTATGAAAAGTTTTCATGATTGCGAAGACCAGGATTGTAGTGATTTGGAATGTTTGTGGCGGGTCTAAAAGTGTAGGCTCGATTGTTCAGAAAGTGACATTCCTCAAACTCATTATCCAATCCGGTTTGAGAACAACTTGCAACATTCTCCTCTCCATGACTTGACAAAGCACTTTTAGTAGACAAAGCGACCACTTGTTCAGAAAGTTTTGAAACTTGGGACGATAAGGTTGTGAGATGATCAGACTCTTGAATAGAAGAGACCCTTCTTCTCGTGTTCTTCTCATTTGGCCACTGGTAGTTATTGGCCGCCATTTCTTCTAACAATGCATTAGCTTCAGTTGGGGTTTTAGACAACAACGATCTTCCCGAGGCAGAATCAACAATTGTTCTGGTTTGGTCTTCCAACCCGTTGTAAAAGAGTTGGGTTTAAAACCAATCCTAATACCCGTGTTAAGGGCACATTCGTAATAAATCTTCGAATCACTCTCACGCTTCAAACAACGACTCATAATCTCTTTAGCAAAACTGTGCAATCTCGCCGCGAAGCTGAGAAGTCTTGGAAGGCGAGAAGAATTTAGTGAGGAACCTTGGGCAAGGTCCTCCCAAGTGTTAATGCTTCCCGGTTGGATAGATTAGAACCAACCCCGTGCTCTATCACGTAATGAGAATGGAAATAACTGCAACTGGATAACATCCTCAGCAACTCCGTTTATCTTCATTGTGTCACAAATCTCCAGAAAAATGGCCAAATGAACATTGGGATACTCGTACAGATTGCCACCATACTGGTTTTGTTGCACCATGTTGATGAGGGCAGACTTAAATTCAAAGTTGTTCACCTGAATTGGTTGCCTCTAAATGCCTGAAAAGTTTTCCAACATCAATGGTCTGTAATAATCCCAAAGGACTCTTTGAGGGCACTCTGGTTCCAGAGGACGGAGTGCTTGCAGCACCGGCGGTTGAGGGACATTTTCACCTCCACCGGCCATAGTAGTAGATTAATCTTCTTTCTTTTGACGTATTCTTTTACTACGCCGCATGCACTGCTCAGTCACAACAAATAAATCAAATAAACAAATGAATTGAATGAAATTTAGGACAAAAGAATTATCGTGATTAATATTCAACCACTTGGTCATAATGTCAACCAAATTTAAAACACCGTAATCCTCGGCAACGGCGCAAAAAACTTGTATGTCGAAGCGTTTATTACGTGCTCGCGTATTAACTACTCACAAGTGCACGAGATCTAGTTTTAATATAGTGGATCGTTTAAGATCGGATATCGTTACCACAGGGACGGTTTGAATAAGTTGAATACCGTAATTAGCATAGTCTCCTATTATCTAGACGGTTAAATAAATGATTTTAAATTAAACTAATTAAAACTAAGCTAAACTACAATTAGTGGGTTAATCCTAACTAAGTTGATTACCTAGGGATTGATTTCGTTCACTTAATATATGTTTGATTTCATTTAGTTAACAATAACGGTGTTTTAGGTATCCGACAATCTCGGTTCGTAAACTCCTCCGCCTCCGCTCCCGAGTGTAAAACGGGGAAATACGCCACTTCATGTCAACGAATAAGTCCCCCTCAACATCTTAACGACTCTAGGCTATGTGAGTCTTACCCCAACATCATCGATTGCACACTAACTAACGCCCTCTCGGGTCGTTAGATCGTAACGATATGTTTACCCCAGTCCAAATCCAGGGTTAACTCTTTCGAGCGTCAAACCCTAGATTCTAAAATCCAACCCTAATACCTTACCAAGCATATTAAAGCTGTAATAAAATGATAAATACCATTGGATTTAAAAATAAACAACCGTTAAAGAAACATATATTTCATCAAACTAGTATTTACACAACTACATCTATCTCTAGCTAATATTTAACTAATCTAACATGATCTTGGCCATTGGAACTATAAACCAAGGGGGATTCATCATCATTTACAATAAAATATTAAGTTACAAAGAGAGAAACAAAGATAAAAAGATCAAATCTTAAAGTGGAGTGGTTTCCACTTTCGCCGAAGATCGATCCGCCAATATTTCCTCTTTTCTGGATGATGAATCTCTTCTTCAATAATGGCCAAGGATCACCTCCTAAGGTTAGGGACGTTCCATTCTCCAAGAGTTCTTAAGGGAAGTGAGAAAATGGGTATTTATTGGCACGAGGTTTCAAAATATCTCAAACTATCTATTTTGTTGTGCAAAGGTCACAGTCGTGGCTATGGGATAAATCGGTTTGTTCTCAGATATTTTACCACTGTGGCCATGGGCTTGCGCCGCGGCGGTGGAATAATATCCAACTCTCTGATCTTTTGCCGTCGCGGTCATGGGATTCTTGCTGTGGCTGTGGGACTTTGTTCATTTCAGCACTTCTCTACATTCTCATTGCCACGGCCATGGATTCTTCCCCGCAGCGGTGGCTAGGCTGTCTTGAAACCTTGTATTTTTCCATCGTTTCTCCATCGTTTTTCCACCATTTCTCTCGTTTATAGCTCGTTAACGTCCTTACACCTGAATTATACCAAAACTAACAAAAACATGCTAAAACATTAATAAAACACTAAAAAACTGGCAAATTCGGCTTAGAAGTTGATAGGTATTTTACACCTATCACAAACCTTCGGACTACAGCTAGTTTCTCTTGTTTCTTTTTTCATCTCTTAACTTAGGATTATTGTTTGAGCATATTTAGCTCATTTTATATTGTATATATGGTTATGGCCATTGACTAAATATGGATTATTTAGGGATTAATAATATATTTATGAAAATATGATTTGTTTGAGTTTGTATTTCGTTAGCGGTTATTCTTTGATGTTTGATTGTGTTTATCATTCTTGTATTGTTTATATGCTTAGAATGATATATAGAGAATACAGGGTTTGACACTCGAGAGAGGTAACCTCTGATTCGGACTAGGTTAAACATAACGCGACGATCCAATAACCCGGGAAAGAGTTGGAGAGTGTGCAATCAATGATGTTAGGGTGAGACTCACGTGGCCCAGGGTTGTTAAGATGTTGAGGGGGGACTTATTTGTTGACGCGAAGTCACGTAGTCCCTTGTCTTACACTCGGGAGAGGTGGCGAGTGAGTTTACGAACTGAGATTGTAGAATAAGTCGAACGCCGTTAACGTAAACTAAAACGAGATCGAACACGTATTTGTAAACGAAGTTAATCCCTAGACAATCTATTCTCTCAAAACAATCTCAATATAATATTTATAGTTTAATTAGATTAATTAGTTATATTAGTTTAGTTTATATTAATTTTATATACATTTTTATCACCTAGATAAAGTTAGGCCATGATAAACACGGTACTCGATAATAATCTCAACAAATCCCTGTGGACACGTTACCTTTACTCTCCCCATCTTTACTAAAACTTGACCCGTATACTTGCGGTAAAATTAGCGACGTATTTACGCGCTACCATCCACCCTGGCTCGCTGAAGAGTGAAGAGGTGGCTAGTCTCATCGACAACATTAAAACCAACTCTAGGCATTATTTGAAGTAAAAAAGAGGAAAAGTAGAAGAAGACGAAGTGAGGGATGAGGATTTAACTTAGCACGTATCCAATATTTATAGAAGGAGAATCTTTAAATAAGATTGTCCCTCAGGTGTCTTACCAGTTGAATTAAAATGACGACGCATGCAAGCGGACCGATGTGATTGGCCTTCATGGGAAATCGTGCATGCCATTATAAGGATATTCATGGAAAATCATGTAAACATCTATGATGACACATCAGTCTTAGAAAGGGGTAGTCCTGCCTTTATAGCCTACTTTGGCGACATCGTGCCCTCGAAGGTTGGGCGCTTCTCTTAAAGAATGCCCAAACTGTCTAATTAATTTATTGAGGGAGGGCGATGCCTTATTCACCTATTATGATGAGACAAAAGAGGCTCTCCACATCCACCACCTGGCGGGGCAGACCAACAAATCTGTCTCTCCCTTACAGAACCAGATAGTAGAAGGGCATGGGGACCCCCGATGGCGTGAGCTGCATAGTGGTGCTCACCAATAGCCACTAAGGATTATATTGCATCGACCGGAGACCTCCAGGAAACTACTAAAGTATTTGGTCGAATTGGGAGAATTCCACATCAAGTACCATTTACGAACGACCATCAAAGGCCAGGCACTATCCGATTTTATCACGGAATTAACATTCTAGGAAAAGCAAGAATCAAGAAGCGAGGATGACGCACACGAACCAGACCAATGTTCAATCGAATGTTGTACGATGCACATGGATGGTCCATTGAATCACAGCGGCTTAAGCGCCGGAGTGGTAATCTGTACACCCGAGGGTGACATTCTAGAGCAGTCCATGAGGCTTGGTTTCAAAGCAACAAACAACTAGGATGAGTATAAAGACATAATTTTCTCTCTAAGAAGCTTGAAGGAACCCGACGCCACAAAAGCAAAAGTATACTATGACTCCCTATTGATAGCAAATCAGATCAACGGGGAATACGCAACTAACAAAATCCAATATGGTGGTATACCTAGGCAAAGTTGCACTCCTTATGCGAGACTTCTCGAAAGTCACTGTCAAGTAGATCCTAAGGAAAGAAAATAAACATGCAAACTCAATGGCTAACATAGCCTCTGCCTTTGATACCGGTGGGTACAAGACCATCCTTGTCGAGAATATCCCATAGCCAAATTACGATGATATTGAGGAAGAATTCAAGATGGTCACACACTAGCCAAGCTGGATGGACCCCATCTATAGCTACTTCAACAACGGGCTCTTCCCGAAATAATAGAACGAAGCTAGGAGAATTCGTTACCTAGTGGCTAGATATGTACTACTACGAGGAATATTGTACAAGCGCTCCTTTGTTGGACTACTAAACCAATGTTTGAGCCAGAACGAAGGCTACTAGGTACTCCAAGATATCCACGAAGACCTCTACAAAAATCTTTTGGGAGTATGATTGTAAGACCCCGACCTTGGATATACATATAATTTAAGTCGCGTTTTAAAATATTTCAAAATACGAGGGTAGATTGTGTCATCTATTGTTCAATTTAAACTTTGAGGGGTCAAATTGTAATTTTTAAAAACATTAAAAATTAGAATTTGGATTAATTAATATCCTAACCAAAGTAAAGGGGTGGTTAGTGTAAAATTATATATTATATGTATATAGAGAGAGAGGCGGTGGAATTGAATGGAGGAAAAACGGGCCACATTTCTGGCCATTTGATCACACACATTTCAATATATATATATATATATATATATATATATATATATATATATATATATATATATATCACACATATATACAGTTATATAGAGATAGGGGAAAAAGATCGAGAAACGAGCAGAGAAAACGGAGAGGAAGAGAGAGATGAGGCTGTTCCGGCAGTGAGTTTCGGTTGTCGTCGGGGTGCACTGTTTGTCTTCGACGGTGAGTATTGTATTGTGGAGTGTGTTGCTATTTATTGACGGTGGTGGTAACAATCGTGAGGGTGTATATGTTTATTGAGATTGTTGTGTGTGTGTTCAACGGTGTGTCGTGTGTGTATATGTGTTCCAGCGATGACAGTGGTGTTTCTGTTCATTTGTGGTGGGTGTGTGTAAACAGGGTGTGTATGTGTGATTTGGGCCTATCGTGTATGCTATTGTGTGTATGTGTGTTCCATGTTTTCTGATCATGCAAATAATGGCGTGTGTGTTTGTCGGTTTTGGTTGGTCGGTGATGGGAGGTCTGATCCGTCAGTGGTGTTACTGTGGGTGTTGTGTGTGCTGTGATGGTGGCTTGTGTATGTGATATTGTGTGTATTTCGGAGTGTGCGTATATGTTGTCGCCGGTTTGTTGGCCGGCAGTGAGTGAAGGTTAGAGAGAGAGTAGTGGTGGTGTGTGTGCTCTATGTGGGTATGTGTATGTTCAAAGGTTGCGGTGTGTATATGGGTGTTCGGTGTGTGTGTTGTGTATGTATGGATGTTTAGAAGAGGGGGGTTGCTAGATTTGGTGAGGAGAGAGAGAGAGGTCGGCAGGGAAACTTCAAAACAGAGTAGATCGAGGTAGGCGAGTTCTCGCCTAGGTGGTGGTTCTTCTGCCTCGATAGAGAAGCGTTAGTGTGCGTAATAGGAAGGAAGGAAAACATGTTCTCCTAAGTGGGGGTCCTTCCGCCTAGGCGGTGGAAGATCAGTAAGTGAGGGGAGACGGTCCGCCTCGGCGAGGTTTTCTTTTCCTAGGCGGTGGAAGGAACAGTGTGCAGTAAAGAAGAGAAAGAAGGGACGTGCACCTCGGCGGTGGGGAATTCGCCTAGGCGGTGAGAGCAGGAGCAAAATCTAGGAATTTTTTAAAGAGATCGACAACCGTTTCGGAACGGGTAATGTTTCTCGTTATATTTTATAAATGTTAACTATAATTACTAGTATAAAAAATGTCAAAATGGTGATAATAAATATTGAGATCGCTCACATGAATAAATTCGATATAGTAAACTTTAAATGGAGTAATATTAGTAGAATAATAATATTTCATAATAAAAGGTGGGGAATAGGAAATTACGGGATTTAGGGTTGTATGGCATGATTAGGATGTTTTTACATAAAATATTAATTTAGGCCATTTCACTATTAGGTTCGCAGGCACTGGAGTACCGGTAGAGGATAGTCGGTAAAAGTCTTCGGAACGGATCACCAGGTGAGTGTACTGTCTTCTTGTAAATCTATTTTCATATATATATAGACGAAAAAATGTGTTTACTTAAAATTGGATGAATTTTCTAACTTACGTGGATCAAGCGTATTTTGAGTGTTTCTAAAATTGTAGATTTCATTGTTTTTCTAAAAGGGTGGAAGTTGATCATGGGCAGAGTTGTTGTTGTTGAGGTGGAAATGAGTTGTTGTTGTTGAAGTGAGGTAGAAATTGGTATTGGATATTCACCTGCTTGGTATAGTCTAGCAGAGTGGTGTTTTACCTGTTTGGCATAGTCCAGCAGCGCGTTGTTCACCTACTTGGCATAGTCCAGCAGCGTGTTGTTCACCTGCTTGGCATAGTCCGACAGAGCGTTTTTATGTCTCGTTAGAAAGGCATATCCTACGGGTGGTACGGTACTGTTATAACTCTCGATCATGAGGTTAAAACGATTATATGGCTAGCCGGGGTGTGGTGTGGTGTGATGGTATGTGATGTGGTATGATGCGGTGTGGTGTCGTGTTTGTCATATACGGTGAATGAGTTGAGTAAATTTGCAATTATATATATACTTTATGTTATACTGGGTTGGTGTATCCATTTACGTTAATATATCTATTATTTCGGTTGCGTTATACTATATGGTTACTGAGACGTTCTTGTTGATTTTTACTGCTTAGTTGAGATGTTATAAACATATATACTTCGTTTTTGTGGTGACAGGAAAAATGTGTTTTCCTTATGGTATGAGACATTTACATATTATGAGATTTTTATTTGATATGTGATGTTTATATGTTTTATGCTTGATCCAACTAAAATATTTTTATTAAGAAGACAGTACACTCACAAGCACAGCAGCTAGGAGTCGGTCCCCTACTAGCACTAGATAGAGTCTGTCATTACGGTAGTGAGAGAGCATTTTTGAGAGGTGCTGGTTGAGGTGAACCTATGAGAGATTCATGGTTGTGTTATCTTTGTTGTTATTATTACTTTGTAAGGACGAGTGTGTCCCCATTTAGAGAGTGTATTCAAATAGTATGATCTGATTTGGTGGTCATGTAATTATGTATGTACTTGTCGTTTCCTAGTTGGTTTGGCATGCAGGTGATGTCATGTCGACGTTACGCCGGCCCCAGGGGGATGGGTGTCCAGGGTGGGGTATGACAACGATACTTAGCCAGAAAAGGATTGAGGCAAGACTACTTCTGGTCCACAATAGAAGTTGACGCCAATGAATTAGTCAAAAAGTATAAAGTGCCAATGGTTCAGACCGATAATCGACACTCTTCTATGAGACAACTGCCTATGTCTTAACCCTGTCCATTTTGCTAGTGGGGAGTGAACATCCTTGGTCCCTTTTCTATAGTCGAGGCTCAAAAGAAAATCCTGGTCGTCCCAATCGACTACTTCACCAAGTAGGTCGAAACTAAAGCTAGGGCGAAGATCACTAACACCAAAATTGGGGACTTCGCATAGAAGCATATTATCTGTAAACTTTAAGTGCCACAAGCTATCATCAATGATCACGGAACACAATTTGATTGCATCTTGTTTGATGACTTGGGCGTCCGATACCACATGTCGACCCCAAGCCACCTGCAATCTAATGGCTAGGTCGAGGTAACCAACTGAATAATCCTACACACCTTGAAGACTCGACTAGAAAAGTCTAAGGCAAAGTGAGTGGATGACCTTCCCTTAGTACTGTGGGCCTACCACACCACCTCGAAAGTTTTAACCTGGGAAACACCATTTTCTATGGCTTTCGACTCTAAGGTAGTGATTCCCATTGAGTTGGGTCTGCAAACATATACAGTAGCCCACTAAAATCTTGATGAAAACCAAAGCGAGCTAGCACTGGACCTAAACTTGCTGAAGGAAAGAAGAGAGCACGCTCACATTTGACAAGCAGACTATAAAAGGCAAATGACCCGATACCATAACAAGTGTGTCAAAACGCGCTCATTTATAGAAGAAGACTTGGTTCAGTGAAAAATCACCATTGCCATGCGAGACTGAGTAGAAGCAAAACTGGGCCTGAACTGGGAAGGACCTTACCGAGTTACCCATGTAATCGACCCAGGCACTTACGAGCTCAAAATGCTAGAAAGAAGGCCGTTGAAAATCCATGGAATATAGAACACTAAAGTAATATTACCAGTAGCATATGATTTTTTTTACATGTTCTATTTTACCACTTAATAAAATTCTATAATTTGCACAAAATATTTGCAAATGTCAACACATGATGACATATAAAGATGAGCCATATGTACTACCCTAGCCCAACCAACAGGTAGGAATGAGATTATGACTAGCTCACTAGTATGCACTAGCCCAATTATATGGCCAGGACTTTAACAATCTGGCTTGACGATGGACTGAAAGAACTCTCATCATTTTCCAGCACACCCAAAACACGATCCCTGATTTAGATGACAAACAACGAGAAATAGAGGCCATCAACATCGATGGATTGAAAGAACCCTCTATATATTTGGGATATCGATAACTTGAGCCCACCTTAATAGGAGGCCAATAAGGAGCGAAAGTTGTTCGATTGTATGAACCTTAGTTGTAGAACAACCTCGCCACTCACGTTTGAAATCGATCCACGAGATAAAAGAACCCACCATATATTCGAGATAATCAATAACCCGAGCTCACCTTAATAGGGGACCGATAAGGAGCGGATGTCATCCGACCTTGCAAACCTTGGTTACAAACAAACTTGCTACTCGTACTCAATGAGCTAAAATAGCCCTCCATACACTCGGGATAATCAACAACCCAAGCCCACCTTAATAGGGGCCGACGAGGAGTGAAGGTCATCTAACTATCAACCGAATTGCGAAGAACTCTGGATCCAACGCCAAGCTTTCACATAGCTGATATTTCTCTCCGTATACTCGCATACACTTGATACCTCGTGTCCACCTAAGCAGAGGCCGACGAGAAGCGAGCCCATGTCCACCTAAGTAGGGGAGGACGACGAGTAGAGCTCATATCTTATAAACTTGAATAGCGTATTCATTGCTGGATGAAGTTACCACCAATGCTGGATGAAATCACCACGCAAGGACCATAAACAGACTAGCATTTTTACACAATTGCGACAAATCTCTTGCACTACATAGTATGGACTTGACTATTCACGATCTTAATCAAAGCTTTTATATTGTTAAAAAAAATACACAAAACATACAAAGACAAGCAAATACACAAAAATATATCTTTATTCATATGAGTAGACGTTCTTGTAAGTTCTCTTATCCATATGAGTATATCTCTACAAGTTGTTCTATGCATACAAAGAATGATCTTCCATAAATTGTTGGAGATGAGGGCCCCCCAGAAGAAATAGAAAAACGATAAAAAGGCACACACCCTTACCCTTCCTGAAAAGCAACATGATAGAAGTAAGACAAAAATTCTTGGAGTAAGAACGATTCTATGAAAGCTCACATTTAAAGCTTAGAGACTTTAGAGGAGCACCGACAAAAGAAACTTCTTTTCTTAGTGGGAAAGATGGAAATCCGAGACAAACATCCCTGTCATCATTAATTCCTGTGAGTCATGGAGAACCTCCCAATTAGTTCGACTCCGTCATCTAAAGGAGATTAAAACCCATCCACGAATAAATAATGAGACAAGACGCTGAAAAGACGAAGGATCTTCGTCTTGCGAGTGGCATTTATTGCCCCTACAACCGTCGTTGCCCTTGATGCCGGAGCGCCTCTTACAACAACTCGACAGGTATCATATTTTTTGCATCCAGAACCCTAAGATATCCAATGCCTTTGGCTGTCATATGGGGGTGGCCGCAATTCATGGATACAAAAAGAAACATGAGTTCCCTTAAGTAACAAATGCTTTGGAATGGTCGTTTCTCAAATTTTAGTTGCTGAAAAATGGGCCTTTATTCTTCAAATTGTCTTGCCACGATCGGATCCAAGTCCTATGTAAAGGCCCATCGGAGGAAGAAGTTCAGGGATATACGGTTGATCGAAGGAAGCAATACATAGAAGGAGGAGCTTCTGGTCCAAACGGTGTTAACACCGTATTTTGTCTTGTCCAGTTAGTGTCGAATTGAAAGTATAAGTTCAGATAAACTTTATATTGAGGTTTAAAGGGAATGAATTTCTACCTTAGATCATTCTGGTTAATACAAAAAAAAAATAATAAGAAAAACGTAAAGTTGTTAAATTTGACAGAATTCGGTTAAGTAAAAATTTCGGGTCAACCTTGAAATTCCTAAAGTAAGGGGACTAAGATGACTTTATTAAATGACGGTTTTTGTCACCTTTAATATAAATAAAAATTAGTTACTACCCTTTAATTATAAAAAAAAATTCACCGATTTACCTCTGTTACCTACTTTGATCCTGAAGCATTCACTATCACCGGTTTCGTCTATTTGAAGCCAAAAATACTTCTTTAAATTCTTGTTTAAAGTTATAACATACATAAATCAAAGGAAAAAAAATACCTCAATCAAGTCTTAAAATTGTCATGACAAGTCAAAGTTACCCAAAAGTAACTAAGGATTAGGACTTAAGTAGAAATCAACCAACCGAAGTCATCTTGACTAGCCGTGAAAGCCCATCAAATCAAGGGACCTACCAAGAATTTAATGACTCATTAATGAGCATTAAATGCCGAAGAAATTTCCTAGATTTTTCCTACAAAATATCTAAGGAAGGAACCAAGTTACTTGAGAAGTAACTAACGGTTATCGAACTAAGCGATCCGGTTTTCCACCTAGCATACATTTAATGAAGACATTAAATGTCCATCCTATTAAGCATTTAATTCTTGGGATTATCTGGAGGGACCACATTCAAAGAACCAAGATATTTTGAGCAAAATGTCTTAGGAAAAACTAAAACACTTGAAATATGACTACCTGTTATGAGGTAAACCAAATTAATTCAATCCAATTTGAACTGATTCAATGCCCATTACATCAAGTGTCACTATCATGTACTAAATGCCAAATGACACTTCAAGACTAAATACATTGAGCCTCCAAAGCATTTATGGCAACCAAACCGAAACAGTGCGAGTAACCGGTACTTAGCCACTAAACCAAATAAAAAATGTCACATCAAGCCATAAATGATCCCTTCTGTAACCAATCATATCCAAGATTTGATAATGATGACTAATGATTTCCAATCATTAGCAATGATTGTAAATTGTTGTATTTAGATATTTAAATATTTGGTAATCATTATCAAATCTTTGAGAATCTTACCATATCTTTCAAATTCGACTAAAACCATTCAATATCAAGACATAAAAGGATGAACTCTAAGATAAACAGACCCTAAGGATTATCTTTGGATGGCCTATGCATTGGCCAATGTGCAAACCTCCCAGCCTCTAATTACAGGGCTCATTTTTTCACAATTCCAAGAGCTTGAACACACAACTTCTCTCTCTAGACACAACTTCTCTTTCTAGGCTCGAGTTCCACTCTCGGGTCCCTTGGGTTTTCAAGCTTTTTATTCAATAAACACCTCAAAATTTTGCTGAAATACCATCCTGAATGAGTTCTTGAGGATCTTGGAGGAAGATCTCAAGAGGGTGATGGCAAACGATCGAGAACAATTGAGAAAATCATAAAAAATAAAATAAAATGTAATTGCTTAGGAAAAGACCACTCCCCTGAACTAGGTACGTTTCTTGAACATCCTTCGATCTCATCTTAAATATGTTTACATGGCTTGTACATAGCATGTTCATATAGTTTTTATAATTATATTTCATATACATAGCATATATAACATGTAATCAAGTAAAAAACGTTGAAATCATATTAAAATCATCAAACTATGTCAAAAATGGATTAAAAACATCAAGAACGTCTGAGAACATGATAAGAACATGTGAGGACCAAAACAATCCGAGAACATGTTAAGAACAAGTGAGGATCATGAAAAACATCTATCACACCATGAGTTATGCATAGTCTTCGTGATTTTCTACTGCAAAACATCAATATCATAGCCTGGTACTAAGTCTCTAAGCTTGTGGACTGGCACCTTATGTATATATATCTATATGTTACACTATCAAGATCCTTTTAGCTAAAAATTCGGGATAAAGGGAGGACCTTTATTCCTTAGGGGATATGTGTGCACATTCTCTGGAAACGTTCCCGTCTTTCTTAGTTATGAGTAGGACTGACATATATAGTATGTATTTTCTTTCTTTTATAGCTAACAACTCAAACATAAACACTAAACTTGCCTAAGCAAATGAGTTCGGTTGCAGTGTTCTTGACAAAATCAAAGATATTATTCACATATCGTCGTATGATTCCTATCTTCGTCACTAACTAAAATAATAGCAAAATCATCACCTTGCATAAATGAACTATGTGCTGATCTGATTCTCAATTATCTGAGCTATGTAGGCAACCCACGTATGGGTTCGGTCACCTATCCAATAAAAATCAGTTCGTCATGAACAGATGAACTACATTTTAACTTGATTCCTTGTGTTAACCGGGATACGTAGCCAGCCTTTATAAGGTTCAATCGTCAAAAAATACAAAAAAATATTTTTATTTTCAATTTGTTTTATCTGTTGATATTGAAAGATAGTTTAGTTTACCTACTTTTCTTACATAAAAAAATGCATAAAAAGACAAAAACTTAAAAATGAGAATTATTTTGTTAAGTAAACCCAAAGAAAATTCCTTGAATATTGTTTAAAAGTGAACATCTATTTAGACCGAGGTACTGTCTTCGGATGGGTGTCTTGGGGTACTTAAAACCTTCCTCGAGCATAACCGACCCCCGACCTTAAAGAAATCCCTAGTACAAGACCTTTACGAGTCACAACCCAGGCCATTTCAAAATGAAAAATGAATTTTTAAAATCTCAGTGACCTGGCACACCATTTAACCTATGCTAGGTGGCTACTCCGTTTTCAACACAAATCTCGGCCCAAGCAATGATTTCAAAACCGACGGCTAAAAAATCCCTTGAAAATCATTTTTTTTTCAAAATGAACGGATTTTGAGGATTTCGAGGAGAATGAATGAAAACTCGTTTATTCTCTTTTTCTAAATATCTACTTCTTATACTTTCAACAAAATTTGGGGTGCGTCAGCTGGCGACTCTACCGGGCACTATAGAGGGTCTAGCCTAGTTGGAGTCTAAATTTATTTTTACAGTTAAATAAAACCCGAGAAATATGTATTTGGTTTTAAACATAAATAATTCCCTTCCAAAATAATAATAACAATAAACAAATAAATAAAAAATATTTTACATACTATGGTTATACTTGTATGCATTTACTGTCTTTACATATTTGCATTTACTTTACTCTCTTTAAATGTTGTATTTAAATTATTGTCTTTAAATTTCTGCATTTAATTTTTGTATACTCTCTCCAATGCATGAGCACCACTTTTGTGTTGCATACCAGGATGAAAAAACCCAAGTTGTAACCCTCTTAGGGATAGAGAGGCCGACAATAGAGGCTGAAGTCTGTGATTTGATCATGCCGACCTAAGCACTGAAACCCTTGAGATAGAAAGAGGAGTTAGTATAAGTAAGGTTGGGCGGTTTATCCCTCAGGATTCGGCTGCGAAACTTGCCTTGCTCGGATCATCAACCAAAGATGGATGTTCCATTGGGGAGGACTCCAGAGGTTTGAAGATCTGAGAACCAAAGCTTTCTAGGATGTATTAGTAGAAAATCCATAACCACATATGGTGAGCATAGGATAGAGGATATCCGAAACCCTGTTTTACTTAGGATACTATCTTGGAGAAAGAATTTATTTTTTTATCTTGTGTATAGTTATTTATGTAATTATTATACTGTATAGGTAGAATAAAATTTCTAAGACAAATAAAGGAATAATAAACAATGTAAGAATTCTGGTTCAATCCCACGCGTTGCAGGCTTGCTCAAACGTCAAAAAGCGTTTTCAAAAATTGGAATACGGAGCAAGCTGCAGGAAAGAACAAGAATCCTTGTTTTACTTGATACAATAAACCCTCAAATGCAAACATTGAATCATTAATGCCTGTTCATCTGTGATAATGCACATAAAACTTTCTCTAATAAAATCATAAATACATTCGCCTTTGAATAAATAAAATCCCACCTCAATAAGTCACAAGATAATAAGCCTTTGCCAAACAAAGTTGTCTAAAGTTCATCCTCTACGATAGCGTGAAAGAATCTACTTCGATCGCACAAAATCGGGCCAAACTTACCAAGACATAAGAGAGTGTCATCACTTAGTCGAATCAAAATTATGCGATCCAATAGTAAACATACCCCAGGTCACATTTCCCTAGGAGATACATATCATGTCCTAAACATAGTGTCTTTTCTTGTAAAGCCTATATAGTAGGAATTACGCACCATTTGGAAGACATTTTGTTTAGATTCAAAGTGCCTTAAGAACGTCAAAACTTGTCCTGATAAGAAGCCACCTAAGGTGTTGGCCTAGTGAGCTACCCAAGAAGGGGGTGAATTGGATAATATTAAAAATTATCGGAATATAACACTTCAAAAATAAAACAATTAGTTTTATCCTAAAATTAATTATTATCTTTATAGCATCAAATAAGTGTGATAAACTCTAAGTGCATACCAAACAACACAAAATAAAGTAAAGGAAATAAACAATACAGTACACACCGATATATCCTGGTTCACCAAACTACTCTTGGCTAATCCAGTCTTTTGAGCCCCATGGAGATTCGCACCCACTAAACTCAAGATCCCTTTTAAGGTAGGAACCAAACTCTCACAATGATTCTTTTCGCAAGCTCAGAATCAACCTTTACAATTCATTTTCCTAGACTCAGGATTAACCTCTTCTTTTTCCCAAGCTCAAGAATAACCTATCTTTTTACAGGTTAAATATTAACCTAATTCTATTATATGGAGAATCACGACCTAATTCTTTTTATACCTTAGGTTCAAGAATTAAACCTCACAAACACTCCAAGTATCCTTTTCCCAAGTAAGGATGGAATTTTTACAATTCACTCACAAATTCAATCAAAGAAGAATCAACACCTAATCTTTTTATACCTTAGGCAAATATCAAAACTTCAATCTTTTTACCGGAAAAGATTGAAACCAACTACCCTTGATTAGACACTCCCAGTAGTATCTAATCCGATACTCAACTCACCAATTACAAACAATTGATAAATAATTTTCCCACTCGGAGCTTCTACCACTCCAGATAAATTTAAACTCAATTAATGTCCCGATACTAATGATAGAAAGGTGAGAATTTCAAAATCTGATAAATAAAGATGGGTAGTAAGCAGTTAAGCACGTAATCAGATTTTCTCAAGAAATTGTTTCAAAAATAATTTTCAATAAAAATCTAGAAAACAATTTTAAAGATCAAATTCCAAATAATAAATAATAGAATCAAGTAAAAATTAATAGTAAGTAATTTGCAAAGATCTCGCCAGGATTCCACCGAAAGAATAAAGATTAGTAATGCAACTTCAAATTGGTGATCGAATAAATAATCTCCAAAGAATAATTCTCAAGAAAGATCTCACAAACTCTCAATATGATAACTCTTAGAAAGCATGAGAGCTGAATAGCTCAAAATAAATTCAGATTATATTGATATCTAATCCACTATAGAAGTGAAAAACGTAGGTCTATTAATAAAGAAATAAAATAAGCCCTCCAACGACTAGTTCCCAATAAATCATGACATTTAATTACACCAATTGACCCTCTATATCATAATGATTCATTCCTGGTATGATTCACTTAAAATATCTCTTAAAAATATTCAATTAAGTCCCTCAAACTTTTACTCAATCTCAATTAGATAAGATAGAAAGAATTACATGTACCAAATTGAGAAATATCAAAACTACTTGAACCATATCTATAGGGATATTTAAATATCAATTAAATAACTTAAAATATATCAGATCCCTAAGATATCTCGCATATCTTAACCATAAACGACTAGTAATAGCTACTTTTTGAATAAAATCCGAAATTCCATAAATCCTGAAACAGCTCCATTTGTCGACCGACTAAGGATAATTCGTCGACCGCCCAATTCAGGATATAGCCAAGCCAAAAATCCTTTGCCTATCAGTCGACCACCCATACATCACCTGTCGACTGGACGATTCAGAAAGTTTCATAAGTCGACCTATCTATCGACTTACATATTCAGAGAGTTCATTCTTTGATCACAAGTTGACTCACCTGTCGACCTAAAGATTCAGAGACTTATTGTTTTAAGCTCAGTTCGACCTACCTGTCGACCGAGAGATTCAACAACTTCATTCATCAATCACCAGTCGACTTACTTGTCGACTGAGAGATGCTGAAATCCTCTCTTGAATTCGTTTTAAATCCAATTTCATCGACGTTTTTGCCCCTTTAACCAATTTCTTTTCTTGGTTAGCTCTACTAAATACTTAAGTTCAATTTATCAACATTTTCTTTTTCAATTACACATTGGAGAAAATAATTTAACTAATTAGAATGCTATAAAAACACACATAATTTTGAAGAACATTTGTGTCGTGTGTGATCCTAACCGGGACACATTAAGAGTTAGAATTTAACCTAAGTTGTTTTCCCTAGGTTCTTCAATTTTTTCAAACTCTTAATCTTCCATCATCTTTGTCATCATCTTTAGCATTGTCACAATATCTTCATGATCATTTTCATCACTAGAACTAATAAACTGAAACACTCAATAAAATTATTAGTTCCACTAAAAACATCAACATTTAATTGTCCATCAAAATCTTAGGATCAACATAAGGTTTACTAGTCCAATTGTAAAAATAGATTCACCCTTACAGAGACATCTTGAGTTCAAAGGTACCCTTCATCGAGTCCTAGGAGCAATATCCATATATTGAGTCATGGGAGCAACTATCTGTGTTTTGAGGAAAAAATAGGATAACACTATCCTTAGGTCCTAAGAATAATGATCCATTTCTGAGGAAGAAAGAGATAAGTTTGTCATTAAGTTCTAGGAGCAATGATCCATTTTTTAGGAATAAAATTCTATTATTAGATCCTAAAAACAATGATCCATTTCTAAGGAAGAAATATACGAGTCTGTCATCATGTTCTACTAGCAATGATTAATTTTTTAGGGATAAAATTCTATTATTAAGTCCTAAGAGAAATGATGTAACACCTCGATTTAGCACGTACGTCATTTTAATTTCAATTGAGAGTATTTAGAAAATTTCGGGGAAAAATTAAGTTTAAAAAAAATAAAAATATAATAAATAATAATAAAATAAAATAAAAATGATTGGGTCAAATTTCAAATTTAGAAACTTATTCTAAATTTGAGATGCAAAATTTGTAGTTGAATTCTAGAATAAAAATTTTAGGGATCAAAATGCAATTTAAGAAAATCCTAAAAGATGAATGGGATTAAGTAAAGACTTGATGGAAGATAGGGGGAGAAAAGTGCAATTTAACCAAATGTTTTTTTTAATATACAAATATATATATATATATATATATATATATATATATATATCTGTGAGTTTGTGAGTTCGGCCGGCCGATAGGGAGATCGAGAAGAGTGGGGATCGACGTGGCGAGCAACCGATCAATTTCACACCACCATTTCCATGCATATATATACATATGCCTACCATTTCAATCGCTTCAATGAAGAACAATACAAAAATCTAGAGAGAGAGAGAGAATCGGAGGAGCGGAGCGTCGGTGCCGTTGTGTAATCGCCGACGTGTGTGCGACAGAGTATGCGTGTGTTCCTTCGGTGTGCATGTATGAAGGTGTGTTTGTCCGATGTGTGTGTGCAGGTGATCGGCGATCGTCATGTGTGTGGGTATTCCTTCGATGGTAGTGGTGGCGGTGATGTGTGCATGTGTTCTGTTTTTGTTTGGGCAGCTGTGTGCGGGTGTGTAATCAGCTGGGGTAAATGACAGAGGCAGTGGCGGCATGAGTTTGGTCGATGGTGTGTAGGTGGGTTGTTACGGTTGGGCGTGTACGTTTTAAGTAGGTAGATGAGATTGGTGGTGGAATGGCCGGTGGTGGTTGGTGAACCGTGGTGGGGGATGGAGTAGGGCCAGCGGTAAGAGAGACGAGGCGTGGGAGGTCTTGGGTGGACGGTAATAGTAGAGAGAGTGAGGAGGTGGCCAGCGGTATTTTGAACCAAAACAAAAACAGTAAGCGCAAACAGAGAAGAAAGAAAAAAAAATAGGAAAAAAAAGAAAAAAAAAGGGGGGGGGAATTTACAGAAACTACCCCAGGAAAATCTAAAATCCATCTCGGGGTCGCCGAACGGTTTGAAAACAGGTGAAATTTCAATCGATTATTAATTTTTGTTAAATTAAATTTTATTTAGCGTTACAAATCCTAAAATCGTAATAATTTCGTAACGATTAATTAATTTTAATTACGTGGTACATAAAATAGTAACGATTCGGAATATAGGGTCTGCATTGCATGATTAAGATGTTTTAGATAAGATATTAATTTAGGCTCTGTCACTATTAGGTTCGCAGGCACCGACGTTCAGATAGAGTATAGTCAGTGTCAGTTTTGCAAAACGGATATCGAGGTGAGTGTACTGTCTTCTTGCCAAACTATTTTCTATATATATATGATGAAATATGTGTTTACATAAACTGTACGAATTTATCATTGATATGGATCAAGTAGGATTTGGGTGAGTTGGTAAACTGGATTTTCGGAAGATTTCGATGGTTTTCGAAAAAAATTGAAAATAAATTTTTGTTGGATTTGGTGAAATCAGACGGTGTTTTTAAAAGAGAATAGAAAACATCTGTTTTTTTAAAAAATGCCTGGTTTTCTAAAAATAAAGGGTGAAAAAGTGATTTTGATAAAATTAGACGTTTTCTTTAAAAGAAAGTATGAAATATGATTTTTTTGGATTCAAAACTTGGTTTTGAGAAAAAGAGATAGATGTGGTGATTTGAAGATGTTGAGTAGATGATATTTATTGAGTTGTAATTCAATGATGCTATATTTGATTTGACGATGCCATAGTATTTATCTGTTTCGGTAGAGTGAGGTTATCTGCTTCGGCGGAGTGATGTTATCCGCTTCGGCGGAGTGATGTTTATCTGCTTCGGCAGAGTGATGTTAGACGTTTATACTGCACAGTGATTATCCGCTTCGGTGGAGTGATGGGTGTTCGTAGGAAAGCATATCCTACGGATGGTACGGTACCGTTGCAAACTCCCGATCGTGAGGTTAAAATGATCACTATGGCTAGCCATTATATGTTGTGGTGGAGTGGTGTGTTTGAGATGTGTGTTTGAGGTGTGTGTTTGAGATGTGGTGTTTTACTTATATTGAGTGATTTATTATTTATTATGGTTATGGGTATGATTTTATACTTGACAAATTTGGATGGAACTTATCTATATCGCTTAATTTTCACTGCTTATATCCTTATGCTCGATCCATATTTAATCATGGTAATATCTAGAATGTATTATTATTTTTAAAATGTTTTACTAAGAAGACAGTGCACTCGCAGGTATAACGGCTAGGAGTCGGTCCCCTACTGGCACTAGGTAGAGTCCGGTGACGGTATAGTATGGGAATATTTTGGGAGGAGCTGTTTGAGGTGAACCTGTGAGAGCTTCATTGTCTTTATACTTTTGTTGATATTATAATTCGGGGACGGGTGCGTCCCCAGTTAGAGATGATGTATATAGTCAGAATTTATGGTTGTATATTTTTGTATGCACTTTGTCGTTTACTAGTGGGTTTGACGTTAAGATGGGATTGTGTAGACGTCATGCCGGCCCTACGGTGACGGATGTACGGGGTGGGGTGTGACAAATGATCCATATCTTGAGGATAAAAGATCAATCATGCCATAGTCCTAAGATGACTATAACTTTTAAATTTGAGGATAAACTGAAAAATTCCAATTACCCTAGTCCTACAAAACCAAGTCTAAGCCGAGGTCTAGCTAGAACATATCTGAGAGTTGCCTACTAGAGCTACATCTTCCTAGGATTGCATTAAAAAAGAAACGAACATAATCATCCACTCATATAGACATATTCATACATAAGCAAAGAATATATTCAGTTGTATCCTTAAAAGTTCATTAGTTAAGGTCTAGGTTTTTAATCACTTAATAAATCTAAAACATTTACTTTAGGTGACTTTTTCTAAATCCAAGAGCCCCTCACAAGATCATAAAATGAACCCAATTCCTCCCTCTGTTGGAAGTACTTAGAATGACTCCAAGATTTTAACGATGCAAGAAAATATTACCTATCTGAAACAAATGTTGAGTCGGATGAACCCATCTTTTCCATTCTGGGAAAAGAAAAAAGAAAAAGACCATATTTATCTCTGTCTTTCCCTTAACTTCTTAAGTCCCTTCTAATGAATTAGGTATTATCTTGTATGCCTATGGACTATATCTACGTATTACTAAATACAAGCTTATTTTATCCAAGGTCAACTCAAGTCTTTATTCTCCAACTTTCATAAATTAATTTGCTTATCGTAATTCACACACCTCAAATAATCAAAACTTATGAAAGCATAATTTCAATACCAAATTAGACCATTATCCAAAGAAAAATGTTAAAATAAATGTCTTGTTTTCAACCAAACGATGGTGAGATATTGACAAAAAATTTGAGAAAGTTAGAAAGAAAACCTAAGAGCCCTAACATGGAATCAATAAATATGTTCCAACGAGGGAGTTGTGAAGAAAATCGAGGAGAATTGTAGCCAACATACCTATCAATATCCAAGGTCGTGTTCCCGAAGAAAAATTGGAAGATTCGATCAATGGATGTTCATAGAAATTTGCGAGACCTAGCCTTACCCAAAGTTTCCAAAAGGTGTAAGACAAGTAAAAATAAGAATCTTTCATCCAAAGAAGAAAATGATCAATGGGAAGAAGACAATGAGACTTTACTAGATAAGTATCTGTGATAGGGGAAAAATCAATAAAGACATCGAGATTAACTCAAACTACCTCAATTATCCAAAATGTAAAAGATTCTGAAAGTATGTGTTAAGAGAAAATAAAAGAATAAAATAAAGACTGGTCTCAGAAAGTTTTTAAACGCTGAATAGTCACACAAAAGCAATTAGGTGAATCACGCTCTCTATATAATCCGTGTATTAAGTCGTAGGGGTGTCTCAACACCTAGTGACTTGGGTCAACTAGACTGGGATCACTACCCAAAGCTCGCTACATGGATTATATAGGAAGTATAAGTCCTTCCTTGCTAGAATGAAGAAAAAAAAAGAAGGAAAAAACACATAATAACTCTCTTAACACTACCAGGATAAAATAACATTTGTTAGTTATCATTAATTAACACTTGTTTGTCCATTACTTCTTTTCTCCCTTATTTGAGTCATCTCGGGAAGGCCATTCTGTTTATCTGCAGTTCAAGACAGAAGAAATGAATTGAAGCTGTCAAAGAAACCTTGAGTAACACACAAGGCCTAAGTAATCTCGATAACAATCTTAGAAAATATCAAAATCAAAACTTGATGGATTTAAACTATACAAACTCTTCCAAACTAATAACTATGGATATTTGGTCTGAATTACTACTGAGCTTATCCTTATCATAATTTAGATTAATCTGATGCAAAAATTGTTATAATCACTGAGATGATTGAATATTGGAATATGATTACCTGAGTATACTCTAGTCAAAATAATCTTGCACAAATGAGAAAAAAGTAATATACATGGCGCTTATAGGTTAATACCTAAAACATTAGAAGTAAACTTGGGAAAGTACGGGAAAAAAATAGAAAAAGGATTGTTAAATAAGCCATTACTTACAACCCTCTTCCAAAACTCATATAAAAGTCATTTAAAGCCCGATACAAATCGACAGTGATCCCTATTCCGGGCCAAATATTCCCATTCTGGGAAATCTCAATCTCACCCAAGCAAGACATGAAATAACCCTCCACTATTCCTATCCAAACCTTTCCAACTCGCGACCAAAACCCATAGACTATTCGAAGAGAAATCCTGATCAAAATTCCAGTTGCAACGCATGCAGGAGCAAAGGAGCATGAAGCTTCTCAAAAGTACCGGTCAACTTTCTGTATCAGAAACGACATGGAAATAACTAGGAAAAATGGCTAATAGCAAAAGGTACCTAGTGCAAACATTCTAGAAAACATTTTAAGAGAAAAATTGGCATCTCTAGAGAGATGATGCATTCCCTAGAAAAATATTCTAGATTTTTTGGGCTTTATAAAAGCGTGCAATACATAAGTCAGTATCGAAATACTACACAAACACCATGCACCACGTTTCACTTAGGCATACATAACATCATGCACATGAGGAAAATTAGGCATCATACTTCCAAAAAAACTTGTGGCATCCTGCATAATATTTTGTATTCATAGGCCATTATCGACATAACACTTGCACCCATACACTTTATTGAGAAGCTCTAATAGGTTAGTAGGCAATCCTCAAACATGTAATCTGGTCAAGTTACCTCACTAGTCACCGTACTATTGGCCTTCTCTAATAGTTGTTTCAACCAAATCATAAGTTAGACAAGAAGTCGACCTCATATGAATTGCGTCTTGATAATAGACCTTACTCATTCTTGAGAAGCATCTAGGTGTAATAAAGTGTCATTGGAAAGTTGACAACACCAAAATCTAACACGATCTTCCTAGAGTTGAGGAACTTCTAGAATTGTTGAAAATATTCTAAGTACCAAGCCTCTAGTAGCCCAAAACAAAACAGCATCATTCAAAGACTTAGGTAGACTCCCAATCAAGACAACGATCGATCTTACCTAGCTAACTCTTAGGTAAGAGACTCTATCCATTAAGCTAGAGTAGATTGCTGCCAATTAACATAGCTATTATGACTCATAAAAATTGCCTCGCAGTTTGAAACTATGATACAACCTGATCCTTGGTAACTCACCAAGTTACGTAGGAAACCCAAGTGGGTTTGATCAAAATCATAGAGGTGTTAACCTTACGATATTCTCTTTGCCCTATGTTAGGGTACATCTCTAGAGAAATCCATCGACTTCCCTAAGAAGCTGATTTCAATCCTTCCATTAGGCAAATAACAAAGTGTACTTGTGCCCGAACTACGTTTCGACCTGATCCTTGATAGATTACCAAGGTTCATAGGAAACCCTGGTGGGTACGGCAGATAATTTGAAAATTAGCATAGTGAAGGCCAAACTACATTTTGACTCGATTCTTAACCTAGGAAATCAGCGTACGTAGATAACCCATGTGGGTTTTGGTCATCGAACGATCATTATCTGAAATAACAATTTGATATAATCTCTAAATCAAAGCAACCCAATGTGTTCTCGAGTCGCAATCAAACACTAAAAATCACACGCTCAGTTTAGGATACATGGGCAACCCATGTAGGTTTTGTTGCATTTTCTTGAACACCGAGGATATGATCTAGAGCCTCAACTAGAGTTGGGGCACATTATATCTGGTTTCTCTGTTAAGATTCTGTGATAAGACTTGCCCCAACTAGAGCTGGGCATATTACATGAGATCTCTCAATCGAGACTTCTTGATAAGACTTGCCCCAGTTGCTGGGGCATAATTTAAAATTCAAAATTCAAAGAATGAAAAATTCAAGATTCAAAATTCAAAAATCAAAGTTTGTAATCCCTAAAAGAAAAAAAAAATACATCATAGAGCTCCAGTCTATGACTGAGGCACATTTTATCCGAGGTTAAATTTTCCACAAGAAGTTTTCTAGTCATCGTCAGGCAGTCCCATGTGGGATGTGGCCAAGAAACTCCACTAAGTGTTGAGTTTTCATGAGAGTTTTCTCCGTTAAGAATGCTCTCAGTCACTTTCAATCATGTATTGATATGACGACCCAGAAATCGATTTCTCTAACCAAGAACCTTTTTCACCAAATGCCGATCTGCACAAAATCAAATCTTAAACTACATTAGACCTGATTCTCAGCTATCTAAGATATGTAGGCACCTCGATGGGGCTTAGTCAAAACAGCTCAATTAAAATCAATCAATCAATCAAATCAAAAAATATTTCACCGTATTCTTCGCTATCTTTAGATCACTGTGTCAAAATCCAAAAAAAAACCTTTTATTGTGTTCTTCGCTATCTTTAGATCACTATGTCAGGAACCATAAAATCTTTCTGCGTGTTCTTCGCTATGTTTAGATCACTGTGTCAGAATCCAAAAAAACATTTCATTGTGTTTTTCGCTATCTTTAGATCACTGTGTTAGGAACCGAAAAATCTTTCATCGTGTTCTTCGCTATCTTCAAATCACTGTGTCAGAATCCCAAAAAAAAACTTACACTGTGTTCTTCGCTATATTTAGATTAAAATCAAAAAATCTTTCACTGTGTTCTTCGCTATCTTTACATTACTGTGTCAGAATCCCAAAAAAAACTTTCACCATATTCTTCGTTATCTTTAGATCACTATGTCAGAACTAAAAAAACCTTTCACCATATTCTTCGCTATCTTTAGATCACTGTTTTAGAATCCAAAAAAAAAAAAACCTTTCACTGTGCTCTTCGCTATTCTTAGATTACTGTGTTAGAATCCTATCACTATGTTCCTAAGTATTTAAGGTCATAACCAGGAGATGGCAATAACTCATCATATTCTTAAAAACTACAGTTATCTTCAAGGATCGGTCACTGATAGGTGTAATTTATCTATTTATTCTCAAGCAGATTTTGGTAGTTTTTGAGTATTTTTTATAGCATTTTTATATGTTTTAATACGATTTTATTTATTATGTATTCAATTAGGTATTTGGGGGTGAAAATGGACTAAAATGGTCCTTAAACGATCAAAGCGGTCAACCGCCAAAAATCCTACCGACCTATCTACCGCTGCAGCGGTTAACGCCTGACATTTTAAGATATTTTAGGACATTTTGAGATATTTTGAATAGTATAAATATCGTCCCTATTCTCCCCAAACGAAAATTGGATGTTTTCGGGAGTCTTGAGAGCTCCAAGGCCATTCGACCAATAGAAGATCACAACGCGAAGAAGGAGGAAGCGTTCTCGGAGCAGTTTTAGCGACGGATCTTTAGATAATGGCTAGTCTCCTCGTTTCTCTCTTTCTCTCACAATTTGGTTGAATGTTTGTATATGTTTAGCTTGTATTCAGTTGTATATAGGGCTACATCCATGTGTAGCTAAACATATATTATCTAGGGATCGATGTATTTCACGGAAACGTCGTTTATATAAAATCTATGTTTCGTTAATGGTTGTTCGTGTTTATCTGATTGTGTTTGTCGTTATTCTATGGTTATATACTTGTTAAGATATATTGAGAATACGGGGTTTGATTCTCGGGAGAGGTAACCCCGGATTTGGATCAAGGTTTAAACACAACACGATAATCTAATAACCCGAGAAAGAGTTAGAAAGTATGCAATCCGTGAACTTGGGGCGAGACTCATATGACCAAGTGTCGTATAGACGCTCGAGGGGGACTTCGGCGTTGACGCGAAGTCACATATTCATTCACTTTACACTTGGGAGTGGTAGTGAATGAGATTTTGATATCGAGATTGTCAGATAAGATGAACATCGTTAATGTTAAGTAGATTGAAACGAACACATTTAAGTGAACAAAGTCAATCCCTAGACAATATTTTCCCTTAAACGTCATACACTATATTAGTATAATTAATTTAATTAACTTAGTATTAGTATAGTATTTTATTATAAAAACTATATTTTTATCGCCTAGATAAAGTTAGGTTATGACAATTACGGTAGTCAATGATAATCTACACCAATCCATGTAGATACGATAACCCTTACTCTTCCCCATCTATACTAAAACTTGACCCGTACACTTGCAGTAAAAGTAGTAACGTATTCACGCGCTACCATTCACTCAACCTCATTTGAGATAAATCAATCCTTGTAGGATAAGGCTTTATTTGTCACCTTCAAGGAAAATCCTCTACAATCAAGTATATCGCCATCCTTCAGGAAAATAGACAAGATCGATATGTCTCTATGGTGGCTGCAAATAATGCGCTGCCACTTTCACCGCAAGCGTACAAATCAAATTTTAGTATAGTGGACTTTTCAGTCGGGTATCGTATCCAGAGGGATTGGTTGAGATTACTATCGAGTACCGCGATTCTCATAACCTAACTTTATCTAGGTGATTATAAATTAAAATTAATTAATTACTAATACTAAACTAAATTACTAATTTAATTAACTATACTATAAATACTAATTTGAGATTGTTTAGGGGAGTATATTATTTAGGGATTAACTTTATTTACTTAAATACGTTTGGTTTCGTTTTAGTTAACATTAACGGCGTTCAGCGTATCCGACAATCTCAATTCGTAAACTCCCTCACCACCTCTTCTGAGTGTAAGACGGGGGAATACGCGACTTCGTGTCAACGCTGAAATCCCCCTTAACGTCTTAATGACTCTAGGCCGCGTGATTCTTGCCCCAATGTTATCGATTGCACACGTTCTAACGCCTTCCTAGGTCATTAGATTGTGGTGTTGTGTTTACCCTAATCCGAATCTGGGGTTACCTCTCCCTAGTGTCAAACCCCGTACTCTCAATATACCTAAACTAGCATATAATCAAAGAAACACGGCAACACAATCGAAGTTATAAGGAACAACCGCAAATGAAACACAAATTCAACCAAAGCTACATTTTCATAAATAATAATTTAATCCCTATTACAATCCATGTTTAGCTCATGGCCCTAACCGTTTATACAATGTAAAACGAGCTAAACATGCTCAAACAATAATCCTAAGATAAGAGATAAAAAGAGAAACGAGAGAAACTAGCCATAATCCAAAGATTTGTCGCGAAGAGAGTTCCAAGATCGCTTCTTCTTTGTTGCTTTTTGTTCTTCCCCTTTGAATTTGTTTGAGCTTCCTCAAAACACTCTCTAATATCTTTGGTCGGAAGAAGAAAGATGAGAGGAAAAGAGAGGGGTATAAATAAGCAAAATATCCTAAAAAAATATTTATTCTGTGCAGAGGTCACCGCCGTGGCCGTGGGATCACCGCCACAGCCGTGGAATATGTCGGTTAGTTGATTACAACGACGGTGAAGAAGGCGGTGGAATAGGAAGAACATCCTGCATCTTTTGCGCTGCGGCCATGGAAGTTTAGCAAATTTGGTGTCTTATTAGCATTTTCACCGCCACGACGGTGGTCTGGAAGCCACGGCGATGAGCTTGTTTCACAATTTTGCCTCCGAGCTTGTTTTTCTACCGTTCTTCGACCGTTTTTGGTTTGATCTAATTGTTTTCACTTCGATTTCATTCCTTTTCACCCCACACACCTATTTTAAAACAAAAAGAATAAAAACACATTAAAATGTATTAAAACATAATAAACGTACTCGAAAACTAACAAATTCAGTTTGGAAATAGATAGGTAATTTACACCTATCACTCCATCCTCCCTAGCAATAATCATCTAAGATCAATCGATCATCATCCTTTAGAAGCATAGAATAATAATATTAATCGATCGTCATCCTTAGTAATCCTTTAGGATTAGGTATATCTCCATCCTTTAGGAGATTCTTTACCGCTTTCATAGGGTAGATGCAATAATATCAAATGCTCCTGACTTTGCTTATTTAAGTCTAAATTGTTGTCTCTAATTTTTTATGTCTAGCGAAACAAAATATCTGTGTCGCCTTCCTTGTCATTACGAGTAAACTTGCATGACAAAGAGAAACAGCTGTAGACATCGCATTTTGTCCCGCCCAATCAGTGTCGAATTGAAAATACAAGTTCAGATAAACTTTAAATTGAGGTTTAAGGTGAATGAATTTCTACCTTAGATCACACTAGATAATATAGAAAAAACCAAAAAAAATATGAAAAACATAAAACTGTCAAATTTGACTAAATTCGGTTAAGTAAAAGTTTCAAGTCAACCTCAAAATTCCTAAAGTTAAAGGGGGACTAAGATGAATTTATTAAAGGATGATTTTCATCACCTTTAATATAAATGAAAATTAGTTACTACTCTTTAATTATATAAAATTTCACCAATTTACCTTTGTAACTAATGGTTATCAAACTAACCGATCTGGTTCGCCACCTAGTGTACATTTAATCAAGACATTAAATGTCCATCCTATCAAGTATTTCATGCTTGGGATGACATGGAGGGACCACATTCAAAGTACCAAGATATTTTGAGCAAAATATCTTAGGAGATACTAAAACACTTGAAATGTGACTACCCGTTACAAGGTAAACTGAATCGATTCAATCCAATTTGAACTGATTCAATGCCCATCACATAAAGGGTCACTATCATGCATTAAATTCCAAATGACACTTCAATATTAAATACATTGAACCTCCAAAGCATTTATGGTGACCAAATCAAAATAATGCGAGTAATTGGTACTTAGCCACTAAACCTAACCGGAAAGGTCACATCAAGCCATAAATGATCCCATGTGCAACCAATCATATCCAAGATTTGGTAATGATGACTAATGATAACCAATCATTAGCAATGATTCCCAATCATTGCATTTAGATAATTAAAGATTTGGTAATCATTACCAAATCTATGAAAATCTTACCATATCTTTCAAATTCTTTCAAAATCATTCAACATCAAGACATAGAGGGACGACTCTAATCCAAACGGATGCTAAGGATCATCCTAGGATGGCTTGCGTATTGGCCAGTGCGTAGACCTCCCAACCTATAAATACATGGCTCATTTTTCACAATTTTAAGAGCTTGAACCCACAACTTCTCTCTCTAGGCACGAATTCCACTCTCGGGTCCCTTGGGTTTTCAAGCTTTATGTAACAACACGATTTTCCAGGGCTGTCACTCGGTTTCTCCCTGTTTACGAAGAAACATTAGTGAAACACAAACCACTCCACCACCACGTTTCCGTTGCACCACTATGATAAAAATAATAATATCCACTAACTGTCAATTAACATAGATTTTCAAAAATATAATATATTTTACCAATTCAAAATTCAATTATTATATATAACCAACTATTCCAAAGCAAAATTACAAAATTCAAATACTTCCTGATCAACACCTATTCTCACTGCCTCAAAAGAATACGACACCGCCCTCTGACTCTACCTACCGCCAGTAGTGGACCCATATCTACTTGGACTACCTAATACAAAATATTTTATCAGTGTACTATCTTCATAATATAAAAACAATTTATAGATCGAGTACATTTGTCAGAATCCACTTTCCCAAGACAGAATATAATTACACTGAACAATAATAAAATTCACGGATACCATCAATGAATAACAACTTAATAAAAATCATACAATCAAATCATTCTTATATAACAAAATACCAGAAATATATTTCCCTACTAGCCGTAGGATCGTTTCACTTCACGATCGGGGGTTATAACGGTATCGTAATTTGTACAATTGTGCAATCTAAGGTTGCTATCAGTGTCAAGGCTATTCAATATCTCTAATGGTAGGAGCCAATACATGGTATAAACCATCATATCATGATAATCATCATTGTCAACAATAACAACAACCACCTGCAGGACTTTTCCTACTGTCAGGTCACAACACAATGCCCTACAGAACATGCCCTCCTGTTAGGACCAACAATATCCCGCGCGACATGCCCTCCTGTCGGGATCATACTATGGTATAGTAGGATAATAATAAAAATCACTTTCCACAATCAACTTTTTACTTGATCCATTTTAATGTTATAAAACAGTCAATTTTAATAAATATTTTCTTTTTTCACAATTTAGTGCGAAAATATAATTTGACAATTTACATAAAAGACAATACACTCACCTCGATAAATTTGCTGCTTTTTACACTACCGTCGAAATTCTGACGTAGTCAGCGACCTCGATAATTTTGCTACTTTTTACACTACTGTTGAAACTCTGACGGATTTGGTGATGCATGAGAACCTTGAAGAAAACTCTTCAAAGAAATTGATGAAAACTCTTGAAAGGAAGCTATGAAGAAATTAGAAATTGTTGAAGAATTGAGAACTTGTAGAGACTTTTCCACATACACACACATTCATAGGTATCATCAACGAATAGAAACTTAATATAAATCAACAATCAAATCACTTCTATACAATGAAATATCAAAAATATATTTTTCTACTAGCCATAGAATCGTTTCACCTCACGATCACTAATTATAACGATACCGTAACTTGTACAACTATACAATCTAAGGTTTCCATCACTATTCCTATCACTATTCCTACAAAAATACAATAATTATTGATATAATATTATTCATGATCATGTGTTTACACCCAAAGGCCACCACCCATGTGTGGTATGATCATCTCAATAATTGTATCAATAATTCGTCACCGCCTGCGTCATCATATCCACATGTCAACATACCAACCTTTCAAGAAAAGTATCCCAAGTATACAATTATATAGAGTGTATGCTATTTTCAATATGAGTTTGAAGCCAAAAGTTAAGCAAAAGGACGACCTCATTCAAAACATTCTCAATTACAATGTACAAAGGATTCCCAATTCTATTCAAAATTCAAGATGTCATTCAAGAAGCAAAAGTTAGGCCAAAATTTTTATGCCAAAATTTTCAAAAGGCTACCCTCAAAAGACATAATATTATTTGGTTCAAGAGTCCACTTACGAGACATCCCAAAATAATTGAAAGGATAAGATGAAAATTTTTCAAAAGGGGATCCATCACCTTTCCAGAAAATATTCGTCTGCAAAGATTCGACTTTCGGCAAAACTTCTGTATAAAAGGAGAAGTGGTTCGACAGTTCAGGAGGAGGAAAAACTCAACGAAAAAATCACATGAGAAAATTTTTCTAAAGGAAAAATTACTACTACAAAATTATGAGTGTTCAAATATTTTCTTAAGTATTTCTCTTGTACCCTCCAAGATATTTCCACTACTTGTAAAGGTTTATTCAAGATTTCCTCCGTAAGTTTTTAATATTTTCTTTCACGTATTTCAATATTTATTTCATGTATTGTCAATATGTACTGTTATTATTTCTTTCAATAAAATATATCAACTTTACTCAACCCTCCTTCCGCCGTCGCCCCATTCCTGGTTCCGACTTTGGTATCGGTACTGGTGAGCCTTGTTCCCCGGGGGGGTTGGAGGCCGGTGCTCTTGCCGGTTTTAAAGGTGCAGTTTTCTTGGAATAATTATTTCGAAGTTGCAAGTTTATATTATTTCTTGAATCACATGAGTAAAGTGGGTAGAACTGTTAGGAATTGGTAAGCCAGTTAGTCCGTTGGTTAGCCCAGGTGAGGTGGTCCCGGTGGTGTTCCAGTCTAGGTTACGAACCCTTTACTACTGTGAGGAAAGATAATAATATAAGCCCTAAACTATGGAAGAATTATTCTGAAACATCTTTAAAAAATGTCAGAACACCGTCTCAAACCCCAACCTAGGATCTGACTCATTTAGTTCTAGTTCCAGATCAGATCCTAAATAATTCCATATGTCCCTCGGTAATATTGAAAATAAACTTAAAAATTGGAAAGGTACAGGTCTTCCGGAACAAAACGCAAAAGAAATTTAGGAAATGTCAAAATCAGAAAATGAACAAGAATATGCTATCAAAACTGTCAATA
This sequence comes from Eucommia ulmoides, assembly GCA_016647705.1. Taxonomy (NCBI): domain Eukaryota; kingdom Viridiplantae; phylum Streptophyta; class Magnoliopsida; order Garryales; family Eucommiaceae; genus Eucommia; species Eucommia ulmoides. The sequence continues at coordinate 22,663,816 of CM028337.1, forward strand.
ACTCAACAACCTTGCACTTGGATAATTCAAGACAAAAATTAAGACTACTAACAAAAGACGACTTACAAACTTTTATTCAAAATTATGATAGAATTCACATAGGATTAGTAAAAGTAGGAATATTTCCCTTAACTAGAGAATGATTAACTAAACCCATATGTATAGTCCTCAGGGATTCAAGACATCAATAATTTGATGACTCTTTATTAGGAATGTTAGAAGCAAATATAGCTGAAGGACCAATATATTTTGAATGTTATCCAAATATTAGAGCTGACTTAAATGATGAATCGTTAGACAAAATTTTAACTTTAGATATTCAATCAAAAAATTACAAAATGAGCAAAAGATCAACAAATTTAGAAATAATTTATAAAGTATATTACAAAGTAACAACATCAATAGTTTTTCCTAATACAAAAAGAGAAAGTCCTAAAGGAATGGCGACATTTATTCAAGCTAATGAAAATAGAACTGTTTTGATCTCTCAACCTAGAAAACTTCAATGGAATAATGGAATGAAATCATAACTGGAGGAGAATGAAATTTTCAAGAATTAATTGAAGAAGTCAAAACAGTAAGATTGTCAAAAACTGTAGTAACAAGTTTTAGTCAAGATCAAGATGAAAATGTTACAATAAATTTTTAAACACCCTTAATTAAATCAAGAAGTCTTAACTATGCTCAGACATTTGAAAATTATCAAGATTTAGGAAGAAAAAATATTTCAAGTATTTATGCAAAACCAAATAAATATTACAAGTTAAGAGGAATTAATTTCGAATCTAACACACCTCAAGGAATTTATGAAGAAGAATCTGATGACTCTTTCTCTCCTACTTCCTCCCAAATCTTAGAAGAAAATAAAAGAAATAATCAAATCTTAACAATCAATAAGGAATTCGAAATAGATATGGACTACTTAAGAAAAGAATTCATGCAAAAAAGAAACACTAAAGAAAAGAATAAATTTTTCAAACAACATGCTGCAAAAGAAAGAGAAAAAATTAAGGTAAGATGGAAAAAGAAAATGGTTAGAGAAAAAAAAATATACACTTCCTTGATTATTATAAATATTACAAGAAAAAATATATTCAAACTATTCAAACAAATAGAAAAATAATAGACAGTAATCAGAATAACAATAATACAGAACATTATGATAATCAAATATTAATCACTGACTTGGAACAATAAAAAATTCAAGCCGATAAAGAAATAAATGATTTAATAAACACCATTGACAAGAAACTATCCGAATTAAAATTAATTGATAACACTGTTAATACTTTACCAAAGCAACCAAAAAAGAAAATAAAATAAAAGACCAACCTAATCCAACAGAAATAAATCATGATAAAAACCAAAAGATTGTCAAAACACCAGAATTACAAAAAACAAACCCAATTATAGGCAATTAATCTAAAAGATTGACCCCCAAAATCAAAATTGAACGATCCCTCTATTCAAGAACTATAACGAGGAATTAATCATGTAAAAAAATAGATTAAAACCCTACAAGTAGAAGAAGACTTGGAAACTGAAGACAAAAATCAACACGAACACACTCCAAAATTTTACGTCCAGAAATGGTATACAAACATTAAATTAATTATAAAAAATAATTTCATTATAGAAACTCCAGCCTTATTAGATACAGGAACCGATTTAAATTGTGTTCAAGAAGGACTTATTCCAACTAAATATTATGAAAAACTTTCTGGAAATTTTTATGGGGTAAATAATTCAAAATTAAAAATATATTACAAAATCTCAAATTTTCATATTTGTAACAATGAAAATATATGCCTCCGAACTACTTTCATTTTAGTCAGAGACATACAATAACCCATATTTCTAGGAACGCCTTTTTTTACCATGCTTTACCCTTTTCAAGTCGATAACAAAGGTATTCATACTAAAATTGTTGAACTATATATACATTTTTATTTCACTAACGAAGCAAAATAAAGAGAAATTAATACACTAAAAACAAAAATTACTACCATCGTTCGAAATAAGAGAAAACATATTAAACATTTAGGAAAGGAAATCCGCTATAAAAGGATTGAAAAACAACTAAAGTCAAAAGAAATTGAGATAAAAATAAATCAATTCCAAAAATTACTAGAAAAAGACGTTTGTTCCAACCTTTCAAATGCCTTCTGATCAAGAAAAAGACATTCTGTAAAATTACCCTGCATCAAAGAATTTACTGAAGATAAAATTTCCACAAAAGTAAAACCAATTCAAATGAATCAAGAACTACTAGAATATTGCAAAAAATAATTTAAGGAATTACTTGACAAATAATTGATCAGAAAAAGTAAGTCTCCTTGGAGTTGCTTAACCTTCTATGTAAGGAATCAAACCGAAATAGAAAGAGGAGCACCAAAACTAGTTATCAATTATAAACCTCTAAACAAAGTTCTTCAATAGATTAGATATCCAATACCAAATAAAAAGGACTTACTAAGTAGACTTTTTAATGCAACAATATTCTCAAACTTTGATATGAAATCGGGAACAAAAATAAAATTCCAAGATTTTTAGGACATGACATTTATGAAGGAACCATCACCCCAATTCACAAAGCAATTGAATTTGTAGATAAATTCCCAGATAAAATCAAAGACAAAACCCAACTACAAAGATTTTTAGGATGTCTTAATTATGTAGCTAATTTTATTCCCAATATTTGAATCTTTCTCAAACCCTTATTTAGAAAACTCTAAAAGAATCCCCCTCTTTGGTCAGACGAACATACAAAGGTAGTCAAACAAGTCAAGACCTATGTTAAAACTTTGTCATGTCTCAGTATACCTCATCCTCAAGCACTTATGATAGTCGAAACTGATGCCTCAGACATAGGATATGGAGGTATCCTTAAGAAAAAATTGGAAGAAAAAGAGTCCATAGTCAGATTTTATTGTGGATCTTGATCCGACCCCTAGCTCAATTATTCTACCATCAAAAAGAAAATTTTGTCAATTGTTTTGTGTATTCAAAAATTTCAAGATGATTTATATAATAAAGAATTTTTACTTAGAATTGATTGCAAAAGTGCAAACTAAGTTTTAGAAAAAGATGTAAAAAATTTAGTTTCAAAGCAAATATTTGCCCCATGGCAAGCTATTGTATCTGTAATTGATTTCTAGAATGAATTCATCAAAGGATCCTCTAATTCTTTACCTGATTTTTTAACAAGAGATTTTATACAGGGAAGGAAAAAGAATGGCCTCAAGACCTAGTAAAATTACTGATTATTATGATAATTATCCCACAGGATATTCTCAAAATCCATTTTCTCAAACCTTTACTCAAAATAGATATCTACCCCTTGATTATAAACAAGCAGTCCAAGGACCATCATTCTCTACTCAAAATCCTTCAAAGGAAGAATATGTCATCAAAAAAGAAGTTTATGAGGATCTTTTCATCATTGAACCCAAATGGTACTCTTCTAACCCTTTTGAATATGTCAAAAAATCTTTTTCCCAAAATAATCATTTTCCTGAAAGCAATTCAAAAGATTGAAAATATTATGAACTTATACTCATAGAAACAAATTTAGTCGTCATTTCCCATACGTTTGATCAAAAAATTACCACAAAAATTACTTATTCCAAACTTTGAATTTGCAAAATCCTTTCACCAAAAGATTGGGGAAACAATCCTCATTATCTCAAAAGTTTCAAAGGTAGATTTGAACCTCAATTTTATGATTATCATGATTATATCTAAGCCTGGTCAAAATACTTTTACTTAAAAACTTTTGATCACTCTTGGTTCCTCTATTTCGACAAAAATATCAACAAAGATTTTCCTCTATGGTTCCATTCTTGGATTCTCAAATTTGGTCTCCATCCCTCTATTCTACCAAAAAATATTTGTGATGATTTTCTCTACTTTTTATCAACTTGGAAGTTCTCCAAAGCGAAGACTCAAAATTCTTGTTCTTTTGCTCCTAGTTCATGATTACTTGGATTTTTTGCTGGGACTATACAATTGTTAAGAGTTCAAACACATTCGGATAATTCCCAACTCTTAGGAGAATTTTCAAAATTAAATGGTAGAAAAAAAAAATGATCTTCCTAATGGACAAGTCATGAAATGGGTTCAAGAAAATTACCCAAATCAGGGCTCTCCCAAACCCTCAAATCCAGTCACTCATTCAAAACCAGTCACCCCTTCAAAATCCAAGGCCAAAGAACCAATTTCTTCATGTTCAAAAACCAAAAAACTTATTTCTCAACTCAATAACATTCAGTCTCAATTAAACCAACTTCAAAACATAATAACAGATTTGACATCTAATCCAGACAGTGAAAAAACAATGCTTAATTCATCGGCTTCATCCTCAGAATCGGTTCATCTTTCTCCATTTAAAAATAGGGCAGACTTCTACGAAAGAGAAAAAGAGGCCTTAAAGGAGAAAGTTGCCAAAAAAAGAAAAGCAACAAGCAAAAAAGTAAAAAAAAAAAAAAACACTATTCACTATTCCTGCGAAAATACAATAATTATTGATATAATATTGTTCACGATAATGTGTTTACACCCAAAGGCCACCGCTCATGTGTGGTGTGATCATCTCAATAATTGTATCAATAATTCATCACCATCTGCGTCATCGCATCCACATGTCAACATACCATCATTTCAAGAAAAGTATCCCAAGTATACAATTATATATAGTGTATGCTATTTTCGAAAGGAGTTTGAAGCCAAAAGTTAAGCAAAGGGATGACCTCATTCAAAACATTCTCAATTACAATGTACGAAGGATTCCCAATTCTATTCAAAATTCAAGATGTCATTCTAGACGCAAAAGTTAGGCCAAAATTTTTACGCCAAAATTTTCAAAAGGCTACCCTCAAAAGACATAATATTCTTTGGTTCAAGAGTCCACTTACGAAACATCCCTAAATAATTAAAGGGATAAGGTGCAAAATTTTCAAAAGAGGATCCATCACTTTTCTAGAAAATATTTATCTGCAAAGATCTGACTGTCAACAAAACTTCTGTATAAAAGGAGAAGTGGTTCGACAGTTCAGGAAAAGAAAAAACTCAACAGAAAAAACACATGAGAAAATTTTCTCAAGGAAAAATTAATACTACAAAATTATGAGTGTTCAAATATTTTCTTAAATATTTCTCTTATACCCTTCAAGATCTTTCCACTACTTGTAAAGGTTTATTCAAGATTTCCTCTTTAAGTTTTTAATATTTTCTTTCATGTATTTCAATATTTATTTTATGAATTGTCAATATGTACTGTTATTATTTCTTTCAATAAAATATCTCAACTTTCCTCAACCCTCCTTCTGCCGTCACTTAGTTCCTGGTCCTGACTCTGGTATCGGGGCGACGGCGAAAGGGTTGAGGAAAGTTAATATATTTTATTGAAAGAAATAATACAGTATATAGTGATAATACATAAAATAAATATTGAAATACATGAAAGAAAATATTAAAAACTTACAGAGAAAATCTTGAATAAACCTTTACAAGTAGTGAAAAGATCTAGGAGAGTACAAGAGAAATACTTAAGAAAATATTTGAATACTCATAATTTTGTAGTCATAATTTTTTCTTGAGAAATTTTTCTCATATGACTTTTTCGTTGAGTTTTTCCCTTTTCCCGAACTATCGAACCATTTCTTCTTTTATACAAAAGTTTTGCCGACGGTCGGATCTTTACAGACAAATACTTTCTGGAGAAGTGATGAATCCCCTTTGAAAATTTTGCATCTTATCCCTTCAATAATTTAGGGATGTCCTGTAAGTGGACTCTTGAACCAAGAATATTATGTCTTTTGAGGGTAGCCTTTTAAAAATTTTGACTTAAACATTTTGGCCTAACTTTTGCCTCTTGATGTGTTATTGAGGGGAATGTCTTGAAGTAACCTTAATAGTGTCCTTTCCAACTTTTTGGCACATGTGATAATGTACTTGGGATATTTCTCATGAAGGGTATGATGTTGACATGTGGGTGAAATGACGTAGGTGGTGATAAATTATTGATACAATTGAGATGATCATACCACACATAGGCGGTGGCCTTTGGGTAAAAAACACATGATCATGAACAATATTATACCAATAATTATTTACTTTTCACAGGAATAGTGAATAGTGATTGAATTCTTCAAAGTTGGATCCATATCCTGGATGTATAACTTCATCCTCAAACATAGGGTCATGATTGAATTCTTAAAGCCATTCTTCTTTGCAATGGTTGAATAGATGAGATTTGATATTAACAAAAAAAATGACTTCGAGAAGGTAATCTTGATCATAATAAATTTTTTGAATTGAGTCCTTTGCTACAAGTTTGAGGGGACCATAAAGATAAATAATGTGTCTGAAGTTGATTTTTCTGATGGCATTCTGGATAATCCAATGCTCTTTTGATCTTCAAGAGGAATGCAATAGTTGATTCAGGCAAAATTGATCCATGGCATTCTGAGAAGAGTTCTCCCTTTATCGAACAATAAACTCTTTTCTCTTTTGATTAGGGCAATTTTATGCTTGGCTGGAGTGGAGTGGAGTGGAGTCCATTGAAAATTGGGCCAATAAATTTTATATAGACTTCGATTCCTTGAATATAATTTTGAGGGAAAATATTGAGTATACAGATGGCAAGTCTTTTCCCTAATTGAAAATTTTGGTCTGGGTTATAAATATTGAATTAGGCCAAATAACCATAATCCAAAAGTTTTTGGGCTGTAAGGATAATAGTTTCATTTTCGAAGGAAAGCTCAATGGGTTGATAATCATTTAGGTCAATGGCCACTCAGGTGATATTGTAGGTAAGATGGCATGAACAGTCAACACTGGATTGGTATTTTGGTTCGAAACGGTGGAGGTCATTTTCACAGCAGGAAGTAAGATTGTAGCAAGAATCATGTTGGATCTTGAGGCCTGGAATAATGAAGTTTGCTTGATTAATACGCTGAAGTTGGGCTTGAATATGGGTTTGGATTTTTTAATCCTTTTGATTAGCGATTTGAATAATATTTTGGGTTATGTGGTATGGTAATGGGCTCAAGAAATTAAGTGGAAAGAAAAAGGCTCAGGCCTTTTGTTTCTTGAGTTTTTCAAAAACGAAGACTGGGTTTTTTTTTTTTAATTCGGACAGATCAAATCTAGATGAGGACGAGCATAAGGAGTTTGAAGGATGTTGGTATTTAAAAATTTTAATTGTTAAGTCGGAGAGAGAGTGTTGAAGCTTTAAAATTTCTTTCTTTAAGTTCAAATTTTCTTTGAAAAACTCTTCTCCTCTTTGATAAATATTTTCAAAACATCATGTGAGGGTTTCGCAATTTTGACAAATTCTAAAGGGTTTTGAAGATGAAGATGCTGAAAATTCATTTTTTGCAAATTATTGAATAGTTGCTAAAATAGTACTAATTTTTATTGGTGAGGGATCTTTGAGATTCCAAATATTGTCAATTATGCATTGTAATTTATCATTTATTTTTACTAATGATTTTTTTGAATTTCTGAAATAGGTAGGAAGAAATAAAATTTTCCCAAAATCTTCCCGACTGTTGTCCATCTGCAAAAAGGAAATAAAAATTAGTCATTTTATATTTATTCCTAAATCTTTTAGAGTGTTGATTTCCTTTTGCTTCATGTTTTTTGTAAAATAAAAATGTACCTTTTGTCTGGCGTTAAATGCATGAATTCCTTTGTTATCAACTTGAAAATGATAGAGAAGTATAAAGAATGGAGTTCCCAAAATCAGGGATTGTTGTATGTCTTTGACTATCATGAGACTAGTTCAAAGACAAACATTTTTATTGTCGCTAATAAGAGTATTTGAAACTTTGTAATTCGTACTTAATTTTGAATTATCCACGCCATAGAGCCTATCTGAAGTTTTCTCAAAATGCTGGCTTGGAATAAGTCTTTCTTGAACATAGTTCAAATCAGCTACTGTATCTAGTAAGGCTTGGGTCTCTGTTATAAAATAATTATTTAAAATTTGTATACCGTTTGTGAATATAGATTCTTGACATGTATCTTAAAAAGGCTTGTTGATTTTTGTCATCTTGATTGTTATATTTTTCTATTTCTTAGTTAATATTTATTTCTTCTTCTTTATTTGTTTCTTATTCTTCCTCTAAGCTTGAATCAGAGATTGAATCTTCTTTGGCGACTTCTTTTCCATTTTTGATAAGATTGATTTCTTCTTGAATAATTTTATTTTGATATTTGAGATCATTGATTTCTTTTTGTAATTTGTTATTAATGTTATTAATTTCTTATTGAATATGTTGAATTGTGGTCTTTGACTTTGGTTTACTCAATCTTGGGATTATATTTTTTATATTATATTCTTCCTCTATTTCCCTAGGTTGTTCTTCTTGGATAAGATTATATTTTAATTTGAGTAGGTATTCTCCTCTAATAGCAAGAGCTTGAATGTGTTCTAGCATCTCTAACATGATCTCGCTTTCTTTTGAAATAACATTTATTGTTTTTGAACATTTGCAAAATCCTATATTCTCGTGATATGATTTTGTTGATTCTTGATCAAAATCTTCGCTTTCGATTTTTACAATTTCATTCAATTCTTCATTTTCTGATTCACTTGATGAATTTTCTGTTTCACTGTTCATGAGTAAGTTCATTATTTGTTTCTTTAATTTTTTGCTATAGTCTAGCGCTTGAATTTTTTCTTTCATTTTACATTTTTTACTATAATGTCGAGGTTTTCCACATTTGTAACATATTATTTCCCTTTTTTTAGATTTTGGTTTTGATTTAACGACAGGTTTTTCTCTTTCGAAATATTTTTCCCATTTACTAGAATTTTTTGGTTTTGGTTTTGAATAATATTTTTTGACGGTTTCGCTTTTTTGTCTTGATTCTGAATATGGTGCTTGAATTTTTTTTATGCCCATATTGACTACAAAAATCTCCTAACTCATTTTTGATTTAAAGGAGTTCGTTCTTCATTTTTTATTGCAATTTTAAGTTATTACATAAAATTTGTCATTCTTTATTTATTGCGGTTATTATTTGTCTATAAGTTAATTCACTATAGTCAGTTCCCAGCTCCTTTCGAACTCTTTCTTTGACATTCATGGCAAACAATTTTAGTAATCCCACTATAAATCTTTCTTTCCAATAAGCTTCTCTGCTATCTACTCTAAAAACTATTTTTGACAAAAATACATCTTTATACCATCTGAAGTCTTGCAGTTTTTGGTATCTAAGATTTGCTAAAATTTCATTATTTTTATAGATCATGTTATTGGGTTCTCAATTGAATACTTTTGTTATTGTTCAGATTAGGGTGTTAACAGCTACTGATTCGGGTTGTTGACTAGTTCCTTCAATTTTTACGACATTTATAATATTAGTCTTTTCTTGACCGGTAGGGTACTATCTCACCATTCTCTTAATTGTCCTATAAATCCTTGAGTTATTTGTTTGACTATTGAGACTTCTCCCTTATATCTCATTTTGTAGGCTACTGCTGCCATACCCATTTCGTTAAGTACTCCTAATATTTGATATTTTATTAGTCCATCTATATTTCATTCATAAATAGATGAACCATCATAAACCGACCTAGTAACAAGTCTTTCTTCATATAATTGGTCAGGAAAAGAGAGTCTAGGATAATAAAGTTTTTGAGTTTGTCTCCAATTTAATTTTTCTCTTGAATATTGTATCCTATTGATTTCTGAGTTTTTATCTTCCTCGAATTGACTCCTAAGTTCTTCTTCTATTGACAAAGTGTTAACATTGTTTTCTTGTATGTTTAATTTTAATAATTTTTCGTTAACAATATCTAACAATTCATTTACTTTTTTTGAATTTTTAATTCCTAAATCAAATTTGAAATCATCATCTACTTCGAAAACTTTATGAATCGGATTTTGAGATTTTATTTCATTCTTAACTTCTTTGTTGTCTTGAGATTTTGATTATTTTGTCTCTATTAAAGTTTCAAGAGTATTTTCTATTATGTTTAGTTGTTCTGAAGTAGTATGTAGTATTTGGTTGGTATAATTATTTTGACTAATAATATGATCAGTATTATTATGAGAGTTAGGGTTTGTTTGATAATCAAATTAAGCACTTAAACCTTATTATATTAAGTACTTAATTAATTAAGTTTGTTTAATAAATGCAATTAAAATCACATAATTAATTAAGTTAAGTTAAAAATTAAGTCAAAATTTAAGTAAAAAATTAATTGAAGACCCCTCAACTTAATTCATTTTGCTTAATTCGTTTTGCTTCTATAGAAAGTAAATAATTATAAATAATGCCCCATACTTGTTTTGAATTTATCTTTTTTTTTTAAATGTTATTTATTTTTTTGTAAAATCTGACTTTCTCTGTTTTTTTTAATTTTTTATAGTTTTAATTTTTTTTTGTTTTATTTTTTTTTATATTTTTTTATTATTTTTATATTTTATGTTTCACTTAATTATTTATTGTTTAATTTTATCTACATACTGTTCTAAGAAGAGCAATGACATTTGCGGTGATTCTTCTTATGAGGTACTATTTCTTCTTCATCTTCTTCCGATTGATCTGTGTTATGTGTAATTTCATAGTAATTTTTCGAATTCCTATTAACATTACTAAAATTTGTTGATGCTTAATTGCTTATATGTTGTACGTGCTTTATCAATTTGGTTGATTCAGAAGTAAATTTCAGGTTTAGGTTTTTTTTTAATCTTGATTTAAGGGTAATTATGTAAATTAAATAATTTTTTGCATTCAAATTGTATAATTATCAAACAAACAAAAAAAAATCAACACTTAAATTTTTACTATTTAAAATTTAATGCTATTAAAGAACCTTCTTAAATTTCCAGCACTTAAAATTTATGCACTTAATTTTCAACACTTAAAAATTAAGTGGTTATCAAACATGCCCTTAATTTCAATTTTTTTGAAGAGAGAGGCTATAATTTTGAAATTTTGTGTTCAATTTCAATTTTGTCTAAGGGTGGATGTATTGAATTAACATTTTGATTATTATCTATTATTTTCCATGTTTTCTTATTTGTTTGAATAGCTTAAATATATTCTCTTGTAATATTTATAATAATCAAGAAAGTGTATATTTCTTTTTTCTCAAATCATTTTCTTTTTCCATTTTGTCTTTATTTTTTCTTTTTCTTCTGAAGACTGTTTTTTGAAAAATCTATTTCTTTCTTTAGTGTTACTTTCTTGCATAATTTTTTTTCTTAAGTTGTTCATATATTTTTCGAATTCTTTATTGATTGTTAAGATTTGAGAGGCAGTAGAAGAGAAAGAACCTTTAGATTCTTTTCCAAAAACTCCTTGAGGCATATTTGATTTGAAATTAATTTTTCTTAAGTTATAATATTTATTTGGTTTTGTAAAAATGCTTGAAATGCTTTTTCTACCTACATCTTAATAATCTTCAGATGTTTGAGTAAAATTAAAGTTTCTTGATTTAATTAAGGGTGTTTGAAAATTTATTGTAATATTTTTATTTTGATCTTGACTAAAAATTGTTGTTACAGTTTTTTATAATTTTATGTAAATTCTATCGTAATTTTGAATAAAGGTTTGTAAATCATTTTTTGTTAGTAGTCTTAAATTTTGTCTTGAATTATTAGAGTGCAAGGTTGTTGAATTATTGACTGTATGGATAGCATATTCTTGTTCCTTTTCCACATATCCTATTTGTTTGATAATTTTTTAATCAGATTTTGACATTTTCCAAATTTCTTTTGCGTTTTGTTCCGGAAGACCTATACCTTTGAACAAAATGATTACCAACCCATAGAGTTTTCCTTCAAAAATAAAACCATTATCCTCACAGTCCAAAAGCATTTGAACTATGGTTATTTGGCCCAATTCAATATTTATAACCCAGACCAAACTTTTCAATTCGAAAAAAGACTTGCCATCTGTATGTTCAATATTTTCTCTCAAAATTATATTTAAGGAATCGAAGTCTATATAAAATCTATCGACCCAATTTTTAACAGACTTCACCCCATTCTAGCCAAGCATAAAATTGCCCTTATCAAAAGATAAAAGAGTTTGTTGTTCGATAAAGGGAGAACTCCTCTAAGAATGCCTTAAATTAATTCTGCCTGGATCAACTACTGCGATCCTCTTGAAGATCAAATAGAGCATTAGATTATCCGGAATGCCACTAGAAAAATCGACTTCAAACGCATTATTTATCTTTATGGCCCTCTCAAACTTGTAGCAGAAGACTCAATTCAGAAAATTTATCATGATTAAGATTACCTTCCCGAAGTCAATTTTTTTGTCAATATCAAATCCCATCTGATCAACCATTACAAAGAAGAATGGCTTCAAGAACTCAATCATGACCCTATACTTGAGAATGAAGTTTTCCCTCCAGGATATGGTTCCGACTATGTGATATTGTTTATGATCATGTGTTTTTTACCCAGAGACCACCGCCCATGTGTGGTATGATCATCTCAATAATTTTATCAATAATTCGTCATCATTTACATCATCACATATTGTCCACATGCCAAGGAGAATATCCCAAGTACATTATCACGTGTGCCAAAAGGTTGGAAAAGATACTATTAAGGCCACTTGAAGACATTCTCCTTGTACGAAGGATTCCCAATTCTATTAAAAATTCAAGATGTCATTCAAGACGCAAAAGTTAGGCCAAAATTTTCGAAAGGCTACCCTCAAGAGACATAATATTCTTGGTTCAAGAGTCCACTTACGAGACATCCCTAAATAATTGTAGGGATAAAGTGCAAATTTTTCAAAAGGGGATTTATCAGTTTTCCAGAAAATATTTGTTTGCAAAGATCCGACTGTCGGCAAAACTTTTGTATAAAAGGGTAAGTGGTTCGACAGTTCGGGAAGAGGAAGAACTCAACGAAAAAATCACATGAGAAAAATTTCTTAAGGAAAAATAACTACTAAAACATTATGAGTGTTCAAATATTTTTTAAGTATTTCTCTTGTATCCTCCAAGATCTTTCCACCACTTGTAAATGTTTATTCAAGATTTCCTCTGTAAGTTTTAAATATTTTCTTTCATGTTTCAATATTTATTTCATGTATTTTCAATATGTGTTGTAATTATTTCTTTCAATAAAATATATCAAGAAGAGGAAAAACTCAACGGAAAAATCAAATGAGAAACATTTCTCAAGAAAAAATTACTACTACAAATTTATGAGTGTTCAAATGTTTTCTTAAGTATTTCCCCTATAGCCTTCAAGAACTTTCCATTACTTATAAAGGTTTATTCAAGATTTCCTCTATAAGTTTTTAATATTTTCTTTCATGTATTTCAATATTTATTTTATGAATTGTCAATATGTACTGTAATTATTTGGTTCAATAAAATATCTCAACTTTCCTCAACCCTCCTTCCGTCATCGCCCTATTCTTCATCCCGACTCTGGTATCAGAGCCGGTAAGCGTTGTTCCTCGGGAGGAGAGGCCGGTGCTCTTGCTGATTCTAAAGGTGCAGTTTTCTTGGGATAATTATTTCATAGTTGCAAGTTTATATTATTTCTCTTGAATCACATAAGTAAAGTAGGTAGATTTGTTAGGCGTTGGAAAGTTAGTAAGTCTGTTGGTCAGCCCAGGTAAGGTGGTCCCGGTGGTGTTCCAATTTAGATTACGAACCCTTTACTACCATGAGGAAAGATAATAATATAAGCCCTAAACTATGGAAGAATTATTCCGAAACATCTTTAAAAAAGGTAAGAACATCGTCTCAAACCCAAACCTCGGATTAGGCTCATTTGGTTCTAGTTCCAGATCAGGTCCTAAAAAATTCCACATGTCCCTCGGTAATATTGAAAATAGGCTCAAAAATTGGAAAGGAACAGGTCTTCAGGAACAAAACGCAAAAGAAATTTGAAAAATGTCACAATCTAATTAAAAAATTACCAAACAAGTAGGAAAGTAGGATCTCTAGAAAAGGAACAAGAATATGCTATCAAAACTGTCAATAATTCAACAACCTTCTACCCTGATAATTCAAGACAAAATTTAAGACTACTAACAAAAAATGATTTATAAACCTTTATTCAAAATTACAATAGAATTTACATAAAATTATCAAAAATTGTAATAACAAGTTTTAGTCAAGATCAAGATAAAAATATTATAATAAATTTTCAAACACCCTTAATTAAATTAAGAAAACTTAACTCTGCTCAAACATCTAAAGATTATCAAGATTTAAGTAGAAAAAGTATTTCAAGAGTTTTTACAAAACCAAATAAATATTACAAGTTAAGAAGAATTAATTTCGAATCAAATACGCCTCAAGGAATTTATGGAAAAGAATCTGAAGGTTCTTTATTTCCTACTCCCTCTCAAATCTTAACAATCTATAAATAATTCGAAATAGATATGGTCTACTTAAGAAAAGAATTTATGCAAGAAAGTAACACCAAAGAAAGAAATATATTTTTAAAAAACCTTCTTCAGAAGAAAGAGAAAAAATAAAGACAAAATGAAAAAAGAAAATGATTAGAGAAAAAAGAAATATTCACTTCCTTGATTATTATAAACATCACAAGAGAAAATATATTCAAGCTTTTCAAACAAGCAACAAAACATGGAAAATAATAGACAATAATCAAAATGTTAATTCAATACATCCACCCATAGACAAAATTGAAATTGAACACAAAAATTTCAAAATTATAGCCTCTCCCTTAAAAAAATGAAATTAACTCTCATAATAATACTAATCATATTATTAGTCAAAATAATTATACCAACCAAATACTACATACTACTTCAAAATAACTAAACAGAAGCGAAAATACTCTTGAAACTTTAATAGAGACAAAACAATCAAAATCGCAAGATAACAAAGAAGTTAAGAATGAAATAAAATCTCAAAATCCGATTCATAAAATTTTCGAAGTAGATGATGATTTCAAATTTGATTTAGGAATTAAAAATTCAAAAGAAGTAAATGAATTGTTAGATATTGTTAACGAAAAATTATTAAAATTAAACACAAAAGAAAACAATGTTAACACTTTGTCAATAAAAGAAAAACTTAGGAGTTAATTCAAGGAAAAAAAAAAAAAAAAAAAACCAGAAATCAATAGGATACAATATTCAAGAGAAAAATCAAATTGGAGACAAACTCAAAAACTCTATTATCCTAGAGCCTCTTTTCCTGACCAATTATAAGAAAAAAGACTTGTTACTAGGTCGGCTTATGATGGTACATCTATTTACGAATGGAATATAGATGGACTAACATAATATCAAATATTAGGAGTACTTAATGACAAGGGTATATCAGCAGTAGCCTACAAAATGAGAAATAAGGGAGAAGTCTCAATAATCAAACTAATAATTCAAGGATTTACAGGACAATTAAGAGGATGATACGATAATATCCTCACCAGTACAGAAAAGACTAATATTATAAATGTTGTTAAAATTGAAAGAACTAGTCAACAACCCGAATCAGATACCGTTAGCACCCTAATCTGGATAATAACGAAAGCATTCATTGGAAAACCTAATAACGTGATCTATAAAAATGATGAAATTTTAGCAAATCTTAGATGCCTAAAGCTGCAAGACTTCAAATGGTATAAAGATGTATTTTTGTCAAGAATATTTTTTAGAGTAGATAGTAGAGAAGTTTATTGGAAAGAAAGATTTATAGAGGGATTACCAAAATTGCTTGCCACAAATGTCAAAGAAAGAATTCAAAAGGAGCTAGGAACTGACTATAGTGAATTAACTTACGAACAAATAATAACCGCAATAAACAAAGAATGACTAATTTTATGTAATAACTTAAAATTGCAATAAAAAATGAAGAAAAAACTCCTTCAAAGCAAAAATGAATTAAGAGATTTTTGTTGTTAATATGGGAATGAAAAAATTCAAGCACCATCTTCAAAATCAAGACAAAAAAGCAAAACCATTAAAAAATATTATTCAAGCCAAAACTAAAAAATTCTAGTAAATGGGAAAAATATTTTGAAAGAGAAAAACTTGTTAAATCAAAACCAAAATCTAACAAAACAGAAATAATATGTTACAAATGTGGAAAACCTAGACATTATAGTAAAAAATGTAAAATGAAAGAAAAAATACAAGCGCTAGACTATAGAAAAAAATTAAAGGAATAAATAATGAACATACTCGTGAACAGTGAAACAGAAAATTCATCAAGTGAATTAGAAAATGAAGAGTTGAATGAAATTATAAAAACCGAAAGCGAAGCTTCAGATCAAGAATCAACAGAATCATATCACGAGAATATAGGATTTTTGCAAATGTTCAAAAACAATAAATGCAATTTTAAAATAAAGCCAGATCATGTTAGAGATGCTAGAACACATTCAAGACCCTGCTATTAAAGGAGAATACCTACTCAAATTAAAAAATAATTTTATCCAAAAAGAACAACCTAGGGAAATAGATGAAGAATATAATCCAAACATTGAGTAAACCAAGGTCACAGCCCACAATTCAACATTTTCAACAAGAAATTAATAACATTAATAACAAATTACAAAAAGAAATCGATGATCTCAAATATCAAAATAAAATTATTCAAGAAAAAATCAATCTTATCAAAAAAGGAAAAGAAGTCACCAAAGAAGATTCAAGATCTGATTCAAGCTTAGAGGAAGAAGAAGAAACAAATAAAGAAGAAGAAATAAATATTAACCAAGAAATAGAAAAATATAACAATCAAGACGACGAAAATCAACAAGTCTTTTTAGGATACATGTCAAGAATCTATATTAACAAATTGTATACAAATATTAAAATAATCATCAATAATGATTTTATAATAGAGACCTAAGCCTTACTAGATACAGGAGTTGATTTGAACTCTGTTCAAGAAGGATTTATTCCAATTTAGTACTTTGAGAAAACTTTAGATAGGCTCCATGGCACGCATAATTCAAAATTAAAAATGAATTACAAAATTTCAAATGCTTTTATTAGCAACAATAAAAATGTTTGCCTTAGAACTACTCTCATGATATTCAAAGACATACAACAATCCCTGATTTTAGGAACTCCATTCTTTACGCTTCTCTATCATTTTCAAGTTGATAATAAAGGAATTCATGCATTTATCGCCGGATAAAAAATACATTTTTATTTTACAAATAAAATGAAGCAAAAGGAAATCAACACTCTAAAAGATTTAGCAATAAATATAATATGACTAATTTTTATTTCCTTTCTGCAAATGGACGGCCGTTGGAAAGATTTTGGGAAAAAATTATTTCTTCCTACCTATTTTAGAAATTCAAAAAAATCATTCCAGTCATTAGTAAAAATAGATGATAAATTACAATGCATAATTGACAATATTTGGAATCTCAAAGATCGCTCACCAATAAAAGTTAGTACCATTTTTGCAACTATTAAATATTTCGCAAAAAATGAATTTTCTGCATCTTCATCTTCAAACCCCTTTGGAATTTGTCAAAATTGTGAAACTCTCGCAAGATGTTCTAAAAATCTTCATCAAAGAGGAGAAGAGTTTTTCAAAGAAAATTTGAACTTAAAGAAATAAATTTTAAAGCTTCAACACTCTTTCTCTGACTTAACCAATGAAAATTTTAAATTCCAACATCCTTTAAACCCCTTATGCTCATCCCCATCCCAATTCTATATGTCCGAATTCAAAAATAAACTAGTCTTCATTTATGAAGAACTCAAGAAACAAAAAGCCTGAGCCTTTTTCTTTCCACTAAATTTCTTGAGCCCATTACCATACCACCTAGCCCAAAATATTATCCAAATTGCCAATCAAAAGGATCAAAAAATCAAAACCCATCTTCAGCATATTAATCAAGCAAACATCATTATTCCAAGCCTCAAGATCCAACATGATTCTTACTATAATCTTGTTTCCTGCTGCCAAAATGACCTCCACCGCTTCGAACCAAAATACCAATCCAGTGTTGACTGTCCATGCCACTTTACCTACAATATCATCCTAGTGGCCATTGACCTAAACTATTACAAACTCATAGAGCTTTCCTTCGAAAATGAAACCATTATCCTTATAGTCCAAAAACTTTTGGACTATGGTTATTTGGCCCAATTCAATATTTATAACCCAGACCAGACTTTTCAATTCAGAAAAATACTTGCCATCTATATGCTCAATATTTTCTCTCAAAATTATATTCAAGGAATTGAAGTCTATATAAAATCTATTGGCCCAATTTTTAACGGACTCCATGCTACTCAGGCCAAGCATAAAATTGCATTTATCAAAAGGGAAAAGAGTTTGTTGTTCGATAAAGGGAAAACTCTTCTAAGAATGCCTTGGATCAATTCTTCCTGGATCAACTGCTGCGTTCCTCTTGAAGATCAAATAAAGCATTGGATTATCCGAGATGTCGTTAGAAAAATCGACTTCAAACGCATTATTTATCTTTATGGCCCCCTCAAACTTGTAGCAGAAGACTCAATTCAGAAAATTTATCATGATCAAGATTAGCTTCCCGAGGTCAAATTTTTGGCCAATATCAAATCCCTGCTGATCAACCATTACAAAGAATAATGGCTTCAAGAACTCAATCATGACCTTATGTTTGAGGATGAAGTTTTCCCTCCAGGATATGGTTCCCACTTTGAAAATTTTAACTTGGATAGCATGATCGAAGATTAAAAAAAACAAAAAAAACTATTCACTATTCCTGTGGAAATTCAATAATTGATATGATATTGTTTATGATCCTGTGTTTTTCACCCAAAGGCCACCATCCATGTGTGGTATGATCATCTTAATAATTGTATCAATAATTCGTCATCACTTACATCATCACATATTGTCCACATGCCAAGGAGAATATCCCTAGTACATTATCACATATGCCAAAAGGTTGGAAAGGACACTATTAAGGTCACTTGAACACATTCTCCTTGTACGAATGATTCCAATACCCATTCTAAATGCCAAAGTTAGGCCAATTTTTTTTAAAAGGCTACCCTCAAAAGACATAATGTTCTATTTCAAACTTGGTTCAAGAGTCAACTTACAAGACCTCCCTAAATTATTGAAGGGATAATGTGCAAATCTTTCAAAGGAGAATCCATCATTTTCCAGAGAAGATTCGTCTGCAAAGATTTGAATGTCAGTAAACTTTTATATAAAAAGAGAAGTGGTTCGTCAGTTCGGGGCAGAGAAAAAACTCAACATAAAAATCACATGAGAAAAATTTCTCAAGGAAAAATTATTACTACAAAAGTATGAGTGTTCAAATATTTTCTTAAGTATTTCTTCTGTACCCTTCAAGATCTTTCCACTACTTGTAAAGGTTTGTTCAAGATTTCCTCTATAAGTTTTTAATATTTTATTTCATGTATTTCAATATTTATTTTATGAATTGTCAGGACCAAGAGCGAGGTGACGGTGGAAGGGTTGAGGAAAGTTGAGATATTTTATTGAACCAAATAATTACAGTACATATTGACAATTCACAAAATAAATATTGAAATACATGAAAGAAAATATTAAAAACTTACAGA
Organism: Eucommia ulmoides; assembly: GCA_016647705.1. Lineage (NCBI taxonomy): Eukaryota > Viridiplantae > Streptophyta > Magnoliopsida > Garryales > Eucommiaceae > Eucommia > Eucommia ulmoides. The sequence continues at coordinate 22,683,331 of CM028337.1, forward strand.
GAAAATCTTGAATAAATCTTTACAAGTAGTGGAAAGACCTTGAAGGGTATAAGAGAAATACTTAAAAAAATATTTGAACACTCATAATTTTGTAGTAGTAATTTTTCATTGAGAATTTTTTCTCATGTGTTTTTTCCGTTGAGTTTTTTCTCTCCCTTGAACTGATGAACCACTTATCCTTTTATACAGAAATTTGGCGACAGTTGGATCTTTGCAGACCAATCTTTTCTAGAAAAGTAATGGATCCTTTTGAATAGTGACTGCTTCTTTTGAAAACTTTGGCCTAACTTCTGAATTTTGAATCCTTCGTATGGAATCTTGAAACATATTGTGGAGGTAGGCTTGATAGGTGATAGATCCTTTTGAAATAGTGTCTTTTCTAATATTTTGGCACAAGTAATAATAGGGTTGCCTAACTTATTCCTTTTGAAAGTTTAGTTGTCTAAAATTTTGTAGGCATCTTTCGTAGGAGGGGATTGAAATATTCTTTCTTGTCATGTGGACAGTGTGCGGTGATGTAAGTGTTGACGAATTATTAATACAATTATTGAGATGATCATACCATACATGGACGATGACCTTTGGGTGTAAAACACATGATCATGAATAATATTATACCAATAATTATTGAATTTTAGCGGGAATAGTGAATAGTATTTTTTTTTTTTTTTAATTTTCGTAGCATGCATCATTTTTGAATTTTCGTAGATTTTTTTTTAATAGAAGTCAAGGTTAAGCTGATGATATTATCCATTGAAGGGTGCAAGTGCGATATCTTCTTCTTTGAATTCTTCTTCATCTTGGAATATCAATGTTGAATTCTACTTTTGACAATCTTTCTTCATAATAAATCTTGTGGTTTGCATCTTCAGTGACTAGATGAAATGGTCCATAAGCATATTGAATGCCCTTGAAGTCAATGTTGCTGACAATGTGTTCCAAATTTTTATCTGAACTTCTATTGAGAGAGTCTCACATTTCCAATAAGTATCACTGATGATCTCTCCATGAATAAAAGAGTCTTCATAGGTCTTTCTTCTGAGTAATATTTTGTGTTTGGTTTGATGTGGAATGAGTCCATCAAAGATCGGACTAAGAGATTTTATCATAGCTACGACTGTTTTGGTTGTTGGGTTTGAAAAAAGGTAGCGAACACAGGTTGCTAATTTCTTTCCTGTAAGGTTTGTTTCATCTGGATTAGAGAAATGGATTACGGCTAAGAATCCGTGATCGATGAGGTTTTGTATTGATAATCGGATAAAGGTATTATTATGGTAGAGGAGCATGGGTTTGTAATGTTTGATATCAATTATCACACGAACAATGTATTGTTCGAAAGGGATATTGTGGCATTTGGGGGTATTTTGGCAACTGGTTGTAAGGCCATAGTAAGTGGAATTGGTGTATTTGAGACCTGGATAAAATGTACGGGTTTCACTGAGGTTTCGAAGGAAATTTTGAATATGGACATGGGTTTGGAAATCTGACTAGTTTGAAAGATGTATTATATGAGTTTTTATTTCTGGTGGTAATGGATTGAGAAAGGTGTAAGGGAAGAAAAAGGCTCTGATTTTTTGTCTCTCGGCTAGGTCATTTGAAGAGTCTTAAGAAGTCATTTTTGAGGAAGAGGGACCTTGAATAGTTCGTTTACAATCAAGTTGCTGAAACCTATTTTGAGTGAGTGGGTTTGATATCTTAGCAAAATTGTCGTAGTAGTCAGTCACTTTACTAGGTTTTGATGCCATCATTTTCTTTCCCTAAATAAAATTACTTATTAGAAAATTAAGTAAATAATCGAAAGATCCCTTGATAAATTCAATTTGAAAATTGAAAATAGCATGCAATTTGGTAAACATTTATTTTGAAACTGAATTTTTTCCCAAGACTTCAATTTAAAGTAAAAATTTGTTATTATACAAATTATCTTGAAATTTTTTAATACATAAATCAATTGATAAACTTTTCTTCTTAATGGTAGAACAGTAGAGCTAAGGGCCAAACCAAGATCTTTTATGAAGATGAGGCATACTAAAACATGACAAAGTTTAGACTTGTTTGACTTCTTTCGTATATTCCTCTGAACAAGGAGGAGGATTCTTTTTTAGTTGAAAAATTGGAATAAAATCAGTATAATAAAGGCATATTAAAGTTTTTTGTACTTGGGTTTTGTCTTTGGTTTCGTTTGGAAATTTATTTGTGAATTCAATTGCTCTGTAAATTGGGGTGATAGTTCTTTGGTGATTATCATGAACTAAAATTCTAATTTTGATTTTTGGTTATGATATTGCTTTGCTATATCTGATAGTATTTTCTAATTTTATTTCTTTAGGTTATTTTTCTTGGAGAAGATTATGTTTTAATTTAAGTAAGTATTTCATTTTGACTTTAGAGTTTTGATTGTGTTTTATTCTTTCTAACCTGATGTTGTTCTCTTTTGAAATTATATTTATTGTTTTTGAATTTTTGCAAATTCCTATATCTTCGTAGCATAATTTTCTTAATTCTTGATCGGAAGTTTCACTTTTGATTTTTACGATTTCATTCAATTCTTTATTTTCTGATTCACTTGATGAATTTTCTGTTTCATTGTTCATGAGTAAGTTCATTATTTGTTCCATTAATTTTTTGCTACAGTCTAGTGCTTGTATTTTTTCTTTTATTTTACAATTTTTACTATAATGTCCAGGTTTTCCACATTTATAACATATTATTTCTTTTTTGTTAGATTTTGGTTTTGATTTAACGACAGGTTTTTCTTTTTCAAAATATTTTTTCCATTTACTAGAATTTTTTGGTTTTGGTTTTGAATAATATTTTTTGACGGTTTTGTTTTTTTGTCTTGATTTTGAAGATGGTTCTTGACTTTTTTTCATACCCATATTGACTACAAAAATTTCTTAAATCATTTTTTCTTTGAAGGAGTTTGAAATTTTAAGTTATTAGATAAAACTAGTCCTTCTTTGTTTATTGCGGTTATTATTTGTCCATAAGTTAATTCACTATAGTCGGTTCCAAGCCCATTTTTTATTATTTCTTTGACATTTTGGGCAAACAATTTTGATAATCCTGCTATAAATCTTTATTTCCAATAGGCTTCTCCACTATCTCCTCTAAAAAATATTCTTGACAAAAATACATTTTTATACCATTTGAAATCTTGTAATTTTGGGCATCTAAGATTTGATAGTATTTCATTGTTGATTTCTCCAAGATCCTCGGGTTTTCCTATAAATGCTTTTGATATTGTCCAAAGTAAAGTGCAGATGGCGTCGGAAACTGTTATGGGTTCTTGACTAGTTCCTTCATTTTTAATTTTGACGGCGTTTATAATTTTTGTTTTTTCATCATCGGTGAGGGTATTATCCCACCATCCTCTTAATTGTCCAGTAAATCCTTAAGCCATTAATTTAACTATAGGGATTTCTTCCATACCTCTGTTTTTGTAGGCTACTACTGCCATAGCCATTTCGTCAAGTATTCCTAATATTTGATATTCTGTTAGTCCGTCAATGTTCCATTCGTGGATAGATGAACCATTATAAGTTGATCTACTAACAAGTTTTTCTTCATATAATTGGTTAGGAAAAGAGGGTCTAGGATAATAGGGTTTTTGAGTTTGTTTTCAATTTGGATTTTCTCTTGAATATTGTATCCTATTGATTTCTGGGTTATTATCTTCATCGAATTGACTCCTAAGTTATTCTTCTATTGACGAAGTGTTAACCACATTTTCTTTTATATTTAATTTTAATAATTTTTAACAATCTCTAATAATTCATTTATTTCTTTTGAATTTTTAATTCCTAAATCAAATTTGAAATTATCATCTTCTTTGAAAACTTTATGAATGGGATTTTGAAGTTTTATTTCATTCTTAGCTTCTTTATTGTCTTGAGATTTTGATTATTTTGTTTCTGCTAAAGTATCAAAAGCATTTTTTTATTAGATTTTTTTTTTTGGTTGTTTTGGATAAAGTATTAACGATGTTATCTATTAATTCTGATTTGGATAGTTTCTTGTCAATGGAGTTTATTAAATAATTTATTTCTTTATTGGCTAGACTTTTTTATTATTCTAAATCAGTAAGTAATATCTGGTTGTTTTGATTATTACTTTCTGTATTATTTTGAGAATTAGTTTCTATAGAATTGTTATCCTAAATTTGATTATTATTTATTATTTTCAAAGTTTTTTTATTTGTTTGATTAGTTTGAAGATATATTTTCTTGTAATATTTATAATATTCAAGGAAGTCTATTTTTTTTTTCTCTAATCATTTTCTTTTTCAATCTTGACTTAATTTTTTCTCTTCCTTCTGCAGAATGTTTTTTGAAAAATTTATTTCTTTTTTTAGTGTTACTTTCTTGCATGAATTCTTAAGTAGTCTATATTAATTTCAAATTCTTTATTGAGGGTTAAGATTTGATTAGTTCTTTAATTTTCATCTAGGATTTGAGAGGCAGTAAGAGAGAAAGAACCGTCAAATTCTTCTCCATAAATTCCTTTAGGTGTGTTAGATTCGAAATTAACTCCTCTTAATTTGTAATATTTATTTGGTTTTGTATAAAGACTCGAAATACTTTTTCTACCTAAATCTTGATAATTTTCAAATGTTTGAGTAGAGTTAACGTTTCTTGATTTAATTAAGGGTATTTGAAAATTTATTGTAACATTTCTATCTTGATCTTAACTAAAACTTGTTACTACAGTTTTTTATAATCTTACTGTTTTGACTTCAATTAATTCTTGCAAATTTCATTCTCCTTCAGTTATGATTTCATTCCGTTGAAGTTTTCTAGGTTGAGAGATCAAAACAGTTCTATCTTCATTAGCTTGAATAAATGTTGTCATTCCTTTAGGACTTTCTCTTTTTGCGTTAGGAAAAACTGTTGATGTTGTTACTTTGTAATATACTTTATAATTATTTCTAAGTTTTTTTTTAATCTTTTGCTCATTTTGTAATTTTTTGATTGAATATCTAAAGTTAAAATTTTGTCTAAAGATTCATCATTTATGTTAGCTCTAATATTTGGATTACATTCAAAATTTATTGGTCCTTCAGCTATATTTGCTTCTAATATTCCTAATAAAGAGTAGTTAAATTCTTGATGTCTTGAATCCCTAAGGACTATGCATATGGGTTTATTTAATCCTTCTCTAACTAAGGAAAATATTCCTACTTGTACTAATTCTATGTGAATTCTATCATAATTTTGAATAAAAGTTTGTAAGTCATCTTTTGTTAGTAGTCTTAATTTTCATCTTGAATTATCAGAGTGCAAGGTTGTTGAATTACTAACAATTTTGATAGCATATTCTTGTTCCTTTTCTATAGATCCTACTTGTTTGATAGCTTTCTAATCAGATTTTGACATTTTCCAAATTTCTTTTCCGTTTTGTTCCGGGAGACGTGTACCTTTCCAATTTTTAAGTCTATTTTCAATATTACCGAGGGACATGTGGAATTCTTTAGGACCTGATTTGGAACTAAAACCAAATGAGCTTGATCCTAGGTTGGGGTTTGAGATGATATTCTTACCTTTTTTAAAATGTTTCGGAATAATTTTTCTATAGTTTAGGGCTTATATTATTATATTTCCTCACGGTAGTAAAAGATTCGTAACCTGGACTGGAACACCACCGAGACCACCTCACCTGGGCTGACCGACGGACTTACTGGCTTACCAACGCCTAGCAATTAGGGCTGTGCAAGAAGCCCGAATAACCTGACCCGCCCGCAAAACCCGACCGGCCTGGCCTGAAATACTCGGGTATATATGTACAGAAATTCGGATCGGGTAAAACCCGATCCGACCGTCATATAAGACGATTCGGTCATCGGATTCCATCTCCGACGACCCTCTTCGCACCCGACCGACCGCTATACACAGTAATTAGGGTAGGAGTCCCTATGTCTGAGCACGCATAGGCTATGGCTATGTATGTGTGCTCAAATCAAATCTCCATCTCAGTTCAATCCTAAACCCTAAGCGCCGATCTTCATCTACCAAGCGCAGACCTAAGCGCCGCTCCCTTCTTTCTCAGGTCTGAATCGCCACTCCCTTTTCAGTTCTTAGGTCTGAATCGCTGCTCCCTTCTTAGTTCTCAAAATCGTCTGAAGTGCCGCTCAATCGCTCATCTAGGCTTTTGCGAATTGCGACCCTTCGAAGTTTGAATCCTTTCGAATGGCTAAAAAGGTAAGTTCTTCATCTCGCCCATCTCTTCTCTCGTGTTCAATTGAATCGATTCCATTGTTTGACTTGAAGCCAAAATCCAAAACTAAGGTGAGTTCTTCTATTGTTCAATTCACATGTTTTTGGGGTTTTTTTTGGTTTTTTTTTTTTCGGTTTCTGTTTTTTGTTTCCTTTTTTTACTGATACATAAGTAACATGATATGTTCTTGAATCATGATTAATTGATTATGTTTGATTCATGTGAAGTGTTCTTCTTAATGCTCTGTTTAGTGCTCTGATACACGTTTGCATACAAGATGAACTTGTTAATCATGTGAAGTGTTCTTGTTAATACTCTATTTCTTGGAACATGATCATAGATTCAGACCTGCTCCAATTTCATTTCTACTCCCTGCGTTTATTCTAAAATATGGGAACAGAATAGCAACAGTTGGCAGTTGCTCATGAATGATTCATTTCTGCTTCCTGGCTCCTTGAGTTTATTCTAAAACATGGGAACATCGAACAGAATAACAGCAGCCAGCAGTTACTCATTTTGTTCTCAAGTAATTTTTAAGAGAACAGACACAAACCAAACGCCACCTAATTTTTTCAGTCTATAAAATATAAATAACCCTTTGCCATATCCTTCAAATGAAGTTTAAACAAGACAAACCCAATTATAAGTAATTCTTCCAATAAAAAATATAGGCTAAAAAGAACAAGAAATGTCCATAGGAAGAAATGGTTATTTAGCATCAAATGTTTTTGTTTTTATTTTTGTTTCTGTTTCTGTTTCTGCTTCTGATTAGTGTTTTTGTTCCAATGTTTAGTGCTTTGTTTCTGTTTCTGTTTCTATTTCTGCTTCTGATTAGTGTTTTTATTCCAACATTTAGTGTATTTTTGTTCCAATGTTTAGTGTATTTTTGTTCCATTGTTTAGTGTATTTTTGTTCCCATATTTAGTGCTTTGTTTCTATTTCTGCTTCTGATTGTTCCCATGTTTAGTGCTCTGTTTCTGTTTCTGCTTCTGATTAGTGTTTTTGTTCCAATATTTAGTGTATTTTTGTTCCCATATTTAGTGTATTTTTGTTCCCTTGTTTAGTGTATTTTTGTTCTCATATTTAGTGTTATGTTTGACTGTTTCTGTTTCTGTATCTGTTTCTGTTTCAGATCTGTTTCTATTTCTGTTTCTGTTTCTGTTTCCGTTTCCGTTTTTGTTTCTGTTCTTATGCATTTATGCTTGATTTAGTGTTCTGTTTGACTGTATCTGTTTCTGTATCTGTATCTGTTTTTGTTTCTATTTCTGTTTTTGTTTTCGTTTTCATTTCCGTTTCCGTTTCCGTTTCTGTTCTTATACATTTATGTTTGATTTAGTGTTCTGTTTGACTGTTTCTGTATCTGTTTTTGTATCTGTATCTGTTTCTGTTTGTGTTTGTGTTTGTGTTTGTGTTTGTGTTTGTGTTTCTGTTTCTGTTTTTGTTTCCGTTTTTGTTCTTATACATTTATGTTTGATTTAGTGTTCTTATATATTTTTGTTCTCATGTTTAGTGTTCTGTTCCCATGTATTTTCTTATATGGAACAACCTTCTACACCCATCGAAGGTAATCCTTCAACTCCTGCCCCTGCTCCCCCTACTGAAAAACCACCATTGTCGAAAAATGTGAAAAAACGTGGTGGAACTAATAAGATTATTTCTGATGTTTGGAATCATTTTACGAAATTTGAAGATGAGAATGGAAATAAAATGGCATCTTGTAATTACCATGGGAAAGTATATCATGCCGATCCAAAAACTCATGGGACAAGTAATTTAAAGGCTCACATTTACGTTTGTAGAGAACATCCACATAGGGAGTTGGATAGGGGACAAACTCAGTTAATGACTCAACTTAAAAAAGATGGACAAGATAGTTTTGTATTAACTAGTTTTTCCGTGGATAAAGCTAGAAGAGCGCTAGCAGAAATGGTAATTTTGGATGAATTGCTATTTAGATTTGTTGAAAATTATGACTTTAAAAATTTTTGTTATGCTTTGCAACCAAAATTTAAAAATATTTCATGTTGTACTACGGTTGCTAAAGATCTTGTGAAGATATATCACGAGGAGAGAGAAAATTTAAAGAAAGTTATGCAAGGTCGTAGAATATGCTTGACCACAGACACTTAGACTTCAATACAAAATTTTAATTATATATGTCTTACGTGTCATTTTATTGATGATGATTGGGTTTTGCATAAAAGAATATTAAGTTTTTGTGTTGTTGAAAATCATAAGAGGAAAACGATTGGGAAAAAAATTGAGTCGTGTTTATGAGAATGGAATATTGATAGTTACTTCACCTTGACGGTTGATAATGTGAGTTCTAATAGTACTACTATTAGATTTTTGCAACGAGTAACTAAAGACTGGTCGGGTACAGTCTTAGGGCATGAATTTTTACACATGCGTTGTTGTGCTCATATTTTGAATTTGATTGTTTGTGATGGATTGAAAGAATTGCACGAGTCAGTAGTTAAAGTTCGGGAAGCGGTTAGATATGTTAAGGGTTCTCCAAATAGATTTCATACTTTTAAAAAATATGTTGAACTGCTTAATATTGAATCGAAAAGTCTCTTGTGTCTGGATGTTCCAACTCGTTGGAATTCTACATATAAGATGCTAGAAAGTGCGGAAAATTTGAAAAAGCTTTTGGGAGATTGGAGATTGAGGACGAAAAATATCGGGATCACTTTTTTTATAACGATATTGTTGATGGTGAGAGTGGTAGAAGTCCACCAAATAGTCTAGACTGGGAAAATGTTCGTTGTTTTGTGAAGTTTTTGAGACTTTTTTATTTGGCTACAAAATAATTTTCGGGTACTTTGTTTGTTACGTCAAATACGTTTTTTGATGAGATAGTTATAATTCATGGGAAAATAAATGAGTTGATTCGAAGTGAAGATCATTTGCTATCGAAAATGACTTTTAGTATGAAAGCTAAGTTTGATAAATATTGGGGGACTGAAGATAAGATAAATCTTCTTCTATATGTTGCTGTTGTTTTGGATCTGAGGAAAAAGTTATCTTATCTTCAGTTTTGTTTTTGTGATATGTATGATGAAGTGTATGCAAATGAGTTAATTGGAAAAGTAAAAGATGCTTTGAATCGGTTGTTTGATTGTTATGCTTCTTTTGAGTCAACTATTGAGAATGTTTCTGGTGGTAGTACTAATGACGCTTGTAGAATATCAAAGAAGTCGGTCGATGTAGATGTAGATGTGGATGTGGATGATCCCCATAGATTAATCGCTTCTCGTTTTTAAAATTTTTTAGCGGGGAGACAATTTTTGGAGGGTAAAAATGATGTAGAAAAATATTTGGCTGAAAATCCCCAAGGTGCAAGTGATGAAAATTTTGACATCTTAAGTTGGTGGAAAAGTAGCACTAGTCGATTTACAGTATTATTTCGATTGGCGAGAGATGTGTTGGTTGTACCGGTTTCTACGATTGCATCGGAATCAGCATTTAGTACTAGGGGCCATGTGCTTGATCCATTTCGTAACTCGTTATCTCCATTAATGGTAGAAATTCTTATTTGTTGTCAAAATTGGCTTCAAGCTTCTGTGCCGATTTCACTTCAAAAAGGGATGGATGATATTGAGGAGTTGCAACGAGATTTAGGTAATTTAAATTATAGTGTTTTTTCATAGTTTTTTTAATTAGATATTTAATTAGTATTTTTATGATTAGACTTTGATTTTTGTAGTGGACTTGGATTTGGAGATATCAAATCCTTCGCAAGGCTCATCTTCAACTAAGGTTATTTATTTAATTGTTTATTTTTTTTGTTTTCTCTTCTTTGTATATTATTTTGATTATAATTTATTTTTGTAGGTAATATCTTGAAGTTTCATTTCTATTATGCAAAATGAATAGAAAAAATTGGAAGACGCATCGCTTCAGCCTTTAAGGAGTTGTAATTTTTTTTTTATTATGTTGTAATTTTTTTTGGATGTATTTTTTGTTAAGTTGTGATTTTTTTGGGTTAAAAATTGTATCCGTAATATTAGTTTTGGATGTGTGTTTTGTTTTTTGTTTTAAGTTGTGATTTATTTATTTTTTTGAATGGTTTCCCCTAAATATTGTAATTTTTTTTTTAATGGTTTTGAATTACAGTTTTTTTTTTTTTTTTTGAATAGGCCCAGACCCAAACCCAAACACAACCCGATTATGCCTAGACCCGTCGAACCGCAACCCATACCATCCGAAGCTCGACCCGACCTTCAACCCGTATCCCTCAACCGACTCGTACCCGACCTACAACCGACGAACCCGACAACCCGTCGGTTACTATGCCAAACGGTCGGGTCTCAGGTTTAAAATCTGTCCACCCGATCTTGTCGGGTCTCGGGTCTGGTTGCCTCGGATTTCAGCCAACCCAACCCGTACACAGCCCTACTAGCAGTTCTACCCACTTTACTCATGTGATTCAAGAAATAGGATAAACTTGCAACTACGAAATAATTATCCCAAGAAAACTGTACCTTCAGAACCGGCAAGAGTGCCAACCTCCCACCCCCTGGCCATTCAATATCTTAAATGGTAGGAGCCAACATGTGGTGTAAATCACCATATCAGGATGATAATCATCATCGTCAACAACAACTCTGGTGGTAGGGCTAGTCGATAGGCCGCTGTACCAACCCATTCTAGAATCTAGTATGACCCGATGTACTTTGGATTCAGTTTTTCCTTCTTCTCGAATCTCATTATGCCCTTCCACGAGGATATACGTAAAAATGCATAATCACCCACTTCAAACTCCAATTCTCATCTACGCTTGTCAACATAGCTCTTTTGTCGACTTTGAGCAATCTTTAATCTTTCCTAAATCACTTTCATATTTTTCTCTGTCATCTGAGCTATGTTGGGTATCAATAATTTATATTCTCCAACTTCAATCAAACAAACTGGAGTTCTACATCTTCTACCATACAATGTTTCATATGATGCCATCTCAATTGTCGAATGGTAGCTATTGTTACATGCAAATTCCATCAGCATCAAATTATCATCCCAGCTACCAAGAAATTCTAAAACGCAACCCCTCAACATATCCTCTAATGTCTGGTTTGTGCACTCTGATTAGCCATTAGTCTGATGATGAAAAACTATACTGAATTTTAACTTAGTGCCCAGAGTAGCTCAAAGGCTCGGCCAAAATATTGATGTAAATTTTGGATATCTATCTGACACTATAGAAACCGACGCACCAAATAATCGGGCAAACTCGTCAATATACAATTTTGCATTTTTGTCCATGGAGTACATGTTTTTTACAGCCAGAAAATGAGCAGATTTTATAAGTATATCAACAATTACCCAAATGAAATTATGCCCCCTTTGAGTACGAGACAATCCCGAAACAAAATCCATCGTGATATGTTCTCACTTCTATTCCGGGATAGGTAAAGGTTGTACTAATCCACTTGGACACTGGTGCTTGATGTTGACTTGCTAATAGACGGGACACTTGACAATAAATTCTACAATTTCTTGTTTCATTTCATTACACCAATAGTTTTCTCGTAAATCCCGATACATTTTGGTACTGTCCGGATACATTGTATATGTTGAGCTGTGCGTTTTCTCCAATATATCTTTTTTCAAATCGGCATTATTAGATACACATAATCTATTCTCTTACATCAAAGCTTCACATTATCTCTGACATGATAAGTGGTTCTCTGACCATTTTTTACTTCATCACCGATCTTTCCCAATTGGGCATCCGACTTCTGGGCTTCTATAATGCAATCGATTAATGTCGATCTCAAGGTCAAAGTCGCAAGCAATGATGCCGCCTGACCAACTGCCAACTAGACTCGTAAGGATCTCAATTTGGCATATAGGTTAGTGTGAACAACTCGAAGGAACGTAACAAGAACGTGCTGATTTTTTTACGTAATGCATCTGCTACCACATTAGCCTTTCTAGGATAATAATGGATAGTACAATCATAATCTTTAATCAATTTCATCCAGCACCTCTGTCTCAAATTAAATTCTTTCTGAGTAAACAAATATTTCAAACTTTGGTGATCAATGTATATCTCGCAAGTCTCGCCATACAAATAATGTCTCCAGAATTTTAAGGCAAACACAATCACCGCCAGCTCCAAATCATACGTCTGGTAATTACGCTCGTGATTCTTTAATTTCCAAGAGGTATATACAATCATCTAACCATGTTGCATCTGTATATAACCTAGCCCCTGGTGTGAAGCGTCACTATATATCACAAAGTTGCTACCTTTTGTCGGGAGAGAATGTATTGGAGTTGATATCAGTCTATTCTTCAGCTTTTGGAAAATTTGTCGCATTTATCAATCCACTCAAATATACTTCCTTGCAGTCAAATAGGTCAACGGAGCAGCTATAATAGAAAATTCTTATACAAACTAGTGATAATAACCCACCAAACCTAGGAAACTTCGAACTTCGGTCACACTTTTCGGCCTTTCCCACTGAACAACGGCTTCGACTTTCTTTGGGTCGACTTGAATACCATCACTCGACATAACATGTCCTGAGAATACAGCTCTATCTTCCAAAACTCACATTTACTGAACTTCGCATACAATTGTTTCTCTCTCAAAATCTGTAGCACAATTTTGAGATGCTCTACATGCTTTTCTATATTTTGGGAGTAAATTAGTATATCGTCAATGAACACGATGATAAACTAATCTAAAAAAGGATGAAAGATCTGATTCATCAGATCCATAAATGTAGTTAGGGCATCATTAACCCAAATGTCATAACAAGAAATTCATAATGTTCATACCTCGTATAGAACGCCGTCCTCGACACATCACTGTTTCTGATTTTCAATTGGTGATATCCTGATTGAAGATCTATTTTCTAAAATACCTCGGCCTTCTATAACTGATTGAAGAAATCATCAATTCTAGGTAACGGGTATTTATTATAAACCTTTATCTTGTTCAGCTGCCGGTAATCGATGAACATCCTCAGAGTGACATCTTTCTTTCTTACAAACAATACTAGAGCTCCCCACGGAGAAACACTAGGTCTGATAAACCCATGGTATAACATATCTTGCAATTGAATCTTTAGTTCCTTTAGCTCGGTAGGTGTTATGCGATAAGGTGGAATTGATATAGGAGAAGTACCTGGAAGTAATTTGATAATGAATTCAATTTTCCTATCCACTGGCAACCATGACAATTCTTCTACAAATACATCAGGGTAATCCCCGACCACTGGGATATCTACCAATTGTGCCTCAATCTGACAGGTGTCAATCACATGCGTGAGGAATCCATGACATCCTTTCTTTAATAATTCTTTGGCCTCTAGAACGAAAATAAAACTGATAGGAGTAATGATTCTATCCCCCAACAACACGAACTCTGACTTGCCTTAGATTCAAAAAATAATTTTTTTTAAAGCAATCGACTGTGGCATGATAGTAAATCCATACCTAGTATCACATTAAAATCGTAAATACTCAGGGGTAATAGATCCACTAACAATTCTCTATCACCAATACGAGGCATACTATCTTTGTACATACTATCTATCAACACTGATTCGTCCACGGGGGTAGAAATAATAATATCATTATGACAAAGAAATATGAAATTTTCCTACATGCATCATAAAGGTCGCCGAAATAAATTAATAAGTAGAACCTGGATTACTGGCCGATCCTATACCTCTCCCCTGAACACCTCTAGGGCCAACACTGCCCATACTACACGCAAACGGGGTAGGAATAGCAGTAAATTTCGAACAAAATATAGATATGTAGCCAGACTCGTGACAATAGAAACATATTGGGCTTGCTGTGGGACAATCCTTAACGAAATGGTTCGGTGAACCGAATTGATAACATACGACTGTCCTAGCTCGACTAGACGTCTGGCCCCTACCCTGCCCTTGCTGGCCTGAACTCTGTCCAGGTACGATTTGTCATCGCCCGGAATATAATTGTCGCGGGCCTAGGCTCCTAGCTGATTAGTCGGTTGTCAGAGCCCGAGAACATTGCAGCCAAAGGCTAGATCCTTGAGATATGCCACCTAGATGTTTTCTAGATGACTCGGATCTACTCTTTTTGTACTGTTCACAGTTATCGGCAGCTTTCCGCACATCTTTCTCTATTAATTTCGTTGTGTTCACCAGTTCCACGTAACTTTTGATCCGCCGGGCCGTCAGCCTTGAACGTATTTGCAGATCTAGCCCTTTTTAAAATCGTTTGCATCTCGTTTTCTCAGTCTTTACCAAATCAAGAGCGAATCGGAATAAGGTATCAAATTTGATTTCATATTGCAAAACGGACATTTTTCCCTATTTCAGTAATATGAATTCCTCCTCTATCTCGAACCGATAATATTTAAAGAAATACTTTTCATTAAATATGGCAACAAATTGATCCCAACTTATCTCCTTTCCTAGAATTGAAATTAACCTCTTCATTTCCTCCTACCAATAATCAACTTCCCCTTTCAACTGGAAGGTGGTTGAAAGTTAATTGTTAATTTTAAATTAATTTTAAAAGTTTGGGACTATTGTGTTATTTAAAATATAATTTTAAGAGTTTTGGGATATAATTAATATTTTTCTTATTTCAAGAGGGGTAATTAGTATAAAAAAAATAAACGGCTGATTTGGTTTCCTTCATTAAGAAGGAAACAGCTTATATATGTATAATGTGTATATGTATTACACGTGGATATGTATTATTATTATTATTATTATTATTATTATTATTATTATTATTATAATAATAATAATAATAATAATAATACTAACATATATACTTCTACATTAAGTAAAAAGTTAGGAGTCTGAGCATATATGTAACGGCCCGATTTTCCAAGACCATCACGTGGTTTCTTCCCTTGGAGAATTAACACTAACACCAAACAACCGATATTTTATTCTATAAAATCCGATAAATTTTACAACGGTACGGCGACCAACTATATTTATCGTATACATCGATTTAATTTTTCCAACAGTAAATAATAAATACAACTATTACAAATAGAAATTCAACTAAAATTCATGTCACCGTTGAATTAAATTAACGGTTTGGAGATAGGATAATTAATATACTATGGTGTATATTAAATAGTACACCACAATAATTTAAATCAGTTAAATTATTAAATTAATCAGTTTGTTAATTATCATTACTTATTTACTTATCACCACAATAATTATAAATCAGTTACTTATTAATTATGATTTCCTAAATAATAACTGATTCTTATTAAATAGAATCTGATCTGAAAATCTACCTATTTCAATCTGTTTCACAACTTGAATTCTTGTCACATATATGTATATATCATTTACTTACAGAGTGTATATTATAATTTTGATTATCGATTTCATCCATTCAGTTTTACAATAGTAAATAATAGATACAATTTTTACAATTTGAGCAGAAATTCAAATTGAATTTCTGTCGCCGTTTCGTTCTCACCGGTCTTGCAATCAAAACTATGGGATTGTGAGTCAACACTCAATAGAACTCCAACCCCTCTAATATATGCATTTAATTAAGACGACACATAAAATATATTGACATAGTTTTTACATAATTTTCATATAATCATAATTATTTCATAAAATTTAACAATAAAAATTCAACAACAATAACAACATAAATCACACAATAGAAAGATTAAATACATGTATTAAAAGAGTTAGAAATTCTACCTAAAATACACAATTAATCAACTGAAATTATTTTCTTTTGTGATTTGTTCTTCCCTGTCATACTGAGAATTAAACTTTTTCTTTTTATTTTGTTTTTCCCTTTCTTTTTTTTTTTTCAGCAAAACCGCCTACTATATATATAATTCCCACTGCCTCATATAATATACGCATGACCCTTTTTAATTTTTGCCTTTTTTTTTGAGATTTTGTTTCCTTTTTTTCTTTCCAAGTGTATGAGGCATTGTAAATCCACCTAATTCACAAGATTCACACGTGTCATTTATACAACAATTTTCTCAAAATTACACTAATCTCCCTTATATTTTTGTGTAATGTTATTATCAAATCCAAAAATTACACTTGTAATCCCAAAAAATTATTAAATATTTACTTATATCCTAAAATTTTCATAACATACCAAAATAACCCCAAAAATATTTATTTAAAAAAAATACATTTTCGGGGTATTACAATATATATATATATATAGCACGCATATATACATATGTACATCACTATATTTATTAAGGTTAAGTGTTAATATGGATATTAGATTTTGATTTTGTCGAGAATAGTAATTAAAGAAAATATCGATTTCGATTCGGATTTAAGGTAGAATTTATAACTTGTTTAATATATGTATTTAATCTTCTCATGTATTGTGTGATTTATGTTATTAATTATAATTGTTGCTTTCATGAAATATTTATGAGTATGTATGATGTGACAATTATGTGAAAATCATGCCTATGTATTTTATTTATTGCATTAATTAGATACACGTATTAGGGGGGTCGAAATTCTACTAAGCTTTGGCTCACAACACTACAGTTTTAATTGCAGAGCTGGTGAGATTGAAACTGCACCTAGAATTTTATTTGGAATCCTATTCAATGTATAATAATTGTATTTATTATTTACGATTGTAAAATCGACGCAATAATTCAATAATTATAATTATCGTCATAGCTGTAAAAGTTGTCAGAAATATAAAAATTGTCACTGGTTGTTTAGGTAGTGTTTGGTTAATTTGGTGTCGTGGAATTTGAGCTAGGGAAATGGAACTGAAATTATAAGTGAAACCAAACACTATTAGTATATAGTAACAGATAATTTAATTACTTATTATTATTACTAGTATTATTACTTAATATTGGTAATTTAGTTGTAATAATTGTATTTATTATTTACTGTTGTAAAATCGATTCAAAAAGGCTATAATTATAATTATCGCCGTCGGATTGTAAAATTTCTCAGTAATTATAAAAGATCTTTATAAAGTAAAATATTGGTAATTCGATTTTAGTGTCAATTCTCCAAAGGAAAAAACCGCGTGGCGGCCCTAGGAAACCGGGTCCTTACAAATAATAACATATGGAATTTAGGGAATGGAAGTGGCGTTGGGCTTGTGTTTGTATATAATATATATGCATGTATACATGTATGAGAAATATAATAGCAATCATAATAATTAATACAGTATTGGTGTCGAAGGTTTCTTGAGTAAGAAAATATTTCGGTTCAGATTTCGATTTCGAATTTCAGGTAGAATTTATAACTCTTTTAATATGTGTATTTAATCTTATCATGTATTATGTGAATTATGTTATTACTGTTATAATTGCTATTTTCATGAAATAATTATGATCACGTATTATGTAATATCTGCCTATGTTTTTAATTGTTGTATTAATTAGATACACGTATTATAGGGGTTGAAATTCTACTGAGCTTTAGTTCACAACCCTACAGTTTTGATTGTAAAACCGGTGAGAATCAAATTATGCTAGGAATTTTATTTTAATTTCTATTTAATTTATAATAATTGTATTTATTATTCACTATTATAAAATTGACTCGATAAATCGATAATTATAAATGAATTTAGATTTTATATAAATTGTATTTGTATTATTTTTACTTATATATATGTGAGCTTATATACACAAAAATTGGATTTGGATTTGTATTATTTTTAGTTATATATGTACATGAGCTTATATATACAAAATTAGATTTGGAATTAAAACTTGGAATTGGATTTGAAGTGTAACAATATTACTTAAAAAACTGAATTTAGTTATATGCTCAAAATTTAAGAACAGGTTTATGAATAATAATAATAAAATTAGATTTATGAATAATTGAATATAATTATATTCGTCGCATTGTAAAATTTCTCAAATTTATATAAAATGAAATATTGGCTATTCAATTTTAGTTGTAAATTCTCCAAGGGGAGAATCGTGTGGTGGTCTTGAGAAATTGGGTCGTTACAGTGGCGAGAGAAACTTGGCTTCATCAGTAATGCCTATTGCCTAGAATACGTGCCCTATGCTTCGCAACCAAATTTCAACATCAGCAAGACCCGCAGTTCCCATAAAAGTTAGGGGGTCCAACTCCATGAATCTTTTCAGTAGCACAGTCTAAGGCTTGGCTTTTTCGATTTGGGCCCTCCAGCCCTCCATCACCTTTTCCTGTTGCTCTATCAGTTGCGTAGCCACTTGTAAAATTCATTCGACAGTATCCAAGCTTTCTCGCGCCCTACCATTTTTCCTTTGGGGTCTTGAATTCCCACTACTTCCATTTCCTCGATCCATATTCAAGATCTGAAATGAAATTTAATAAGTAAAAGGGCCAACAATGCAAACCACAGTTCATGATGCAAATGTACTATATAATCCAATAAAATAACTACCACTCATAGGCCGAACCAACCTATCAACATCCTATCTTACAGTCCACTACTAACGAAATGGTCTGGCACGTCTATAGAACCTATAACCTAAACTCTGATCCCAAAAATAGTCACACCCCACTTTGGGACCCCAATGTCCGAGGTTGGGTGTAACGTTGACTTGATATCACCCGACCCACCACATGTTTCTATAAACTATTTACTGATATGGATTTTCAAAGAAAGAGATATAAATACTTTATCAACTCAAAATATTCATTGGTTATACAAAAAAAACTATTTCATAACAAACTACAAAAAAAGTTTAACCACTCACTCCTAACAGTTGTCATGACAGCTACCAAAATAAAACTCACTACATCCTTTGACTCTACCTAGCGCCAGTAGTGGACCCTTCTCTAGCAGAGGTACCTGAAATAAAATATTTTATCTATGTATTGTCTTCATAATATAAAAATAATTTATGGATCAAGTGCATTTAACAAAATTCACTTTTCAGAAAGAATATACCCACAGTGATATTTTTCGAAACAGAACATAACTGCATAAACAGTATAAAAAATTCACAGGTATCATCAACAAATAGCAATTGAATATATATCAATCAATCAAATCACTTCTATATAATAAAATATCATAAATATATTTTCTTACTAGCAATAACATTGTTTCATCTCACGATCGGGAGTTAAAACGGTACCGCAGCCTGTACAATTGTGCAATCTAAGGTTGCCATCAGTGTTAGGGCCATATAATATCTTCAATGGTAGAAGCCATCAGTGTTAGGGTCATTTAATATCTCCAATGCTAGAAGTCAACACGTGGTGTAAACCACCATATTAAGATGATAATCATCATCGTCAACAACAACAACCGCCACAACAACCGCTTGCAAGACTTGCCCTCTTATCAAATCACAACACAACAACATCCTGCAGGACATGCTCTTCTGTCAGGATCAGACTATGGCATATAGGTATAGTAATAAAAATCACTTTTCCACTGTTAACTTTTACTTGATCTATCTAAAGTTATAAAATTACTCATTTTAGTAAATCTTTTCTTTTCACATTTTAGCACGAATTTTTTTTTGACAATTTATATAGAAGACAGTACACTCACCTCGATAATCGTACTACTACTTTACTACTACCGAAATACTGGTGGGGTCGACCTCGCTTGTGAACCAAACAACGATAGGGCCTAAATTAAGAGTCTAACAAAATATAAAATGCGATGCGTGAAATGCATACCACTAAAATGTAATTTTCCTATTCCCAAATTTTATTGATTATATGAAATTTATTAAAATTAAACACCTTATTTTCTTTATCTAGTATTAATTTTACAACTAAAATATTACATTTATATTTATAAAATTTATCAATTAATAATTTAATTACGGAGAAAATATTAACTAATTATTAACAATATTACTAGGCAATGAAATACCTAAAATTTCATTCTAATCAAATTTATAATTTCTACTTTAAATTAAAATTTTCACAATTTAACTATAGATTCCATATATACATGCCCAGTTCTGAATCTAATTTTTGTCCAACGAAACAAACCCGGAAAAGAAAAGGAATCATCATAGCTTGCGAGAGATTTGGACTTAGGTTGTTTACACAAATATGGAAACAATAAAAATAAAAATAATTAAAGAAGTTTACCTTGTAGAGGCAATTAACCGAAGAGTATCTTGAAAGAGAGAGAAAAATCATGGTAAAAGAGAGAGAGAGAGAGAGAGAGAGAGAGTCTTGTATATACATATATATAACATATATATGAAGTAAGTTTTTTTTTTTTTTTTTTCTCACCTTATCAAGGCATCAAGGCATGTGTATGTGCAAAGATTAAACTTAATGTGTTGTCCTTTTCTCAAAAGGATAACACATGAATTTTTATCCATTATCATCATTATTTTATTTATTTATTTATTATTATATGTTTTTAACTATTTACACAAGTACCCCAAAAATATAAAAATAATAATAATTATAACCCAAAAGTTCTTAAAATTATATTTTAAATAACTTAATGATCCCTAAACTTTTAAAATTCAAAAATTAAAATTAACATATTAACCCCTAAAGTTTTTAAAACCAAATTTTTAAATAGCGTAATAATCCCAAGGAATTGTTAAGGTAAAATTTAAATGTTATAATGGACCCTATTATTTTCTATTTGTTCTAAAATGCAATTATAATTATGCATGTGCAATAAAATTAGGTCTTACAATATTATTCACATATAGTTGTATGATTCTTGTCCTTGTCACTAACTAAAATCAAATAAAAATCAATCACCTTGCATAAATAAACTACGTGTTGTCTTGATTCTCAACAATCTAAGATACGTAGGCAACCCATGTACGGGTTCGGTCACCTATCCAATAAAAATTAGTTCATCTTGAACATATGAACTATGTTTTGACCTAATTCCCCATGTTAACCGAGATATGTAGACAACCTTTATAAGATTCATTCGTTAAAAAATAAAAATAAAAATTATTTTCAATTTATTTTATCTGTTGCTGCTGATAGATAGTTTAGTTTACATGTTTTCCTTAGATAAAAAAAAATGCATAAAAAAGACAAAAACTTAAAAATGGTAATTATTTTGTTAAGTGAAACCAAAGAAAATTACTTGGATATTGTTTAAAAGTGAACATTTCTTTAGACTGAGGTACCATTTTCGAACGGATGTCTTATGGTGCTTAAAACCTTCCCCGAGCATAATCAACTCTTGACATTAAAGAAATTTTTAGTACAAGATCTTTAACGAGTCAAAACACGGACCATTTCAAAATAAAAAATGAATTTATGAAATTTCAATGACCTAGCACACCATTTAACCTATGCAAGGTGGTGACTCTGTTTTCAATACAAATCTCAGCCCAAGCAATGTTTTCAAAATCGACACCTAAAAAAACCCTTGAAAACCATTTTTAAAAAATGAACAATTTTTGAGTATTCCGAGAGGGAGGAATAATACTTGTTTTTCCACTTGATATCTACTTCATCTGCTTTCAACAAAATTTAGGGTGCGTTAGACGGTTGATTGACAGGAGTACTAATCGACTGACAAGATCAGTAGCCTTTGGGTTTGAGCTTCTGGCCTAAAAGACCAACTGCCAATATGACCGGTCGACTAGTCCAGGGTGCTAAACGGTAAAAAAATAGGACCGTTGCAAGGAATCTGTTTAACTAACTGGGAATTCGGTCAACTGATAGGTCATGAATTAGATTGTTAACTGATTCATTTTTTTGAGATCTTCAACCCAAATACTATGATTTTGAACGTTATAAAACTTTATTTTAAGAGGATTTGAGTATATTTCGTATATATATCATGTATTTTGAAGATCCTATTAATTAGTCCTTATATTAATTGATTTTATGAGTTTAACCGGTAAAACTACTTCCTATATTTAAGAGTTTTGAATCAAAGAAGTTTTGGGAATTAAATTGAGTTTTTCAAAAAGTATTTTTAAATCAAATTTATCTGATTTGAAGGAGTATCATATTTGAGGTCTATATGAGACATTAATAGTCTTATGTTTTGAAAAATAACCATTATAGACATAACTTGAATTCTATAAATGTAGATCTACATTTTTTTATCATAATAATAATTAAGAGCAAGAGTTTTAATCAAGCATATTCATAAAGAGAGTATTATTTTTCCGAGAATATTTTTGAGATAAAAAGTTTTGTGTTGAAGAAATCGTTGTTATAGTTATTCCGGGTTTGAGTTTTTTTTTTTTTTATGATCTTCTAAAAGAAATCTCGATAAGATTGTTCTTGTTTACTTATTTAAGATTAATTGTGATTTAATTGATTTATATTCTTTAATCGAGCTAGTAGCATTTTGTGTGAAAAATCGTTTTTTATTTAAAATATCTTGAAAATCTTATGAAACAGTTTTTCTTGTGAAATTTGATTAAAATTATCTTTGTGATTGAATTGAGTAAAATAAGATTTATATTCTCACGTAGTTACATCATATAGTTTATCGGGACATTAATTGAGCATATATTGTATTAAGGTGGTAAAAACTCATGTGGGAGGAAATTTGATATTTTTCGTATTGGTGAATGCGAGATGATTACACACATTTGGCTCGGTGTCTAATAGGTTTAGTTTTGATTCCTAGCCTATAAAAGGATTAGATTTGATTCTGCCTATAATAGAATTAGGTTAGTTTTTAGCGTGATAAAAAGATAGATAAATTTGATTTTTAGCCAACAAAAGAATTAGGTATTTTCTTAGCCTGGAAAAAAGAAAATTGTAATGGTTTTATTTTGAGATGATGAAAAGAATTAGGTTAGTCCTTACCTTGTGAAAAGGATTTTAAATGTTTGGTTCTTACTTGGCAAAGAAATTAGGGTTAGTAAATTACGAAAACCCTGCGGGAGCTCAAAGGACTGGACATAGACAAGAGTATCATGCCAAACTAGAATAAATCTGCGTGTTCAATTTCTCTATCCCTATCTGTTTGGTTGTGTAGTTAGATATATACATTTTCACTAAAAATCAAGATAATAAATTGATAAGGAATTTTGGTGATTGCTTGTTCGATAATTATTTGTTTAAATTTTTGTAACTACTCAATTCACCCCTTCTTGGGTAGACCTGTGGGCCAACACCGTGGTTTCTTCCCGCCCCCAGGAAATGGCCCACCAATTAATTATCTCTACCACATCTTGTTTAACATTTAATGATTCAGTTTGTAGTTGAGGTCTTGATCGTTGTCTCCGATTTGAAGCCGTAGGCGAGACATGTTTCCCCTAGATGTTCCTTCATCCATTCTACAAATAAAAACTAACTATTTAGAATACATCAATATCAACAAAAACTAGTTAGAACCAAAAGCATTTACATGAGACAAAGCAGTCTAGCAACAACATGTACCAAGAAAACATAACGACGATACTGACACACATATATACAACACAAAAAAATGTTCAATTGTGGTAGACTAGTAGATCCGTCACAACATGTTTTGTGTGAACCTTTAGGTCTGTGTAGAAAGACGTTTCTCAAACCTGTAAGTTGGAACAACATCTCTAGTTGCGGATTTATAGGTCCGTGCAATCATAGATTTGCGCGGACCTATAAATTCGTCGCCAGAACATCAAGGCCTATATCTTGTTTTTTTTTTACCGGTAGAGAGTATAACAAAGCGATACGAACACCCTACTAATGTAAAATCTTAGGATTTATAAGCTAACACTTAAAATAACCATAAAATCCATAAAGAAAATTAAAATAACCTAAGATCTAATTGTATTGTAATGGAGTTTGAAGAACTTATTACCGGAAATGAAGATGAACTGCTGAATAAAATGCACCGGAGTTTTTGTAGACGATGGATGGAAGAGGGGTCGACGGAGTTGCTACGGAAACAAGAGGGACTGTTGGCTTGAACTTAGGGTGTGATCTTGAGAGGCGACAAAGAAAGTAGATGAGAGATAGAGAGAGGTGTAGGAACATTAGGGGTGCACATTTAGTAAGTAGCTTAATTTGTTTTTCTTTACAAAGAGGTTTAAGTAGAATATAGGGTGTTTATAGTTGGCAACCCAATCTAATTAATTATTTTTTGGGGCGTGCATTTGGCAATTCTTTATAAATAACAAAAAAAGGCATATCTATAGAATTACCCATTATCATTACATGTTATTGTGTGACATGACGTGTTTTGATTTCAGGACACGCTAAATAATTGTGTCGTGTTCGTGTTTCATGTTATTCTATCTGTGCTAGACCATGACACAATACGCTAACACAATTTTGTCGAGCTGGATTTGAACCAACATAGACATATTGCTAACAAATTTACAGTTCGTCCCCATTAACTGCTCGGGCATCGACCCAGCAAGAATCCATTTTAGACTGATTAATAATCCATGATCAACTCTTGTTCGTAGTACCCTAACCCCAGGGGAAGTTGAATCCCACTGCCTCCTTGAAAGAGAGATGTCCTGAACCACTAGATGATGGGGGCATACATGGCCAAGCCTTAGATGGCTTGGAAATGTTGTGTGTGCATGTGTCTGTGTCTGTGTGTTTGAGAGAGAGAGAGAGAGAGAGAGACGCGTATGAGGAATTGAAAATAGATGAGCCGATAACTAACTCTAATATTAAAATATTGTTTGATCTTAAACGGTATAAAATGTCTATTGAGACAAAACTAAACCAGTTTATTATATAGATAAGTCATATGTAATAAGTGTGTATATAAACTAAAAAAGATGTACAAATAGTCGCGAGGAGAGAGACTACTTCACCAATTGAGTCACAGTTATCTAACATATTCATACATAATGATTTTTTACAAAATGGTGACGAAACATATAACTTGTCCAAATATTTCCATTTCCCAAGTCGATCTTTTTCATGGCTCGATAGAAAATTTGATAAGTTAATGATTTTTTAGTGTTCAGAAATATGAGAGCAGCAAGTCAGAAAAGCCGGAGAAGCTAGTCCACTTACTTAGTCTTGACTTAGCTTTTACCCTTGCTCGGTAGAAAGATGTTGATTTCTCTTAACATATTACTGAGTTTAAACACCCAAAGCTCATCTTTTCTTGATTTATGATCTTGGGGAAACCAATCCACCTCTTTTTGTATATAAAAAAGAAATAGAAAGAGATAGCAGCCTATTGGGCTCCACAAAGGACCATCTCGTTATTCGCCATTCGGTAATCTCTTTATCCACTCATCTTGTTAACTGCGTTCAAGAGTTTTTATGTGTTTTCACGCCCTTTGAAACCCCCAAAAATGGACCAATTTTCGTAAGAACACATACAAGATTCATCACTACAAAAATAAGATAATGATACCCCTGCCATTAACTACAAATGGAGATAATAAGAATGTTTTTCAAATCGATGTCGATAGATCTAAAAAAATATTATTTAGATAATTTCTTTTTTCTTTTTCTTTTTGTATTTCGGATGTGAAGTCCATTTAACTGGGAAGAGACTACAGATGATTCGCTTTGAATGCTCATGTAAGCCAACTCGTAAGGTTAGAATGAACTTTTTCATGATAGCTCAAGGGGTTAATGAGATAGCGTCTTTCAAATGGATGTCAATACATCCAAAAAAAATATTATTCACGATCCCATGAAACTACCATTGAGATTCACTTGACTACTATCCATTAATTGACAACCCCCTTCCAGTTCTTCTTATCTGTCTTCCCCTTCATTTTTCTTAAGAACACTTATTTTTCTTAAGAACACTTACAAGATCTGTGACTACAAAAATAAGATAATGGGACCCGGCCATTAACTACTTCATTTATGAATTTCATCATCTGAGCTACAAGCCCTACCCCGTCGTCCACTGGATCTGTTTCCGGGAGTATTCTATAAAAAATGAACCTTTTCTCCCCCAATCCTTGATTTAGTTTTGACGAAAATCTAATAGTTCCGAATAGCGTATCAAAGCATCCCAATTTGAGTATTGAGTGTTCAAGCCTCAATATCAAATTTTTCCCTTACAAAAAAATCAGGGGGAAGGTAGATAGGAAGAACTAGAAGGGGGTTGTCTGTCAATGGATAGTAGTTAAGCGAATCTCAATGGTAGTTTCATGGGATTGTGAATAATATTTTTTTTGGAATTATCGACATTCATTTGAAAGACGCTATCTCATTAACTCTATGAACTATTATGAAAAAGCCCATTCTAACCTCAAGAGTTGACTTGGATGAGCGTTCAAAGCGAATCATCTGAAGTCTCTTCTCAGCTAAACAGAGTTCACAACCGAAATACAAAAAGAAAAAAAAGAAAAGAAATTATCTAAATAATATTTTTTTGGATCTATTGGCATCGATTTGAAAAGGCCCTTATTATCTCCGTTTGTAGTCTATTTCACTGCTGAAATACAAAAATAAAAAAAGGAAATTATCTAATTGTGAATATCCACGCATCTAAATATTTCTTAGAAGGGATTTTTGGAAGCTGCTGGTGTAAAACTTATAAAATGATATCATTACCACATTTTACCACTTACTACTGCTAGTTTACTCCTGGCATATCCAGATTACGGCATTTAGAATGCAGAAGAAAAACTATTTTATATCCTTATAAATGACGAATCTGGTACCTACGTCACTTTCTAGGTGCCAAACTTACTTCAAAATCCAATTTTTGATTACAAAATCTGACTTCAAAATCTTCTCTCTTTAAACCTACCGAAATGTTCGTATCTAAAATCGAGATTGTATGCTTATGATCTATATATGTGAATATCGATTCAAGTCCAAATAAAGAAATGGGAAAAAAAAAAAAAAAAAAAAGGAAAGGAAAGGGAATACAGCTGCACTCCCAAAAGGGGAAAACTCCATGCTGCACTCGCAAAAGGGGAAAACTCCATGAAGATCCATCAAAGTCTCGGCAAGCAATTGAAGGCGACTAATTATGAGATGAGTGAGAGAGAGAGAGGGGGGAGAGTGAGAGCTCATCCTCTTTTTCCCTCTCTCCGTTTGACAAAGCTAAAGAAAAGCAATAAAAATGGGGAAGCGTGTGTGTGAGAGAGGGGAGGGGGGTGATGATGGTGACAGGCGTCCTGGAGTTGCCACGCGGCTTTCTCTTAGTGGTTGGGGTCCTGGGGCTCTCTTCAAAACACCAACAACGCACACATACTGTGCCATGTCAGTGTTGTGTTTGTTTAACCCCAAAGTCCTACGACCCCGGCGAATCCGTATAATGTGCTCTCTCTCTCTTTCTCTCTCTAACTCTTTCTCTCTCTATTTTATTTCATTTGTCTCCCCGCTTTCTATCTCTTCATTCTCGTATCTGTCATCTGCTTGCTTCCGCAATACCCTAATCACTCTTGTCTTGAATCTCTCCGTGTATCAAGAATTCGGTATTCTGGGTTTATTGAATTTTACCCGGTGTTTATCGTATTTCGATCATTTGCTGGATTGCCTTGCTTCTTTCGCTATCTGGGTACTCATCTCTTCTTTGGTTTTACTGGTTTTTATGTAGATTTCTTTGTTGGTGCTCCAATTTCTTGCCATTTCAGCTGATTCTCGAGTATTTTGGTGTTCATTTTAATGTGGGAATTTGCTTGATTTCAGTAAATGATGCGGCGTTACTTCAATTTGTGCTAAAAAAAGTTGATCTTTTCGTGTAGTCCAGTGATTGGTTTTGGGTTCAGTAGAAGTTAAATGTATGACTATGTACTTGTTCGGATAATGGTGCTTTGATGGATCATTTAGTTTATTGAAGCGATTTTGATGGTGTACCTAGGTAGCTAGTATTGCATGCTAGATATCTGTTTCCTTGTTCTCTCTGAAATTTTGATTATAGATGTAAAAATGGCTGCCAACCCTATACAAACAGGTATGAGCTATGCTGGATTATTAATGATTGGTTTGACAATGCCATGCCTTTGGTTTTGTTGTTTTGATTTTACAAAATGTATCTTCTTCTATTAACAATTTGACAACTTCACTTAGGTCAGTTTATGCGGCTGTCGTATTTTCAATTTTTCATGAATATGCAAGCATTAGTTTCCTTTCTTGTATGGTAATTAATTGTGATTCATTTTTTTCAACTTCTACTTGCTTTTTTTTAATGAGCTGTATCCATTTATAAGTTTATAATTATTGCTTGTTTGGTATGTGTATCAGAAAACATTATCCTCGTTTCTACCGTTACCATTTACCTTCTTTAAGTTTTAGTTTGGATCTAATTTGGGTTTCAGTTAATGCTTTTATTTTTGTTCATCTAGTACCACTTACCAGATGAACTCTTGGAAACAACCTCTCTATATACAGGGGGAAGGCTCGTACATCTGACCCTCCTTAGACACCGCAATGGCAGGAGCCTTCGTGCACTGGGCTACTTTTTTTTTAGTACCACTTGCTTTCTGGTTCAGCTAGTTCAAATGATTCCTGGTTTTACATTAGGTTTCAGTTGCTGTAGTCATCATGGTTAAAGGTTCCTCATATGTTGAATATTACTCTCTCATGCATGCATGAGAACTGAATGCTCATGTAAAGAATGCTCACAGTGCATTAATGGCATGGGACTCACCGATATTCAGTTGCTTGGCTAACCATATGTTGAATACTCACAGTGCATTTTGTTTCTTTTGATTTTATGGCAGGAAGAGATTTGGAACATTGATGCCTAAAGGTCATTGACTTGCAACATTTGTATCTCCATGTCATTTATAGATGCGAGACTAAGGATCCGAAGATGAAGGAGAATGATTCAATAACTAGTAAAGTGATTAATAGAAATTGGGTGTTAAAGCGCAAACGTAAAAAGCTTCTTTGCAGTCCAGATATGTCCAATGGAAAAGACATTGATTCTAGACCCTCGGAATCTCCATCAAGTTCTTCAGCAAAATGTAGGCCTAAACATGAAGTAACATCTGATAGTTCTTCCAGCAAGAAGAAAGGAAATGATGGGGTGAGTTTTGTTTTCTTTCTTTCTTGTTACAAATGTTTAATTTGATGATAAACGAATCCCCTAAAGACAGGGCAGGATAAAATGTTCTCTTTAGGCATGGCTGTAGTACCAGGGCAAGACTCCCCCTAATAGATTGCTTCAAATCAGCAGCTCTTTAGTATCTTCTGCAAACTCTACTTGTTATCATTCATTGCTTTAGAAGGCACTGCTTGGACTTGTTTGGGGCTGCCCTCAAGCCACATGAGCTTTAGACATGGAAAGTTTGTTTTTTTTTTTTTTTTCCACTTATACCATTGGGCCTTTTATTTAAAGAAGTTCTCAATTCCCATTTCAAACAAAGAATTTATGAAAAAAAATATTAGCATTTTAACCAAAGTCCCAAACCTCATACGAAACAAATAATTTATGAGAACTGTTTGTATTTAACCGAACTAATTTCTGTATATAGAGAAAGACATTTTCCCGAAGAGAGATTTGATACATGTAATTTTTCCTTTATGGGATAGTTAAAAAGATTTGTTGCGTAGTGATCTAGTTTGACCTTGACATGTTTCACACATTTGAAGTATTCAACACTTTTAATTTTTTTTTTTTTAATTTTTTTTGAGGATGTTGGATCAACACATATTTATTTTTCATTTTACTCGATTCTATTTTAGCAAATATTATGTTCTTCTAGAATGTTTATGTATTTTTCTCTATTTTGGCAAATTTTAAATAGTTTTTATATTCTTTAATATATAACTTAATGAGGCTTACACCCCGTGCCTTGGGACTTGCGTGTTTCCTCATGGGAAGTGAAATGCCTCATATTTTACATCACAAATGTCTTTATTGTTCTTTTTTTTTTTTTTTTTTACTGGCGGTATTAGGGCTATACTTTTGCATTTATTGCATTTCTCAAATGAATGCAGTATATGTTGTTGGGGGCGTGAAAAATGGTAAACGTTTTGTAAGCTAGTATGCTAAATACTTCTTTTGTGAGTATTTACGCAATTCAAACTGTTTATGACTTTCGGTTTTCTCATTTCTTATGGCATCTAGCACTACTTTGAATGTGTCATTTGTGATTTGGGTGGCAACTTGCTCTGCTGTGATAGCTGTCCACGAACATACCATCTTCAGTGCCTAGATCCTCCCCTTAAGGTATGTTAAATTTATCCATAATAGTACTACTAATGGGTTTTCGTTTGTTTGAATCTTATATCCACTTTTTGTTTTTATGTCTATTTTAAGCGCATTCCAACGGGCAAGTGGCAATGTCCAGCTTGCAGTTCAAAAGGCGATTCGATTGAGCAAATGAACCATGTATATCCCATCTCAAAACGGGCAAGAACAAAGGTTACGATTGGGAAATCTAAAATTGGAAATAAATCATCTGGTGCTGACAAGATGTCTCATATCTTTGGAAGCTCCATAATTGGAAAGAAAAGATCGTCAAGTAGGGGAAACCTTTCCTTATCTCATCAAGCTCAAACTGTCAAAAAAGAGCAGGTCTCTTCCGGTCTAGATTTACCCTCTGGTGCCAAGCCAAGTCATCCATCCCGTGATGGGTCTGTAGGAGGTAGTTCATCAGAAGTTAATTCATCGGATGTCAATGTTGATGACAAGAATAAATCTGACTTGCCTTCTGTTGAGACGCCTGAGGAAATGAAGTTGATTTCTCCTGCTAAGGAACTCTTTTCATCTGGGCTTCTGGGTATTGGAATGAATGATTTAGCTTCTGAACAGAAGCCTGAATTATCTTGTAGTAATGAATCTCCAAAAAACAAAGTTGTTTTGGTGGTAGATGCTGGCAAGCGGAAAGCCAAAAAAAGGAAGCATAAGGATGGTATTAATGTGAGTCAGAAAAAGTCGAGGACCAGTAAAGGTAAATGTGGAGCAGATTCTTCTCGGAATCGTGGGTCTAGATCCAATTCTGCATGTCCAGGAACTAGTAAATCAAAAAAGACATCCAAGACAGTTAACAATCTTGAATCATCTGCATTTCTTTCAAAGGATGTTGAGGAAGAGAGTGTAGATGTCATTCAAAAAGATGAGGTGTTATTTCTCATCTTATATTCTCTTTAGTTTGGTTGCCTATTCTAGTTGTTATATCTGTCTCGCGTTTTTTTATATTGTTTTTGTGGATTTTATCTTATATTGTAAATTCTGAAGGTTACCCGTTCTTTTTTTTTTTTTTTTTTGGCCTAGTAAGATTACCTTTTATGTTCATCTCCACTTTTATCAATTTGATTCTTATGCCTCTCCTTGATTGTCAATTGGCAATCACCCCCTAAACAATAGGAAATAGAAAAAAGAAAGAAGAAACACAAGTTAACTTGAATTTATTACCTTTTATATGTGTGTACGGATTGGTGCCCATGTAGCATAAATTCTTCTGATATCCCAATGGACTGGAGACCGAGACGAACCCGCGTGGATTCTCTAGGGATTCGTATCCAACTCACACCCATGTTTCTGTATACATACTCAAAATCCAAGTCACAACACTCATATCCGTGCTTCCTGATTTGGTGCAACGTGACTTGTGACTTTTTGACTCCATTGATCTCAAAAATAATTTTTATCCATTTAGATGTGCTTTTTAGAGCCATCAATTTTGGCAATACTTGATTAATGCACACGTGTGCTTGTGTCTTGGCTGCCCTTGAGATTGTTAGGGTTATACTGCTGATATCAAAGGTATGCATATGACTGGAAGATATGAAACAAGTTGTTTTGATACCAAAATCAGGCTTTTTTTTTTTTTCCCGTTTATCTTTCCATTTCATTTACTCTGTATAATCTGTTACTTATCTTCGAAAGCGTCATACTTTTACCTCCTTTTAGCTGGTCTACAAAAAAAGCTGCCGGTTGAAGTTTTGAGTTTTTTTTGAGATGTCAGCTGTTGAAGGCATCAAGCAGATGAGATATCTGCATATGGATGTGGTTCGGTAGTTGACCACGTAGCATTTTAATAAAACTACGATCGTCAATTTTTTACTAAATGACGCTTGATAAATTAGGTTAAAGAAACCAAAGTAATTAAAGGCACGCCTGTGCTCAGGGCTCAACAAGTATAGCTATGGCGCGAGGTTGGCTCCTTCAGCAGGGAACGAGCCTTGCAGGCTTAGGCTCAAGGCCCAAAGGCCACACAAGGGCATGTCCGGCTTGTATTGCTTGCATAATTGGGCGCACATGATAACCTCGTATAGATTATTGATACTTTTTATGCTCGTACATTAAGAACAATTATTTTAATTTCTTCTCTGTATGATTTTTTTAATTACTAAGATTCCTATAGCTTAACTTACACTTTAATTGATTAGAGAAGAACTTTTGATCAACTAATTAAATTGTTTGACAATACTTCCTAATTTGTACGGTGTCCTAAACCTGCATATGGAACAATCTATTGTTCATGCGATTTTATGTTGGTGTAATAAATGCACTCAATTCTCAGAGTTTTACTTTAATGACATGCTGTTGAAATCTGTCACTATGCTCTTGCTGATTCCCATTGTGTTTCATTAGCATCTATTGTTCTGGTTGTTATTGGTATCATAACGGTTGGTATCTCTTTGATGCAGATGCGTCAGGATGAAGCAGCGCATTTCTCACATGAACTACATGGAGGAAAAATTATAGTTGAAAATGTAACATTTGAAAATCAGATTGCTTGTGAATCTCAACAGGTAAAAGTAAAGTTATTGAAGTAGGACATGGGAATTGTTAGAATTCCACATCGAATCTATGAAGTTTCCCAAAGTAGTCTACATATGAAAAGAGCTACTCCACTTGATACCATATAGTTTTAGGTTGGAACCTCCTATCTGATTGTTTGAACTTCTCTCATGTTTTCATTTTTATTTTTTTAATCGCATCACGTGCAAGGCGGGGTTGCACATGAGGGTGAATGTTAGAATCCCACATTAAATTTGTGAGGGTTTGCAAAGTAATCTATATATGAAAAGAGTTACTCTACTTGATACCATATGGTTTTAAGTTGGTACCTCCTAATAGAAATATACTTGTATAGTTGTAGTTGTATTGCAGCTGTAGGACTATGCTTTTTGCCCCTTTCTCCTCTTTTTTCTCTTCTTCTTCTTCCCTTTTTTTTTTTTTTTTTTTTTTTTAAAATGTAAACTGCAATGGACCTTAGTTTGCTTTCTGTTATTCCTGTAAGGTACAGGTTGATCGGGTTTTGGGGTGTCGGGTGCAAGGTAATGGGAATAAGTCTTCACCTAGGAGCTGTCCAATGAATGCAACTGATGTGCCATTTGAGGATTTACTGATTCCAGACAACAGAAATAGATTATCAGAGGAAAATCAAAGCTATGTTGCAGGTTCAGATGGAGGAGCTGCCAAAGATATTGTTGAGGATTCTCAGAATATTATGAGCCATTCTGATGTCACGAAGAGCAATAAAAATGATGTGAGAGTGGATAAGCTGCGTGTGTACAGAAGATCGGTGACCAAAAAATGCAGAGAAAGGTATCCCATGGATTTGGTGAGAGAGGAGAATAAAATTTTTTGTTCTACTGCCATAAAAGGTAAAAATCCAGATGGCTTTATAGAGATTACCGAGGATTTGGCAAAAACATCTGAGAAGATTTTATCTGGAGAGAATGCTGATGTGAGTTCAAGATGTTGTGACAATGGAGAGCTTCCAAAAGATTTTGAAACTCCCGTCTCTGATGAAATTGAGGAAGCTAAGAGGGTACACATATCATCGAAAACAAACAGCAGTCCTCAAAAACAAAGTATGGACTCCGTCTCGGCTGAAGCTGCATTGCCTGATGGGGTGGCAGTCTCATATGAGTTTTTAGTGAAGTGGGTAGGGAAATCTCACATCCACAACAGTTGGGTTTCTGAATCCCAGTTGAAAGTTCTGGCCAAGAGAAAGCTGGACAATTACAAGGCAAAATATGGAACTGGAGTCATAAATATTTGTGAGGAACGGTGGAAGATGCCTCATCGTGTGATTGCTCTACGTTCCTCTGCAAATGGTCTGGCTGAAGCTTTTGTAAAATGGACTGGTCTTCCTTATGATGAATGCACTTGGGAAAGAATAGATGAACCTGTTATTGCTAAGTCATCCCATTTGATTGAACTGTTTAATCAGTTTGAGCGTCAAACACAGGAAAAAGATGCTGCAAAGGATGTTAATCCGAGGGGGAAGGTAGATCTTCAGCAAAATGAAGTAGTCACTCTCACTGAGCAGCCTAAAGAATTGAAAGGAGGTTCTTTATTTCCTCATCAGCTCGAAGCATTGAACTGGTTGCGTAAGTGCTGGTATAAATCCAAAAATGTGATACTTGCTGATGAGATGGGACTTGGGAAAACAGTATCAGCCTGTGCTTTTATATCCTCCCTATACTTTGAATTCAAAGCTAGGTTGCCATGTTTGGTTTTGGTTCCTCTGTCGACAATGCCTAACTGGATGTCAGAGTTTGCATTATGGGCTCCTTACCTGAATGTCATCGAGTATCATGGTTGTGCAAAAGCAAGATCTATGATTCGCCAATATGAATGGCATGCTAGTGAGCCCAGTGGGATGAATAAGAAGTCGTCTTCCTATAAATTCAATGTTCTTTTAACTACTTACGAAATGGTTCTTGCTGATTCATCTCATCTACGTGGAATTCCTTGGGAAGTTCTTGTGGTTGATGAGGGACATCGCCTAAAAAATGCAAGTAGTAAGCTTTTTAGCTTGCTTAACACATTTTCATTTCAACATCGTGTGCTGCTGACTGGTACTCCTCTTCAAAACAACATTGGCGAAATGTACAATTTGCTTAACTTTTTGCAGCCGTCTTCATTCCCTTCTCTTTCTTCATTTGAGGATAAGTTTAATGATCTTACAACTGCAGAAAAAGTTGATGAACTGAAAAAACTTGTGGCTCCACATATGCTTCGGAGGCTCAAAAAAGATGCCATGCAGAATATTCCTCCTAAGACTGAACGAATGGTTCCTGTTGAGTTGTCATCCATTCAGGCTGAATACTACCGCGCAATGTTAACAAAGAACTATCAGATTTTACGTAACATAGGGAAAGGAGTTCCGCAGCAATCAATGCTGAACATTGTGATGCAGTTAAGAAAGGTTTGCAACCATCCCTATCTCATACCAGGCACTGAACCTGATTCTGGATCAGTAGAGTTCCTTCATGAAATGCGTATAAAAGCTTCGGCAAAGCTCACTCTTCTGCATTCTATGCTTAAGTTGTTACATAAGGAAGGCCATAGAGTGCTTATATTTTCACAGATGACAAAACTTCTTGATATTCTTGAGGACTATTTGAACTTCGAATTTGGGCCCAAAACATTTGAGAGAGTGGATGGTTCAGTTTCTGTGGCTGACCGTCAAACAGCAATTGCGCGTTTTAACCAAGACAAGAGTCGCTTTGTCTTCCTATTATCAACACGATCTTGCGGCCTCGGGATCAATTTGGCGACTGCTGACACTGTCATCATCTATGACTCTGATTTCAATCCGCATGCAGATATCCAAGCAATGAATCGTGCGCATCGAATTGGACAATCAAAAAGACTTTTGGTGTACAGGCTTGTTGTTCGCGCTAGCGTTGAAGAGCGCATCTTGCAGCTTGCAAAGAAGAAACTGATGCTTGATCAGCTTTTTGTTAACAAATCTGGATCTCAGAAAGAGGTGGAAGATATCCTTCGATGGGGAACTGAAGAACTTTTTAATGATCTTTCTCGCACAACTGGGAAAGAAACTGGTGAAAACCAGTTGAATAAAGATGAAGCAGCTACGGAAATAGAGCATAAGCAGAAGAGAAAGACTGGTGGCCTGGGTGACGTCTACGAGGATAAATGTACTGATGGGAGCACAAAGATTATTTGGGATGAGAATGCTGTTCTGAAACTGCTTGACCGTTCGAACCTCCAGTCGAGTTCACCTGATAACATTGATGGTGATCTTGAAAATGATATGCTTGGCTCAGTCAAGGTATTGTTTATCCGTTTCTGTTTTATGATATTTATGATTGTTTTTTCATCATTAGAGGGAAGCCTGGGCGCAGCATCAAGGTTTTCTAGGGGAGGAGCTTATTGTGGTTTTGATTCACAGAGACATTGTCTGTTCTCATTACAGAGGACTCTACCCAAACTCCACAATATTGGAGGCTTGTGTTGCTTTTTTATGATAATCTTTTCTTCAGTTTTTCTAAGTATTAGGATAACCTAGACTCACTGCATTTAGTATGAAATTATTTTATTATATGATCCAATTGGCCCATTAAATTGGAAGTTTCTCCATATTTGAAGTTGTTGTAGAATGAATATGTATTTTTCTTTGGTGGAAGGGTGTGTGTGTGGAAGGTTTGGGGGTGCAAGAAGGTTCAGAGAGTGTGGGGTGTGCTGAGGGTAGAGGTAGCTGTGAGGATATATGTGCTTAGGGTTGGAGATGTGGAGGTGTGCATAGAGGGTTGAAATTCCAGTTAACAATTTGAGGCTGGAAAGTGCAATTCTATCTTTTTGAACTAGAATCCAATTGTGCTGAATTTGGGTTAGAATTTTGATTCAAATGCCAACTGCATACACAAAAAGGCTAAATATGACCCAAGTGATCCAATTCCAAATCCTACCCTAAGTTCAAGGCTGAACCCTATTGTGGAAGCCAATTGGATCCTTTGGGGAAATGATAGTTACCTCCATGTTTTCGAGTTAAGAGGACGCACATGTCTTATAAATTTTCAACAGGAACTGTATGTCCCGCGTTTTGGGAAATGATTCCAATTAAGTACACGAGTTATCTATTTTGAATTGACATTGTTTCTTTGTACTGTGTCCAAATTTGTATGTGATTTTTCAATTCATCTTTGTAATTACTCGATTGTAGGTTGATACGCTTTATTGGGAGATGTGGTGCCGGAACAGAGCATCGTCGTAATTGGAGCTCTTTGTGCTAATAATAATAATAAACAAAAAAACCAGTGGCAAACTTTTTATTTTATAGAATTTAGGTCGTGTTTAGTTGGATGGAGTTGGAGCCTCGTAATTGGAATTAGAAATGAATGCATGCACAAATCTAAAATTTACTTGTGTTCATTTGGAATTCTAATTCCTTCAGTTCCGTGCTCCCAAATGCTACCTTTTTTCCTTTTGCCAAAAAAAAAAAAAAGACTTACAAGTACAGTTGAATTAGAACTCAGCAGGACCTGAAGTGTAAGTTAACAAAGGTAGTTTCCCTCAGTCTATAAGATTGTGTTCGGATAAGGAATTTTTTAGATTCATGATATTTAAAAATGATGTCATTTGGAATTTTAAAATCTTATAAATTCATTGTCCCTAGTATAGTATTTGAAATTGAAATGTATTAATGTAATTTCAGCTCGAAATGGAGAGGTATAACGCATTTCCGGAGGATTTACATAAAAAACACATCTTTGGGGGTATTTGGTAATGTCATTTTACCCCTAATCCCATATCAAAATTCTAAGGAATAAATTCCTTTTTCAAGTGGTGGTAATTTGAACTTGTGAATTTTGGAAATCTCTTATCAAAATCAAATCCTCTCCCAAAATCCTTCATTCAGACACACCCAAACATTTGTCATTACCTGCCATTGATGCTGAAATTTGGTTCAGGGAAAAGAGCTCGACCACCGATGAACCAACAAAACAACGCTTAGCATTGGGGGTTTGGTTCCTGGTGAGGCTTCTTCAGTGTGAGAATAAGTTGACCGTTCTTAAGAGGTAAATGCTGCAGACAATTCAGAGAGTTTTTGGGTTAAGAACTAGTTGAACTCAGCTACCTTTCACTGATGTTGATGTCAGGGAATATAGACGTGTCAGTCGAGCTAATTCGGTTGTTGTTCCCCATATTTCGGTGAATTAGACCCACATCCCCCATATATCGGGTGATCTAGTATTTGTTACGCTTACCTATTGTGGACCCCGATTTCTTTGGGGAGTGGGGCCACCTTGTAGGTTTAGTCAAAAAATGATCAGGCGGCTCCAAAATTGCTCCATAGAGGGGTAGTTAGATTCTTCCTTTTGTTTTGGCCATTGGGCTGAGGAAATCAGGGCTCGGATGGATGGATCTGAGCTGTCTAGAGATTCTCGTGTGTTGGTAGGGCCTAGGATAGCTCGTCTAGGTTTTTTTGGGCCTCATATAGCTTGGCCCAAGCCCCCTGGGGTGGATCTCAGCCTGTTTGTGGCGCAGGTTGAATTTGCTGACCCACCCTGACCTGAATATTATGAATAACTTGGGCTCAGTGGACCCATACCGAACTTAACCATATCAATTTTTTTTATATTTTAATTAGTAAACGACAGCAGGAGTGGACTTTGAGGTGGTTACCCAGTGGGAAACGCATAATTCTGTACCTTTTTCTCATTGATCCCTTGTATGTCTATACTAGTTCAGTTAATGAATGTCTCCAATTGATATCGAACTTGCAATTCAAGCACCACCACTTTTCTGTCAAGGACAAAGTTATATTTTTCCAGCAAGTTAATGCTGTGGAAATTTTTTGCTTAATTGCAATTTTCAATAAAGAGAAAAATTCATGTGCATGGAGAGGAACATTTTTTGTTTCATGCTCCAATCATTTTTCAAGTTAAATACATTCTTTTCGTAGTGATAGGGTTCGAAACTTTGGTTTTGTTTTTGTTTTTATGGGCACTTTTGAACTTGGAAGACATGCCATAACTGTACATGTTTTCTTTCCTTGGAAGACATGCCATAACTGTACATGTTTTCTTTCCTAGTATATCTTAGCTTGTGCTATTGCTTTCATTCACTTTCTTTGGTCTTTTCGTACTTCCTCGCCTTTTTCCATCTTATTTGTCTTCATTGCTATGCCATCAGTTATATCAACTTTTAATGATGGAATCATGACTATTAATATTACATGTGTAGCCATTTTCTCTTTTAAATTGTCATATTTCTGTTGGTGTTCTATTTCTCTCTTTTCTCGAGCTATCCTATCATTTTTTTTACCATTCATGAAGCTTTTTCCTTAATATTTGCATTTTCTAAGAATTGCAACGTCATTCTAATATGTTCATCATTGTTCCATAAATGTTTTTCTTTGTCTTCCCAATTAGTCCCTGGAATGGAATGATGAATCAACAGAAGAAAAGGGGGCAACTGAGTTGCTTCCCGTGATGGCTGATGATGCATGTCTGCAAAATTCTGAAAAGCAAGAAGAAAATTTGGTCAGCAGTATTGAAGAAAATGAATGGGACAGGCTTCTACGTGTAAGGTACATTTGCTCTCTCAATCACCTTTTTCATTGTTTCACGGTTTCATTCCTTAGGCGATTGGAACTGTGTCAACTTGTCACTTCTACGTCGGTAGCTTTGATGTCTGACCATTCTATGTATTGGCTTTACTTATTCGACTATTTTTTTGCATGACAATTAGTAACAAGTACCATAGGGGATTCAACTATAAAGGTTGTAACTGCTCAGCATGTTTACTTTTTTTTTTTTTTTTTAAATATATATAAATATATTTAAAATTACCTAAGCTAGTATCTGTGTCCTTGTATTTTCGACCCAAATTGGTTTCTTGGAAAGGATCTCGCGCTTTTGACAACAGGAGGTTTGGATATGTCAATGATTTTCTTCCAGTCAGTTCATATTGCAATAATCATCTGTGTGAACTGTGAACCTATACTTGAATCGAATCTCTCTTACTGTTTCTCCTTTTTAATTACAATATATTTTATTCCTGAATTCATGTCATAAGTAATTTAACTACCTTAGAGAAAAGTTTTAATTACTACTTTTGGAGTTAATGATTCTATATAGTTTGTTGTGGGATTTTTTATTTACTGATTGGGGGCTGTAGATGGGAGAGATATCAAAGCGAGGAGGAAGCAGCTCTTGGCCGAGGGAAACGGCAACGGAAAGCTGTTTCTTACAGGGAAGCATATACTACACATCCCAGTGAAGCATTAAATGAGGTACTACGACTTTCGCATGAAAGATAATTATTTTAATCAGCGTGCAGGTCTATCCTCGTTATGTCTGCAAAAAAAAAAAAAAAAATAGAACACGAGGATGTTTATATAATAAAAGTGTGAAAACAATACAAAAATCCTAAATAATGTAGGAATGAGAAAAATATCCTTTAACACTCACCCTCAAACTGAAGTATATATATTGTATGCTCCTAACTTGTTGCAAATGTATTTTACCCTTGAGGCCCCTAATCGTTTGGTAAATAAATCAACTAACTGATCAATTGAATTCACTTGTCTGGTCTCAATCAACTTCTCCCAACAATTTCTCTCGTATGAGGTGGCAATAAACTTCAATGTGTTTTGTTTTCTCATGGAAAACTGAATTGGATGCAATGTGAAGTGCTACTTGATTATCTCATACTAGATCCATCGGTGAAGAATGATCAAATCCAAGTTCTTCCAACAAATGTTTCAACCATCTTAGCTCACAAGTAGTATAAGCCATGTCCTTTTATTCTGATTTTACACTTTATTGGGCCACTACAGTTTGTTTTTTACTTTTTCTAATGAGATGAGATTACCTCCAACGAATACATCATAACCCATAGTAGACTTTATTGGGCCACAACTAGGTGCACCTTTCAAATATCTTGGAATGCAAACCACTGCTTCCCAGTGACACGTCGTAATATGATCCAAGAAATGGCTAATAACACTTACATCAAATGAGATATCAGGTCTAGTAGCAGTTAAATAATTTAACTTCTTGCTAACCGTTTGTATTGCCCTAATCTGTCAATATTTCTATCTAATCTGCATGCAGTTTTGTGTTTGAATCCATAGGCGAGTCAATGGTTTGACTCCTAAGATTCCTGTTTCGTTCAACAAATCAAGCACATATTTTCTTTGAGATAGATAAATGCCTTTGCTAGATGGAGCAACCTCAATCCTCAAGAAGTACTTCAATTGGCCTACATCTTTCGTCTAATACTTAATGTGCAAGAATAGTTTGAGTGCTTGAATCCCACTATGTTCGTCCCCTATTATCACAATATCGTTCATATACACGATCAACAATATTTTGCCTATTGCAGTATTCCTGCAAAATACTGAGTAATCGATGTGGCTTTGAAGACTGAACTCAGTGACCACATGATTATATCCCTCAAACCATGCTCGAAGAGATTGTTTGAGGCCATTGATGAATTTCTTCAAACGACACGCCAACGCACTCCCCCTGAACAATGAATCCCCTAGGTTGCTCCATATATACCTCCTCAAGTAAGTCTTCTTTAAAGAAGACATTCTTGATATCTAACTGATATAACAACCAACTGAAGAAGACCGTGAGAGAGATGAAAAGATGAACAAATTTGCGCTTGGCAATGGGTGGAAAGGTCTGAGAGTAGTTAGGGCCATATATCTGGGTGTACCCTTTAGCAACTAAGCGATCCTTGAGTTGATCAATTGTACCATATGGATGAATTTTAACCGTATACACTCATTTACAACCAACAATTGTCTAGCTTGGTGGAAGAGGAACAAGATCCCAAGTACCATTCCGGTGTAAGGTAAGCATTTCCTCCCCCATTGAAGTCTTCCACTAAGAGTGAGAAAAGGCCTCTGAAATAGTATTAGGAAGAGAAACAAAATCCAAAGAAGGAACAAAGGAGGAATAGGAAGGGGATAAATGCGCATATGAGACAAAATTAGAGATAGAATGTGCAGTACAAGAGTGCTTACCCTTCCGAACAGCAATAGACATGTTCAACTCGGCTAAATCGGATGTGAAAGGACAGGCTGGAAAGGATCCGTGGACACGGGGACAACAAGTGCAACAACGGAGGTAGAAGGGGTGGACATGGCCTTTTGACGACCGGAGTACACCCTGCGGAGGAGGACCAGAGGAACAACTGGGGTGATTGGGGTTGATGTGAATGGAAGGTAGGCTTGGTAAGGGAAAGATAATATCTAGATCATCGAGAGAGGTCGGCTTAGAGAAATAAGGAACAAACTCAAAGAAGGTAACATTAGCACATACAAACGCATGACGTGAAGACGGACTCTAACAACGATGCCCTTTTTGAGTACGGGAATAGCCTAGGAAAATATATTTTAAGGCGCGAGGGTCCAACTTGTCCCCGACCAAGACTAAGCTGATGAACAAAGCAAAAATATTAAAAAATATGAGGAGGTAGGCCGAAGAGTGGAGCACGAGGGAAAAGAAGAGAGTGTGGGATCTTGCCATTCAGGGTAGAAGAGAGTAAATTGTCCAATGTATCCAAATTAGTCCAACTTCATACCTTTCCATGGCGAATTCAATTCATCTCATAGAGGAAATGAAATACTTAGCCCCGCAGACCGGCAAAATTATCTAATGCTGATGATCAAAGAGGGTATGCAATTAGTTAGGTAGTAATCCGTAAGGACTGCATCACCCCATAATTGCTTAGAACAAGCATTTCAAATAATAGGATACAAATTACTTCAAGAAGATATCGATTTTTACCCTCGGCGACCGCGACTCCATTTTGTTGTGGGGTGTGAGCGCAAGATGACTAATGAAAAATACCTGATTGTGACATGAAAGACGTAAAGGGGGGTGAGAAATATTCACAAGCATTATCACTTCGGAGTACACGCACAGGCAAAGTTCCAACGCTTATGTGTTACAATCATCTTAAGAAAGAAATTGTTCTTCCCTTTCACTATTCTTCTCCTTCGATTCTCCTCCATTTTGCAATGAGTCTCCTCTAAGCTTCGACTATTTTTTTTTTCTTTCTGTTATTGATTATTTATTTATTTGTTTAACTTGTTTGTTTATTAT
The DNA here is from genome assembly GCA_016647705.1 of Eucommia ulmoides. Lineage (NCBI taxonomy): Eukaryota > Viridiplantae > Streptophyta > Magnoliopsida > Garryales > Eucommiaceae > Eucommia > Eucommia ulmoides. The sequence goes on from CM028337.1 coordinate 22,726,122, forward strand.
TTGTTTAACTAATTGTTTATTTATGTAACAAAATTTGGTTTTATTAGGATTTTAGATTTTAATAAAATTTTGGAATGGTTAATTTGGATTCCTGATTGACTGAATTTATTTGAAAATTTTATAAGTTAATTCATCTTATTTATTGGATCACATATGACTTGCGAGTGTGTTTTAATTTTTATAATTGAAATTTAGTTTATAGTTTTATTTGTTCATTCTATATTTGCAATATATTAATGCTATAAATTATTATTATTATTTTTAATGTCGTGCGCCTAGCTTCGCTCAAGCTAGTGCCTCTCCTTGTGCCTAGGCTCCGGGGGACCTTGTGTGCCTCTAGAGCCTTTAACAATTATGGTAATTCCCCCTCGACAAGGATTTAGAGATACTGGATGGCTTTTTGGTGGGTCAAAATAATCTTGTTGTTTATTTTGATAGCATTGTATCTGTATGTAGACATGTTGAATAAATCCTAGTCATTCTATTAAACAGACATTTAGAGCCCTTGGATAACATTTGTGAAGGTTTTAGTGATTATATTGACCATAAATATTAAAACAGCACACATTTTGCCCACGCTAAGTGTTAAAAAAAATGTAGAAGTGGTTTAATGTGATTATTTGAAAGTGTGTGTGTGAGGGAGAAGATAAAGAGGGGTAAATGTGAGGAGAGAGAATTGAAAGTTAAAAAAGTGAGGAGAGAAAAGAATTTGAAAATTATTTTTTCAGAATAATATAAGTATAATTTAAAAAAGAGGCGATATTATGTGGATTGAGAATTGTAAAACATTTAATGTAAAATAGTTTTTGCATTGTATTGTAAAAAGAATAAATAAGTTCTTTTTTTTTTTTTGGAAAACAAAAAGTTTGTAATTATAACCTAAACCAAATGCAACATAAACAACTTGAGTACAGTTTGAGATGCATAACCTCACTGAGATTGGCTTCTTCACCACAGTTAGAGTTGTGTGCATGTTCATTGTAATATGTTCAGCAGACTCTATAATTGCAATTGTAGAGTTATAGCCTTGCAGTTATACTACAAATTGTATATGTCAGTGGACTCTCCCTTAAAGTTGCATATGTATCATTCCAATACTTCTTTTGACCTTCGCATGTCTTTGTTCAATTTTTTCAAATGAATCAATTAAATAATTCTTGTGGTTAATTCAATTTAAGTTCACTGATGGGCCCATCTTTTTATTTTTCATTTTTAGCGTTCCATTCTTAGTTGTTATTCCTTTTTACTGAATTTTTAATTAGAGAACTACTAAATAATAATAAAAATTAGTTTATTTTTAGTTGAACTTTTATATTTTAGTCGAACTCACCAATATGAATAGGAATTTTATAATTCTTAGTGTTTTTACTGATTTTTTTTTTTTTTTTGGTTTTTTGGGTAGTAAAATTTATACTGCTACTGACTGTTTAGTAGAATTGGATTTTTATACGGTCTTTTAGGCTGAATTTACTAGACTGGATTTTATACTAAATATTTAAGAGACTTCTACAAAATTGAAGTGATTTGTATTGAAAATCAATACTGTAGAAATTGCACTGATCTTGAAGTCATTTTCTACTGACATTTCTTACTACATATTTCATTTACCATTTTTGAAATTTATTTAAATTATCTATCAACAATGATACCTGTTTTAAAACAAGTACTCGACGAATAGATTCTAAATCTTCAAATTTCATTGAAAATGGAGTTGCGTCTCCAAAGTTGTAGCATTTTCATTATTACTTTTTTTTTTTTCAAAAATTTTCGTCAGATTTACTGGTATTTAAAATCAGGTTGTTGATTTTGTACATACGGGCATTTGGTCTACGATAAGTATTGGAAAATCGAAGTGGAAAATGTGATGGAATATTTTTCCTATGAAGTTCACAACTAGGATATGTTACCGATTGACACCCTTTGTTTCCCCATTTTTTTCCCAGTTAATTAGACTCTTGAATAATTTGCATTCTATTTGATTATGAAATTTTAGAATTTTTGAAAGTCTCATCGCTCGCCTTTCTTTTTGCCTTGACCTTTTAAACACCGCTTGCAATTGGCTGGTGACAAGTTAGTTCTACTGCTTGAGATTGCTAAAGTATTGTATCGAGTGCTGAAGAATATCCTTTTCAAAGTTATCTGTTTGCTTACATGTCTGCTGGAAATCATACTTAGTGTAGTTCCCATCTTTTATCCATTGTTTTTTATATGACAAACAAAGTAGTTTATCAGAAAACGAAATATGTGACTCTTTATTGTGCATGTGTCTGAAGCGTTGACAAATCAAAGCGGCTGCATTAGAACTCCACCCTGTTTAGTCTTATTCCATATTTTGATTCGTGATAAAACAGAGCGGTGCAGAAGAGGAGACAGAGCAAGAACCGGAGCCACAACGGGAGTATACGCTTGCTGGACGAGCTTTCAAGGCAAAATAGTGAGTTTCAGATACTCTAGTTTTTTATTGTGTTTTCAAGTTTACTTTGATGAATTGGATTTTGAACACTTCATCACAGGCAACAAATTAGAATAAATAATCCGACTTTTGGCTAGTGTTTCTGTTTTGTTTTTTCTATTATTTTTGGTTTGCATTCCCAGGAAACTTTGAAGAAAAAAAGGAAAAACAGAAACAAAAGAATTATGTTTCTATTCTGATTCTAAGAATACAATCTAAACATCGGGAACAAAATATAAACACACACAAACACATATTGATGGAGGATGTTTCGGGAAATCCCGAACATTATCCAGGCCAATAAAAAATGCACGAAGTAATATCATGAGTAGAGGGCACTCCAAGCCTTGATCAGAGTCCCAACGAGAAACCGAAGGACGACCTCTGCTCGGGACTATCTGAGACCTAGGAGCAAACTCCTTAGCCTGGGTCCTAAACTACTGCTTGGGACTTGCTTCCACTCTCATCAAATAAGGAAGAGGATACAGAGGACGCGTTCAAAGACACTAACGCCTCAATCCTACGATCTCGGGGAGGATTAGGAGGGATTGGCACGATTATTGGAGACTTGCCCTCCAAGTCACACCACATTTATAAATATGAGGGGGACATTGCTAAGAGGTAAGTTTGTTCACATTTCACTAGTTGAAACTCTACTGAAATTTCTCCACAACTTGAACCATATTAATTCTTACACTGGATGTGCAACGCTGGCAGGCCCACCCGTGTGTGCATTGTTGCAGGAACCCTTGCTTGGATTGAAGGTGTCTCTATGATGATTTAGTTTTGGACATCATGACAATTAAACAGGAAGCAGAGAGACATCAGATTCACATTGCTAACCTGAGCATCGGTCAATCTAGTGAATCCAACACTCTATTGTTGGCAATGATGAGGGAAATTAGAGATATTTCCCAGATGACTGTATGCAGTGGCTAACTAGATAGACCTAATCACCACATCCGCCACCCTTGTCGCAAGGGTATGTGCCGCCCTACAACGAAGCTCAAACCATCGTTGATGAGGGGAAGAGAGCCAGTCTAGAACAAGGTTGGGGGGAGGAGTTGAAAACAATGCGTCAAGAGTTGAGGTGCGAGCTACAGTAACTGCGTTGGGAACGAGATAAGATATTCCTTTTGGGGGAGAAACCCTGAGGTGAGCATTGGGCTCCACCACCCAAGAAGACTTTGAGCATATACTCTAGGCTCGAACCTCGAGTACTACAAGCCCGACAACAAGCGCAAAGGGGCTTCCCCCTTGAGCAAGTAGTGCCCCCTGTGGGGGCTTGCCCAGGCAACAAAACCCCTATATTTCTACTAATGACTACACGTACTTTGTAGAGGCCTCATCCACTTTTGGGTGAAAATCCCAAAGTTCGGTAAGGAATCGACGAAGGAGTAATGATCTTAACAACTAGGTGAATGCAATGAACGAGAAGTTGGAACAAATCGGGAAGCACAAGCTTTATGTCCAAGACATTGTGAGCAAGAACACACCCCATTTACTGGATAGGTGTTGAGGGAAAAAGTCCTAGTGAACTTCAAGTTGATCGGCACCTATCCAGCATGTCGGATCTCATGAAATACATTTACTCTTTACACGCGCGTATGGATCTGCGTGGGCCTCTAATTCCATCAAGTGCCAAGATTTTTAGGTAATACTTGTTGGAACGGCCAGGAAATGGTGCAAAACTCTTAGGCCAGGAACCTTCAACTCCTTTGAGTCTTTTAACATGGCTTTTGGTCATCGCTTCTTCATCAGCTAGAAGAGGGCCAAGAACCTGTCCCACCTACTATCCGTTAAGCAAAGGGTGGGAGTCTTTACGCTTATTTGGGACAGTTAAAGTCAAGTTTGACCATATCGAAGGACTGGATGACGGGATGGCCTTGGTTGCCTTGATGAGCGGGGTCAAAAGGGGGCCACTTCTCTTTGAGGTGGTTGAGCATTGCCCATAACTTTAGCCTTGGCCTTAGCTCTGTAGATGGAGTTCGTCTTGGCTGAAGATGTTTATCGCGCCCGAATCCCGATCAGAAGAGGAAGAAGATCGGAAGAGGAAGCAAAAGGTCGAGGAGTCGATGCACTATTGATCAGACCGTGATGAATCCCAAAGAAAAGAGAAAGCGAGCGGAATGTGATTAGAACAGGTCAGACTAGTAGCCATGAGGCCAAAACTCTTGTTCCGATACGCGAAGTACACTCTGTTGAATGCACCCTAGGAGCAGTCCTGATGCGAATTCAAGACAAAAAGCTAGTAAATCAGTCACAACCTCTATAGAGCGGGGGAGGCCTAACCCTTAGGATAAGTGGTGCCATTTCCATTGAGATCATGGTCACACCATGAGTAACTGCTACGACTTGAAGAATGAGATTGAAGAACTCATTCGGAGAGGGCACCAAAAAGGTTTCACCACCAACCGAGACCAAGAGGATTGGAAGAAGGCGGAAAATGAATGGCCCGAGGTTCGAGGATAATCCAGAACCGTTTATAGTGGATTCGCCTCGTGAGGAACATCCCGGTCCGATCAGAAGGTTTATGCTCGGAGAGGAAAAATGATGGCTAAAGATTATGTCCTCCATGTCTCGAAGGTTCCGATTTTGGAGTAGGATATGCAATTACTTCCATCCGAGGTGCACATCCTGCATGATGATGCCTTGGCTCATGGCTCAGCAAATCGCTAACTATAATATTGGTCGATTTTAGTCGACAATGGATGCTCGGTGGAAATTATCTACCTTTCCGTCTTCCAAAAAATGGGGATTAACATGGACAATTTGAGGTCAATGTTGACGCCCTTGGTTGGGTTCAAAGGTGAAACGGTCTGACCCTTGGCTTTGGATCGCACAACAGCTCACGGCCGGAGCCAAATCCAAGCACTCAACGGTGGATGTGAAATTCATGGTGGTGGATTGGCCCCTCATCCTATAATGCAATTGTCAAATGGTCGTTCTTAAATGTACTGAAGGCAATTGGATTAACTTACCACTTGGCAATGAAGTTCCCAACCAAAAATTCGGCGAGGTTTGAGGTAGTTGGTAATACTTCATGACGGAGAGTGCACTTCTCGAATGCTTCAGGTGCATTTTCTCGAGGAAATGTGCATTACTTGACCTAAGGAAGTAAAAACCTCGACAATCTCGACCAAAACCTGATGAAGAATTGTACTCAGTCCAAGTACACCCGAATGACCTGGAGTAGACGGTACAGATCAAGTCCGAACTCTCTGAGGGGGTTGAAGGAACAAATGGTTAAGTTGCTGAGATTTAACCACAATGTTTTTGTCTGGTCCCACGAAGATGTATCGGGAATAGACGCAGAGGTTGCGATGCACAGACTTTACATGGATCTTAATCATCCCTCATGTGAGGCAAAAATGTTGAAACTTCGGGGCCCGAAAGACAGAAGGTGATCGAGGAAGAGACAAAGAAACTACTCGAGGCAGACATGATCGAGATGACTTTCTGGCTTTGGCTAGCCAACGTGGTCCTAGTTCAGAAGAAAATAGGAAAATGGCACGTGTCAACTTTACTGACCTCAATAAGGCGTGTTCGAAAGATTGTTTTCCACTTCAAAAAATTGACTTGATAGTTGACCCTATTGCAGGATTCGAGCTACTCAACCTTTTGGAAGCTGATTATGTTCCCCGAGAGATACACGAAGGATCTGTGAAAACCTCTTAGAAGCACGATATCTAGCAAAAAAGGCCCTATGGTAGGGTTACAATTGGCCGACCATGAACAAAGACTCGAAGGAATTGTTGAGGAGATGTGATAAATGCTAGCGTTTTGGTCCATTTATAAACTGACCAGCGACCGGCCTCACCCCTATGGTTGGGCTATGGCTGTTTACCCAATGGAGAATTGATATACTAGGACTATATTCCCAGTCTCTATGGCTTAGAAGAAATTCCTCATCATTGCTGTCGACTACCTCACCAAATGGGTGAAAGTAGAAGCGTTGGCAAAGATTACAGAGAAGAAAACAAAAGACTTCCGATAGAGACAACGTGTGCCTGTTTGGGATCACCAGCTTGATAATAATCGATCACGACACCCAATTTGATTGCTTGGCATATACCCCTTGCTGTACCGACCTTAGAATTTGACATTACATGTGTACTCTCGAGCATTCCAGGCCAACGATCAAGTTGTCGCGAAAAGAACGATCTTGCAAACTCTGGAAGCCCAATTGAACAAATTGAAATCAAAACGGGTCGAAGATCTATCCTCGGTCTTGTGGGCCTATCACACCACCTCCCGTTTACCAACTGGAGAAACTCCTGGCATTTGGAACCAAAGCGATAATCCCTGTCGAGATCAGAATGCCAGTATTGCAAACGTCCCTCTATGATCTTGAAGAGAACAACAAGCTCCTTTTGAACCTTGACCTTCTAGAGGAGAAAAGACAGAGAGCCGAGGTTTGCCAAGTTGCCTGCAAATAACAAATGACACGATATTATTACAAGAGAGTGATATCCTGACATCCAGTTGGTGACTTGGTTCTCTGCAAAGTGACCTTGGCCCCGAAGAACTGAGCAGATGGGAAGTTGGGACCTAATTGGGAGGACCTTACAAGGTCGCAAAAATAGTTTGACCTAGAACCTACGAGTTGGAGATGTTGGAGGGCCAACCACTTTGAAATTCATGGAATGCATAGTACCCAAAGAAGTACAATGAATAACATTAGTTTTTCTTTTGAAAACAAAAAATCTAAGTGTCGTATTCGGTTCTTTCAATATATAAAGCTACAATGTTTATGACCACACTGCTTGTTTTTGCTCGTGCACACGGCATATAAAGAAACCGATCTGTAAAAATCGAGACGAACCAAAGCATTGATTGGGACACCAAGACGAGCTCAATTGATCCACCCAAGCCTCGAAGGACGAACGATACAGAAACAACCTGAAAAACCCACCCGAGTCAATCCTGATAGTCGGGCAAGTCCGACCAATGGACATACTTGAGAATGGGGTGGGAGAAAGGAGGCTCGCTCGAGATTTGGAAGTCCTTGTCTAAAAAAGGTTGGTACAAACTAAAAATTGTTTCAATATTTTCGCGTATGAAATTCGGCTTGGGATATTAACCCTAGCTGAGATTTTCATAATTTTACAAAACGTGGTAGGTTCAGCTTAGGTTATTAACCTTGGTTAAAATGGACTTTTCAAATTGGGATAAGGAATGACCTAATTAAATTATTAGATTCTCAAAATTTTACAAGCTCGGGTTGGGTTAAGGAACGCCTGTTCAATTATTAAAGATTGTCCAAGATTTATGCAGCTGTTATATTTGGAAACTCAACATATGAACAAGAAGTGCCAAGACACAAGGTTAGAAAGGAATGTTTCATTGATAAAGATTGGTCTATGCTAGTTCAAAATGCCCCCGAATGCATTACAAAAGTTGGCAAAATAATTATTAAAAAAAAAAATACAAGAAAAGTCGTGTCATTGGCTGGCCTGTCGCTGTGGGGGGATTTGCTCGAGGCTCACATTGGATGATATTCTCGACAGCCTGACCAGCCTGTTTAGCCTCGGCGGGAAGGTTGTAGCCCCTAACCCCAGCTCGTTGGCTCTGTCCTGCAGGGTTGGGGGTTTAGGTGCCATCCCAAGGGGATGGACACTGTGAAGATCCAAATCTGGATACTTCAACAGGATGCATTCCTTAGCATCTTGGAAGCCTTCAGCAAAGTAAACCCCGGTCTCGTCCTTGAGCAAATTGTGGTATTCCTTCGTCTTCCTTCGCACTGCAACAATCGCCATCTGGTCACTCATCGGCTTCTGTTGAAGCTCGGCAAACTGAGCCTTCTCTTCTTCTAGCTCGGCGGCTAGCTTGGTGGCCCGTTCGCGGGAGGCTTTGAGGGTGGCTGGTGGCCTCGAATGTGGAGGCCCTATCCTCGGCCTTAGTAGCTCTCCTCGTCGCCTTAGCCATGGCTTTCAAGCCTATCATGCTCTTCGTGTCATCTTGTTCTCCCCCAGTCTTATGGGCCTATTGGAGGGCCCATTCCTACTGATCCACGAGCACGGCACCACAGAAAGCAGTCTGTGAAAACAAACAAACACCAAGAAAGGAAAACAACTCAGCACTGGTAGCAAATGAGAACATATGAAAAAGAAATAAAATGTACAAGGCATGAAGTCAAGATTACCTTTATGGTCAAGCGGTAGAAGTCGTGAATGACCTGCAACAACCTTTCGTCGCTGATCAGGTCGTAGTGCTTAGGGGTCATGTGGGCCTCCAGCCACAAAGCCTAGCCAGCTTGGGCTGGCACAGGATAGAGGTCTCCATAGTAAACTCGAGGACCCATTTCCCAGCACCCGAAGTGGGTGTGGTGGGCTCCTCATCGCCCACGTGAGGTCCGAAATGGCCCCGGGCTCGGGGTTGGTGGTGGACTCCACTATCTTCTCCTTCCCCTTCTCGGGAATGTCTGAGAATAGTCCCGGGCTTTCTTCGCCGGAGGCTGCCGGCTCAAGTTGATGCACGAGGGACTGGGAAAATCCGTCCTCACCGATCGGGAATTGCCAGTCCCCTCGGACTTGGATCAATCTCTCTTTCCAGTGCTTGTTGTTCTACGGGTGGCCAACAATTACCTTTGACTAACCTCGGGTTTTGGGTTCTTTTTTTGTTGGTAGAGTACCAAGAGAACAAAGGATAAGTCAGGCTTATCCCATTCACTCTGCGAAGGGTGATGAAGCCAACCATAATTTTCTATGCATCAGGGACCAATTGGGTTGGGTAGATATTGAGACTGGGTTGGGTAGATATTGAAACGGTTAAGGAGCTCGCGAATGAAATGATGGAGAGGGGATTGAGCTCCTCCGATCAGAGCATTCTCATGTAAGGATATTGTGCCTGAGACTTGACGTTATGCCCAGACACACTCGTCAGCATGGACGGTCAACGTGAGAAAAAGGGGAATGTTGAACTGTATGTAGAAGTTATCCACTTTTCTCTACGTAATGGCACACTTCCCCTTCTGAACGACCTCCAATTCGACGTCCCGAGGACTGATGACCCGACTTGGTGGGGGATGGGGAACTTTGTCTTCCTCCACATCTAGGGGTTACATTGCAACCCCCACCCCCCGAAGGTCAGGCCTCACGGAAGGCCTGACACCACCTTTGGTGGAAGAAGACCCGACCACAGCCACAAGCCCAAGAATGTTGATCCGAGCGACACCACCAGACCCATTGGACTGTTCGAGGTGCCGAAGTTACCAGGCATGGCCGAAAAATGGGAAAAAGATGAAGAGGTTGAAGGGGAAAACTAAAAAGTAAACCAGTAGAAAGAAGCATGAAAGAAAATGAGTAGGAACTATCAGATTAAAATCAGAGAATGCTCACTGGAAATCGAAGGAAGGTCACGAGAATTAGCAAAGGGTTCACCGGAAAAAGGTTGAATGCAATAGGTGCTCAAGGTTGCCAAAGTGAAGAAATGAACCTTAGGAAAGGGTGGGTCGTTGAGATGACAGACATCCTGAGGGAGACGAAATGATGCCAAGCGTCAAATCATGATGCCCTAATTGAATGGCTTGAAACTCAAGGCGCCACGATCGTTTCAAATTTTGTTTCGTGCCTCAGGATTTAATTCCTATACTGAGATTGTGATTTGCAACCCTCGACTACTCATGCATCGGGAATAGGGGGCCACTGATGGAGGATATTTTGGTAAATCCTGACCAACCAAAAAAGCACGAAGTGATGTCATGAGTAGCTCCAAGCCCCGAACAGAGTCTTGACGAGAAACCGAAGGACGACCTGTGCTCATGACTATTTGAGACTGAGGGCCAAAGTCTTTAACCCTGGTCCTAAACTACTGCTTAGGACTTGCTTCCGCTCCCACCAAATAAGGAAGGGATACGAAGGATGTGTTCAAAGGCACTAGCCCTTCAATCCCGTGATCTCTGGAGGATTAGGGGGATTGCCGCAAATTATCGGTGACTTGCCTACCAAGTCACCCCACACATACAAATTGGGGGGGGGGGAACAGTGCTAAGAGGAAAGTCTGTTCACATTTTACTCAGCCAAAATTTTGGAACTTCCTTCAATCCTACTAATTCTCACACCGGGGTGCACAGACCCCCACATGCGTGTGCATTATTGCAGGAACATTGCTTGGATCGAAGGTGTGCTGTATCTGTGACGATCCAATTGCAGATATCATCATATGTGTATATGTACATATATATTTATTTTGCTTGTTTCCTTCTTCTCAACATGCCCAGGTCTTCTATGTTTTCTGCAAACATAGATGATAATGCCAAAACAGAAACACTGAACAAGCACGACAGATATAGATGCAGTATCATTTAATGTAGGACAAATTAGTTTATAAACTGTTGAACTTTGATAAATTATCATTATAACCCTAGACTTTAATCTATTTTAGCCATTATTAACCTGTACTGGTTTCATCGAGACACAAACGAGAGCTTTTCCTAAAAATTTTAATATCGAAAATAAAAGGAATAGCTTTGGACTTTTAAAGCTAACTGGGGCTTGTATAAAAGAATTACTTAGCAAGGTCTTCTAGCTTTTTTTTTTTGTCCTTCAGTGTAAATCTATTATTGATATACCATGTTCCTGGAAAAATGTGTAAATTTTTTGTTATCAAATTTGGAATTTTGTTACAAAATTTAACTATTTGCTGAATGGTGATATTATGAATATACCGCACCCCATCCTCCCAAAATGGCCAAAAAAAAAAAAGAATTAAATCATTGAGTAATTACTTCTATTAGTCAAAAAACTCTCAAGAAAACAGTGGGATAGGACCTGGTCAAAAAATGTTTTTGGAACCTCATGGATGATGAAATTTACTTTCTAATTTTTGAAACAGCACCAAGCTCCGTGCTAGACAAAAAGAACAATGTGGTCCTCTCAATTTCAGCCATTAACCTGTACTGGTTTCATCCAAACACATGGTCTTCACACGAGCTTTTCAAAAATTTAATGTTAAAAATAGAAGGAATACCTTCGTACTTTTAAAGCTAACGGGGGGGGGGGGGGGGGGAGGTGGGATGAAGCAATTGCTTCTAGTATTTTTTTTGTCCTTTGGTGTATATCTAATATTTATATAATCATGTTCCGTGAAAAATGTGTTAATTGTTTTGAATTTACTTTGGAATTTTATTGCAAATTATAACTCTATTTGCTGAGTAATTACTTCTGCTAGTCCAAATACTCTCAAGGAAAGTGAGATAGGACCTGGTCAAAAAATGTTTTTGGAACCTCATAGATGCTGAAATTTACTTTCTAATTTTTGAATCAGCACCAAGCTCCGTGCTAGACAGAAAGAACGATTGGCTCAAAGAAAAGTGACTGAAATGTCTGGTCCCATTGAGATGCTGTCTGGATATGAGCCGCATTCTCAACTCAATGCACAAGATGGAAATCAGAGGATCCAAACTGGTCATCCCCTTGAAGAGAAGGCGTCAACAATTAATTTGGAAGATAACCAAGGTGGTGAAACTTCGGAGGCACCAAAGAGCGAGAATGACTCAACCTCAAGGCTGAGCAAGATATCAAATCATAAACTGAATGTTCATCTGGATCTTTCTGTTAATCTTCCTGACCAATCTCCTGATATCTTCCCACCAGCTCACCATTTGCGAGGAGCAACCACTTCAAACTTCGTAGCGAATAATTTGTTACCAGTTCTTGGATTATGTGCTCCCAATGCCAATCAAGTCGAGTCATCACAGAGAAGCTCATCAAGATCGTACAACAGACAGAGCAGGCTAGGAGTAATGCCAGAGTCCTCACTACAGGTTCCTTCTTGCTCCATGACCTTGAATAATCCGATGGAGGCTAAAATGCAAGATGCCTCGTCGGAAGCTTTGTTGCAGCAGGCAAAAACTAGCATCCCACCGGTACTCTCTCTCGCCCCTCTTTGTTTTCCATTTTTGGCTTAATTTTTTTAGTGAACAATTGGATAACAGGATCTTATTTTATTTTCAGCATTTTCCGGTTGTCCTGCAAAGTAGAGGTTCAGATATTCTAACAAAATCTGGTTCTACTCTTTCGGATTTTCAAGAGAAGATGGGATTGCCTAAATTACCCTTTGATGAGACATTGCTGCCGAGATACCCATTTCCATCTAGGAACTTGCCCAATCCTTTTCCTGACCTGTTCCCGGGATTGTCACTGGGGTCAAGGGTTAGGGATGCAAATGACTCGAACCAAGATATCCCTCCAATGCCTTTGTTGCCAAACCTGAGATTTATTCAGCAACAACGAGATATGCCCTCTATGTTGGGTTTGAGTCAGCAGCTGCCCCCGACATTCTCGTCGTTTCCTGAAAACCACAGGAAGGTTCTTGAGAACATAATGATGAAAACTGGTTGCGGATCAAACAGCTTTCTCAAGAAGAAATCGAAAGTAGAGACATGGTCTGAAGACGAACTTGATTTTCTTTGGATTGGTGTTCGTAGACATGGTAAGGGTAATTGGGATTCGATGCTTCAAGACCCCAGGTTGAAATTTTCAAATTTCAGAACCGCCGATGATCTTTCAGCAAGGTGGGAGGAGGAACAACTTAAGCTTTTGGATGGGCCTGGTTTTCCGGCACCCAAACCATTTAAGCCCTCCAAATCTGTCAAATCTGCCTTATTTCCGGACATGTCAGATGCAATGGTGACACGGGCTTTGCGCGGAAGCAGATTTGCCGGGCCATTGAAGTTTCAAAGTCACTTGACTGATATGAAACTCAGTCTTGGTGATATGCCTTCCAGTTTACCACATTTAGAACCATCCATCCAACTTGGGTTGCGTAGTGAACATTTTCCGCCTATTCCCACTTGGAAAAATGACAATTTTCAGGCAAATTTAGCTCATGAGTCATCTGCCGGAGCAGCTGATGAACAGGGGAACTCTTCAAATTTACATCCCGTACCTTTTTTGCTTAATTCACTTGGAAGTAGTTATTTGGGTTCACTCGGATTGAATTGCTCAAGCCCCATGGATTTACGACAAAAAGAGGACGATATATGTGGAAGTAAGCAATGGTGTTTGTTTAGGTGGCGTGAGTTTAGTATTTCTATTCCCACTGTTTGTGTCCCCTGAAAACATGGAACAGGAACAGAAAAGGCAGAAACAGAAGCAGATTTTCTCTGCCCATGTTTTTCTTAATTATATTTCTCCAAGATGCCTGTTTCAGTTCTCAGAAAACTTGGAACAGAAACACAAATACTGGAACAAAAAATAATCGTTTATGAAATATTTTCAAAATTTTGTAACAAATGTCTTAACAATTTCTGGAAACAGAATAGAAACATATAGTTCTTCCTGTTTTCTGATTCAGTTCCCAGAAACCTTGGAATAGAAGCAGAAATACAGGAACAAAAAAAATTGTTTCTAAAATATTTTAAATTTTTTGAACACATTTCTGAGAATAATGTCTGGGAACAAATAGAAAACCTTTTTTGTTCCCAGATTTCTGTTTCTATACTAAGTTTTCGGGGAGCATAATAGAAACAGATTTTTTTTTTTCCCCCAGATTCTGTTTCTATGCCAACTTTTATGAAACAGAAATTTAAAAACAGAAGCTGAAAAACTATTTTTGGTAGATTTCCCCTAACAATAGAAGTGATGACGAAACTAATGTTTCTGGCAGATTCAAAGAGCAAGGAGGTAGCTGGTAGTTCTTCAAATAACAAGTTGCCGCATTGGCTCAGGGAAGCAGTAAGTGCTCCTGCAGTAACAACCCCAAACCCTGACCTTCCACCGACAGTGTCTGCAGTAGCAAAATCTGTTCGCTTGCTATACGGGCAAGGGAACTCAACCATTCCTCCATTTGTAGTCCCACCTCCACCTCCTTCCCAACCAAAGGATCCGAGGAGGAATTTAAAGAAGAAGAAGAAGAAACATAAGCACCGGGTGTTGTATCCTCTGCCACCACAATCAGCCGGCGAACTTTCAGGAGCTCCGTGGATCAAAACCAATCTTGATCTCAACATGATGAATTCATCATCTTCTTCAGTGTATCCAGATCAAGAAATGAAGAGCAGCAATGATGGAATGTCCCCCTCTCCTGATGTAGGTTCCGTTCCCGGCACAGAGGCAAAGCCGGACGTTGATGATATTGAAAGTGGAGATTCAAGTAGGACTCAGTCAGATCCTTCTCGGCCTGTAAAGCCCAATGTGGAGGAAGTGTCCTCTGAGGGGACGGTGTCGGATCATCGGGCAAGTGGTGGTGACCCTGAACTGTCTTAATTTCGATGGATATAATTTTGATGTTGCTGCCAGTCTAAGGCCTTGTCTGATGTGCTTGAGTTTTGGTAGGAATGATGCAGCCATAATTTTACTAGCGAATGTAGAATTGTTTAGGGAATCTTCTTTTGTAAAGCTCATGTAATACACAAGAAATGTAGTAGTATCGGTCCATTCGTTAATTTCCTCTGTGTTTTCTTCTTTGTTTTTCCTTCTTTTTAAAAGACTATTTGGGTGGGGTTTCGAAAAAAGAAAATAAGAATCGATAAAAAAAAAAAAAGGTGGTTTGTACACAACTATACAAGCAGTCGAAAAGAGTTCACGTGATTGTTTAGCATCATATACTAATTGTTTCAGATTCATCACTCTTGCATCACATGCTAATTCTACGATTACAAATGTTTAAGATACTAAGTATTATATATTATCATCATATCTCAATATAAAATGTATGATATCTAACACATCTTATGTATAGCAATAAAAACAATAATATCTTCATCCCACTTCAGTAAGTAGGGTTAGTCATAGTCATCCTATCCGTTAAGTTTAATGTCATCAAATCATTTACAATTGTCTCTTTCCCATATTATCTTAGATCCACATCTGCTTGTGGCATCTTCCACTTGAGTAAATTAGACTTTCTAATTGATACATACAGGAATATGTGAGAAAGAGGCGCACTCCCACGAAATTAAAAAGAAAGAAGGAGAACTGAAGGGGTTGCACTCACACGAAATAAAGAAGAAAGGAGGAGGACAGGAAGCGGTGAAGCAGAGAAGAGGAAAAAACCTCTTTCCCGTCCTCTATTGTTGTTGACAAGAAGGGGTGAAGCAAAGAGTGAAATATTCCCCTTCCTATTGCCCCCCAGGCCCAGAAAGGGCTTGGCGATTAGGTTCGGCCTCATCACCAGAGGATTCAATCCCTTCCACGGAAGTGTAGTTCGAAAGGGCAGTGGTGAGGCCACAGATCTTTACCTTCTGCGTGACGCTCTTAGCCTTCGCCTTTGCCCTTACCATAGATTGGCGAAGCAATTTCACCTGTAATTTAGCAAATTTCGCCTCCTTTGCTTCCAACTAATCTAAGGTGTCCGAGACCTCGGCCACCGCTATGTAATAGCGGGCATCTATGCCAACAAAAGTACTCGAAGCTCCTCTAAGTGGCGGAGATGGCCGTTTTCAATTGTAGAATGAGGGCATCGACCCTCCTCGCCTTGTGGCCTGCCTTACGACGGCATCCTTCAATCTCCTCATGAAGGCCCATCGACAAGAAACAATCAAGAACGATCGAAGGAACGAAAGAGGGTCAAGAAATAGGATGGAGAAAGAAAGAAAAAGCGAGTGGAGAAGAAATGGAAAAAGAAAGCCCTAAATAGGTAATCCTAAGGAGAAGCACAAAGTGCATGCGCATTAAATGACTGACGATCAATGACACAGAGAATCCCAAAAGGTTGTTTAAATAGATATGCGCAGTCAAGCTGGCCGTGGGAAACACATGAACCGTCAATTCTAGCGTACGATTTGAAGTAACTGTTGAAATTCGAATAGGAACCAGTTCTATGCAACAGGGACGCCCAACCTTGCTCGAATAGATGGTGCGACAGATTTCGTCCTACTCGACAAAACAAGCCCAACTCGGAATCGAAAACCCTATCCAGGTAAACTAGCGCGTGCTTGGATCTATCAACACCTTTAATTCTGCTCTTCCCGAGGAGGGTCTTCCTTGCACTATTGATTCTCCAGTAACTAAAATTCTTAAGTTTCGACTAAGTGTTGGTTAAGGGAGATCCCCATCAAAAACATCAAAATAGCCAAGTTGACTACTTAGCGGCCGTGGAAATCAAAGACAATAAAACTCAAGGATACAAAAGTGAAAAGAAGTTATACCATTAATAAATGAAGGCCCGAAGGCAATATAAACGGTGGCCTTCTAGGGAAATTGCAAAAAAAATATCGCTAAAAAAGAAATCAAGATAAAGCCAAAAGGGTACTGGTCACCAGGAGGGGCAATAACAAATTCATCACCAGTCGGGTTTGAGGGTACCTCCCCAGACGGACCTCCAGAGGGCGTCGAAGCCTCTTGGTCACCAACCCCGAGAAGGTCAACAACCTGTTGGATGGTCAGAGAGGTGCTGGGGGCATTGGTTGGAGGATTTGAGTTACTAGGCTCACCTAGTTTGGCCACATCTTCGAGAGAGGGGAATACGAGAAGATAGATTCTAGAGAAGTCAACTTCAGGTTACTTTTCAAGTTCGCTAAACTTAGCATCCTCGAATCCCTCTATCGTAAACTGCATCTTGAGAATTCCTCTTATCGCTTTGAACTCCTCGATCTACTGCCATCCACTGATAGCCTTTGTCGCCATCTTTTTCGCACGAACCCTTTCCTCCGCCAATGTTGCCTCAACCTTTTCCCGAGCAACCCTCTACTTGATAAGGCGAGCCTAGAGTACCACCTCGGAGTCGGTGATTTGTTGAAGCTGCAACCCCACGACTCTTCCTATTGTCTCGACAACCTTCCTCTCTTATTCAGCCCCCTCGAGAGCCTTCTTCTCTAATTCTGCCACTTGACGCTTAGCCTCAAGGGCCTCCCATTTGGCCTCAGTCGCTTGGCGTTCTATTACACCAAGATGGAACTTTGCATCGTCCTTCTCGCGTTTGAGGACCCCGAGTCCAGCTACAATGCCCTTCCACCCCTCTAGCAAGGCATAGGAGTAGACATCCTCCTGTCCTAAAAACAAAAATGAAGGCTAAAAAAGACCGAAGAATTGAAATACCGAAGTTACTGGCTATAACACAAGGAAACTTATCACCAGGTTCATTAGGAGTAGCTTTAGGGAGGGATCGTTGCCCTACTCTGTGACAACCACCTTAGCATCCCTGAAAGGAATGCAGCCTAGACCCATTGGGTCGTATTGTCTGGGTTAACAAGAATCTAAGCACCCAAAGACAGCCCCCAACCCTGGAGGTTCACTCTTGATGGTCAGTCAAAGTCAGGGAGCATCACGAATGACTACGGGAAGGCTCCCCCACTTTCTTCTTCCCCTTCTTGGAGACCGCAGACGACGTCTCCCTCACCCTCTTAGTTGTCGGCTCATCACGGATGACAACTGCAGTGGCGAGCAGCCGCCGCTTACTAGCCGGGTCGGACAAACGACGTGATAAGGCATCGGTTGGGGGCACCCATTCGGCATCAGCTGCAACGACATTTGGAGCATTCTCGGGAACGACAATGGAAATGGGAGTAATGGCCGCCGCCCGGGCAGCTCATTGTCAGCGCATGCACTTGATAACTTATGGGTCCACCTCTCGTCTCGGTATACCTGCCCAACAAAATCTTAGTTCTCAATTAAAAAAGAAAAACAACTAAAGGAAATAAAAAGCCAAAGTTTTACCTTCCTCCTTGATTTACCCGAACGAGAACGGCAGATTGGTTCCCAGAGAATACCCGCCAATCTCCTGGTCAAGCTCGAGGTCGGAATTCAGAACCTGAGAGGGCCGAGTAGAAGCTGTGAAGTAGAGACTGAAGAAGTGGTCCCTAAGGAAGTCAAACTCTTTCTCCGCTTCCAAAATTTGCTCCAAGTTAGCAGCACTTGCTGCCTCGGCTGCATGAGTTGCAGGGGGTTGGCTCGGGTACGCTACAAAAGTTAGAAAGAATATTAGATTTAGTAACTACAAAAAGGAAAATGTTCGATAGACCAAAAGACTAAGGACGTTGGGCTTACTTGGCGTCGACCACCGCCTAGGGACAAGGAAGGGTCCTTCCTCTCCAGCGGGCTACTCCTAGTTCCTCTGGATAAAGATCCACCTGTTTTCCACTCCTTATTGTTATCGGGTATTTTACCACGAGCCTCGGCATCTTGTTCCGAGTGTGGAACATGTACTAACTATTGAATGACTTCGTGTGTTCTTAATCTGATAGAAATATATTAATAAATCAGGATTGTCTATGCTAACTAGGATATTTCCACAATCCGGATTAGCTTGAAAATGATCTACGGCTGAGATTAAGTATACTCATTGAGGATAGCTCAAGTGGTGACTTTCGATCATTCTTCCTCGCACTTTCTATTCCCCCCTTTTTGTGGCTCCAAATTAGTTCACAAATCTAGCCCTAAAAATGTACCATCATAGCTTTAAAATAGATCCAGCTCCTTCATCCAAGATCGTGAGAAAACTTTCGATCCTCCCACATCTTGCCGATCAATCACCTCGCACTTTCGCTTCCCTTTTCCACGATAAAGCTTCATTCTTTCTTAATCCCTCTCATCTTAACCCTAATTGTAATGATTCTCCCCCTTCATCTCAAGAAATCATCCATTGATTCTCCCCCTCTATCTCAAGAAATCATCCACCGACAGATCCTATCGCCAGCCGCTACCACCATCACCGTCACCGTCGCCTTGCCGCCGTTACTGTTGCCTCGCCATCTCCATCGACAAATCCTCAATCGATCGCTGCCTCGATCAAGTACATTTTCATTCTTTTTTAATCCCTCTCATCTTAACCCTAATTGTAATGATTCTCCCTTTCCATCTCAAGAAATCATCCACTGATTCTCAACCTCCATCTCAAGAAATCATCCACCGAATCACTAATTCTCCCCTTTCATCAGGTACCGTCATCCGCTGTCGCCATTGTGCCTGATCAGGTATGAACACAAATGTTGTAAAAAATGTTGATTTTCTCAGATTTAGAGCCAAAATTAGAAATTAATATCATTTCTTTTATTCTTTGATGGAGTTTGTTTAGTGTTTAATTTTTAAAGAAAATTCAAGATTGATGGCGTTTATATAGTGTCTGTGTTTGTGTTTAATATTTCTGCTTAGCGTTTGTTTCATTTTTGTGTGTTTAGTAAAGTAGAAACACTTACACGCGAGAAATAAAAACAGAAACATTGAACAACCTTCGTTAATTGCATTCTTTTTCTTCTTTTGAAGAAGAAGAACAATTTAAAGAATAGTTTTTGTTCAGATTGATCTATTTACCCATTTACATCAGAATTTCTTCATTTTATTTACACAATGTTGTAAAAAAATATTGATTTCTCAGATCCAGAGGCAAAATCGTGGAAAATTGTATTAGTAAAGTATCAAGAATATCTGGAAAAAATTAATATCACTTCTTTGATTCTTTGATAGCGGTTGTTCAGTGTTTATTTTTTAAAGACAATTCAAGATTGATGGCATTTGTTTTAGTGTCTGTGTTTGTCTAATGTTTTTGCATAGCATTTATTTCATTTTTGTGTGTTTAGTGAAACAGAAACACTTGCATGCGAGAAATAGAAACAGAAATAGTTTGTCGATCGTTGCCTGGATCAGGTATATTTTCTTTCTTTGGGATATGCGTTTGAAAAATACTGGTTTTCTCAAATTCATTCCAGGATTTATATCCAAAATCATGGAAAATTGTATTAGTAAAGTATCAAGAATATCTGGAAAAAAAATAATATTAGAAGCAATTAATGACAACCCTTGATTTTTGTCACCTTAGCGTTTGTTTCGTTTTTGTGTGTTTAGTAAAGTAGAAACACTTACACACGGGAAATAGAAATAGAAACATTGAACAACCTTCTTTGATTGCATTCTTTTTCTTCTTTTGAGGAAGAAGAACAGTTTAAAGAACAATTCCTGTTCCCAAATGCATTTGATTATATATGTCTTATGTATGTCTATGTGTTAATTTATTTATTTTTTACATTTTTTACAGGATGAACAAATTACTCTCCCCTGATTTGGGTTTGTGTTGAATTGATGATCTTATTGGGATTATTGCTTCATTTGAACTTCAAAGGTTGAGTCTTTCAGACCATTTCCCTCAAATGTAAGTTCCTTATCGTTTTTCTAAGAAATCAATTTTCTTCTCTATTTTCTAAAAACGAAATTCAAAAAATAGAAAATAAATGTTCTCCATTGTTTGCTTTTGTTCCAATTTCAGTTAATAGAACAAAAATGTTCTCATTTTTTTTTTCTTAAATAGAAATTACCTATCTTCCTCCTTGACTCTTGACTCAGTGACATAATGCTTTAGGTTGTCTTCCGGCTCTATCTCAATTTTTTTTCTTCTGTTTCCTATTCCCAAAAAAAATTGTTTATGTTTCTGTTAAAAAAAATGTTTTTGGTTCTGTTTCTATTTTCTGTACCCAAAGAAAAGTTGTTTCTGTTTTCATTTCACAAAAAAAAATTGTTTCTGTTTTTGTTCCCAAAAAAATTGGGTTAATAAAATGATGTATAAGTGTTTTTTTGTTGTAGAGTTTTGTTAATGGATGAGGTTTAAACGTGACAGAGGAGTTGAAACTCAATTGTTTCAATTTCGTTTTTAGGTATGTCGATTTAATTTTGTTCTTGCTATATATAATGTAAAAGAGTTGTTTTTGTTTTCCTCTGTTTAATTAATTAACTTGATTTTAACTGCTTATTTGGGTTTCTAACCATGTATTATTCGGTTACAGATAATAAAAATACACCCTAATAATGTATTAACATATTTATCAAGAATATGCAATTGATTACATGGCTAGATGAGGACGAAATGTATTAGTTATTCTTTCCTCCACTTATGTAATTATCAAACGGGTTTTATTTGAATGAGCAGTGGAGAAAAGAAAGAGAAAAATCAACATGTGCCTTCCCCTTCTTCATAAATTTGATGAAATTATTCAAATATCATTTTGCGATTTAAGTTATCATTAAATTAAGACCGGTTTTGAGAATAAGTTAATACCACAACATGGAAGTTAAGGTATTCTAGCCAATTTAAGCACGAATACCAACTAGAAAAATGATTTTTAATTTAATAAGTTATATTTAAAATAAAACCCGTTTATTATTAATTATTAATAATTAATAATAGATTTAATACATGCTAAGCGATACCCTGCGCCTAATGATTGATTAAAAATAGGCAGTAAAATTGATTTTTTGCATATTAACCGAATAATACATGGTTAACAATAATTATTTTGTTAATACATTTTTTATTATTACTCTCAATTTTAATTATTTACATGGTTATTACGTTAAATTATTAGGCGTATACCTTATTAGTTTATAATGTATTAGTTTAACTTAATTTTGATAGCCTAAAGGCCTGTACACTTGCGTATTAGTTTATAATCAATACATTTTACTCAACTGTGTTATTATAATATTCTTATAACAATAAAATTTTAATATTATTTATTACGTTAAATTAATTATATATTTAATAATAGAAACTTTAAAACCTATGTCTTTTGGCATGGGGTATACGCTAGATTCATAAAATTAAATTGCAATTGCGTATAAGATAGATTCATACAAAATCATTAGCTGTTGCAAAGATCTAGATGAGTGTACAGGCTAGATGAGTGTGAAAATAAGTGAGTTTACATAACTCAATAATTATTAATACATAATTAAAAATCAACGCAATTGGTATAGGCCTAATACATGGTTAACTGCATTAACAATGATACATGGTTAACAATAATTAATGTGTTATTCTGTATTAAATAAAATCAGGAATTAAAAATAACTGAGGGCCTATTTGGTAACCGTTTCCATCTCATCCCATCCAAGTGATATGGGATGAGATGAGAATTTTATTTCTTTCTTGGGAGCAGAATCGTGTTTAGTAACGATAATTTTGTTTTTGGTTTTGGGAACAGAATCGCGTTTGGTAACGATATTATCCTAAAAATCAAGAACGAACCTTAAACCACAATAAAAAAATCATGAAGAAATCATCAAGTAATCGAACCCTAAACCACAATCAATAAATCGAACCCAAAATCAAGAATGAAAAAGATACCCTAAACCAAAATTAAGAAATCATCAAGAAATTGAACCCAAAATCAAGAACGAAGAACATACCCTAAACCAATTCAAAGAAATCATCCGGAAATTGAACCCAAAATTAAACCCTAATTTGAAACCAAAATGATGAAATCAAACCCTAATTCGAGCCAAAATGACGAAATCGAACCCTAATTAAAAGCCAAAATGACGAAATCAAACCCTAATTCGAACCAAAATGACGAAATCAAAACCTAATCCTCATCTTCACTTCGCACTGCTCTTAAGCAGTGGTTCCTTCTATGCATACGACAGCGATGTCGAAGACGAACGACGATGACGAAGACGATAGAGAAGGAGGACTGCAAAGACAACAACGAAGGCGATGAAGGATAGAGAAGAAGCAGACGAAGACAACCGAACGGCGTAGACGAAGACAACGAGAAGCAAGACGGACGAGGAGGAGCAGGATGGACGAGGAAGAGGAGGAGGTCCAGATTTACGCCAACATGAAGAACACGTTGAATAAGAAGAAGAAAATGAAAAAAGAAAAGAAAAAAAAAAGAACGCTTACAGAAATCGAAACCCAGACCTCATTTATAATTTCAATAATATTGGCCGCATCCTTTTTTTGGGATAGGAATAGGTGGAAATAACTTTTTTTTGTTTCTCACTTTTTAAGGAAAAGCGAGAATGATTCTTGATTTTGAGATGGGAATGAGAACGGAAACAAATTTACCAAAAACTATGCCCAAACATAAATCCCAAAAATCTGGGAATGAGATGAAATTTTTTGGGATGGGAACGATTACCAAGCACAGCCTTAATAACTTAATAAATTGAGCATGTATTAAAAATAGTTTTACAAGGTAGTATTTGGTTGGCTAATTATAATTAACAACCCACTAGGATAATAGGATATTCAACTATTATTTGTGATTTATAATAATTTAATAAATTTTTAATGCAATTCAAGTTGATTTTTCGATTTCTTTGAATAGAAATAGAAATAGAACTTATCATATTCCTATATATTGTTTTTGTGAACTATTACAAAATTTAACAATCAAATTCGTTAATTGTTTAGTTTTGCTCAAATGCAAGTTGCAAAATTTTCTATTGCAAATCATGATATTAATTCAACAATTTCTTGGATCAAGTGTTTTAGGTTTTTTTTTTTAATGGATAACATCACCGTTTATGAAAATGTAAGTTTTTCAAATCAATTACATTGATTCTTTTGCCTCTTTTACATAATGGAAATTCATATTTATATTTTTTAATTTTCAATTCGTAGATAAATGGAGATTTGGAAGAAATGATAAGACATATAATTTTTTTTACCGTGTTTAGATTAATCCAATATAATATCAATTGCTTATATTTTCGTAACTCATTGAAATTAGGTACGATTTCTTCGGTAAATAAACGTGGGGATTCTTATTCGTGATAAGCGGGAGTACAATGTAATACAAGTTTCAAGGGTAATTTCTATGTGAATGTCACACACTAAGTAAAAATAGATATACAATGTTCATTAATGCATAATTTTCGTTTATTATTATTATATTCATTACAATTGATATATCTATTATAAACCAGCGAAAGCAAATGGAAAATGAGAATCAAAATGCAAGTGCAAAGGGAAAAGAAAAGGTGAATGAAATTTCTAATGTGGTATGTTATTTATAACAAATTTTTTATGTCAACGTGGAATTGTATGTTATTTTAATAAAAAATAAATTCTTATAAATTTGTAGTTGATATTGTGAAATCTACGATACGTCGTTTATAACATGTTTTTTATGTCAACATCAAATTGTATGTTATTTTAATAAAAATAAATTCTTATAAATTTGTGAGATGTGAATTGAAGATCAATAACAATGGAAAGAAGTCATTATTTGCTTTATTGTTTTACATATGTGCATGTCCTTCAAAGTTTAGTATGTGATATATTGAAATGATTAAATTTAATTTCTTTAGCCATTCTATTCGTTATGAAATTGTAACTTATTGCGTGACGATATGTATTAAAATTCTAAATTGATTTTTCTGGATTAAATTTTAAAAAAACAATGAACTTCAAATTTTTTTGGGTTAATGTTAGAAGATATTTGAATTTTTAAAAATCAAGTCAATAACTTTTTTAATTTTTTTTTGACAATCTTCAAATTCAATATTAAATCTTTTTAATTCATAGATTTATCTTTAAGATCGGCAAATATCATATGAGAGCTTTCCTTTCTGATTTTAATTCAAATAAGTAACCATTGAAAATAACCTTTCCAAAGCCACACAAGACCAACAAGCATGTAGGGAAAGAGAAAGATATAGCCATGAAATTGCACGACAATTTATTGGAGAGGCATCTACGCCTGCACCAAAACATAGAATTATTGAGCATCCTAATGTTAGTGCGATGACTTCTTTATGTTCACATACAGGAGTACATGTGGATATAAGTATTGAACAAAATACTACATCTGGAATGAATAGCAGAATTACCAGCATCATTAATCATTCGTCTCTCAATCCTAGAGTACAAATTCTGTCAGCAACAAGAACTGATGACGTTACAACAACCGAAGAGATGGTTTTACCATAAGAGAATTTTTGGTAACTTAATAATAAATTTGAAGTCATATTATCTAAAAATCTAAAAATGCGTAATTCACATGCATTATTTTTTAAATAAAAAAATGATTTTAGATCCTTTATATATGTAAGCCGACTACTACAGAAGAATATTTGCATGATGAATAAGATCTTGTTGTGTTCGAAAATTCTTCTCTAATTAACCCTCCTGCTCATATAAATTCAAGTCATCATTATCTCGGACTAATGAATGTTATTTGTTCATATTGTTCTGTGTTACATTGGATGGATGAAAAATTGACAAAGTCATCACTTAGGCATCATTTGTTTGGTACATGCTGTTTGCAAGGAAAAGTTAAATTACCTTCACTCTTTATGCCCCCTCCGACGCTTAAACGCTATATGATGGTAATGATGAAAAGTATAAATCTTTTCACCGCTACACTTGGGAATATAATGCAACAAACACTTTTATGAGTCTTGGTGCTAAGTTGGATGAGAGAGCTCTCAATGGTAAGGGCCTGAACACGTTTGTGATACATGGACAATTGCGGCATAGGAGTAGAGCACTAATTTCAGACACAGGAAGAGATGCAGTTTACTCTCAATTGTACATTTATGATCCTAATTCTGCCTTTAATATTTGATGTCGTAGAAATCCTAATTTGAGAAGAGTAATGTTTTGCAGATCATACAAAATTGTTTGTATGAAAATAATACATTTATTGACAAATATTGATTGGCATGCGCAATCTTAGATCAATTAAATGTGGAAGGTCAAAATTTACTTGTTCACCTTCATTATAGTGGAACTAAAGATCGCAGACATTATGATTTGTCCACAACAAATGAAATTGTGGTTGTAATTTTGGGAGATAGATCCGAAACGAGTTGAATTAAAGAGATTGTTATACATTTAAGATGTGGTAATGAATTTATGAAAATTAATTAATGTCACCCAACGTATTTGTCGTTGCATTACGTTCTTCTATTCCCTTTCGATGAGCTTGGTTGGGAACCATAATTTAAATAATAGGATGTCACACTAGGTCGACACACTAATGATAGACTAACTCAACTATAATTTTATAGTTATCATCTATTTTAGCGACCAACTGCGTATTCTGCAATTCTTAGAGGAGAAAAACTATTTCAAGAATTTGTAGTAGATGCTTGGGCAGCAACTGAGTAAAATCGGTTAAATTACTTTACATTAAATCAAGACAACCTACGTACTGAACTCTAAAATGATCTCAATGATATAGCTAATGAAGGGTTGGAGCCAAGATAAGTTGGTCAAATATTTATTTTGCCATCATCATTTATTGGGAGTTCCAGACATATGTTTGAAATATTTCAAGATTCAATGGGTATAACTCGATTCAATCGTCACCCTGATATCTTCATTGCAACGATTGCTAATCCTAATTAGCCAGAAATTATTTCAGCTTTGTTGCCTCATTAAAAACTAATAGATTGTACAGATTTAGTTGCCCGTGTTTTTGAGTTGAAAAGAAGAGCTTTGATGAAAGAAATTGAAAACAATAAAGTCTTTGGGAAGAAGGTTTGTCACATTTTTACAATAGAATATGAGAAACGAGGGTTGCCACACATGAACTTATTGATTTTCCTTGATGGTCCGGACAAAATTCGGACATGTGCACAATTTGATGGAATCATTAGTGTTGAATTTCCAGACCCAATTGAAGATTCAGCTCTTCTCGGAACTATAAAGAAGTGTATGGTGCATGGACCTTGCGGTACCTAAAATCCTAAAGCGCCTTGCATGAAAAATGGTAGATGCACAAAGAGATATCCACGTGATTTTACTCGAGAAACTACTATGGGCCAAGATGGATATCCAATTTACCGTCAACGAAATTATGGTAGAGTTTATACTGTGAGGGGACAAGAAGTTGATAATAGAGATGTTGTATCTTACAATCCATATCTTTATAGAATGTTCGACTGTCACATTAATCTTGAAGTTTATTTTGGAATAATATGTGTGAAATATATTCACAAGTACATTTATAAATGAGAGAATCAGATAATAATAATGGTGGGAAGAGTAGACGAAATCAAGCAGTATCTCGATGCGAGATATATTGGACCAACTGAAGCAATATGGAGATTATTCGGTTTCATTTTACATGAAGAACTTCCAAATGTTGTTCGATTGGCACTTCATTTACTTCGAATGCACCATGTGGTATTTAATCCTAATGAAGAAATTGATTCAATTATTTCGCAAGCTCAAAGACACGTAACAACGCTTACTGCTTTTTTCGAATATTGCGCATCACACGAAGATGCGTGTGCTTATACATATCAAAAGTTTCCTCAACATTTTGTTTGGAATAAATCTCATAAGGTATGGAAAGTAAGGCAACATGAGTTTGTAATTGGGAGAATGTACTTTGCATCTCTAAATTCTGGAGAAATGTTTTATTTGAGATTACTAATGACTGTTGTCAAAGGACCACAGTCATGTGAGTGCTTATGTACATTTAATAATGTTCAACATCCGATGTTCAAAACCGCATGTGTCGCAAAAGGACTTTTAGAAGATGATAGAAAGTAGGTTACAATGTCTGTAGGAGGCATTAATTATGAGCACATGATATAAATTAAGGAGATTATTTTCTGTAATACTCTCATAATGCAGCCTATTGGATCCATGTAGGTTGTGGGATCAATTTTCAGCATATGTTTGTGATGACCTGTCTCATAAAATTCGTGCAAAATTTAGATTCTCTAATCCAACAGAAGTTCAAATTAAAGATTACGGTTTGTATCTTCTGAATAAACTTTTACAATAATCTAGAAAGAGTTTAGTTGATTTCCCATCCATGCCCAAACTTGTTCATAATTGGAGTATGGTTGTTGGTAATAGACTAATATCGGAACATCGACAATTAGAAAGCATGGCATAGGATTTGAATGTCCAAGTTAATATTGATCGCCTGAATAATGGTCAACGTGCTGCTTATGATTCAATTATGTCTTTGTTACTTGGTAATAAAGGAGAGACATTCTTTTTAAATGGTAGCGCTGGTACTGGAAATATTTTTTTTGTACAACATGATCGCAACAAAATGTCGTAGCCTTGGTCATGTTGTCATTATTGTTGGTTCGTCTGGTATTGCATTGCTACTTCTGCAAGGAGACAGAACTGTACATTCTACGTTTCGCATTCCTTTAAATATCCTTGAAAACGTGGTTTGCGGATTTAGTAAGCAATCATTGTAGGTAGAATTGTTCAGAGAAACTAAATTAATAATTTAGGATAAGGTCCCAATACATCATAGGTATTGCGTTGAATTGGTAGATCGCACACTTCAAGATATAAGATAACACAAATCCATTTGGGGGCATCACTATTGTGGGTGCTTCGCTTAGGCGGTCTAACCTTTGGAAATTCATGAAGGTGTTAACTTTAGATCTCAATATGCACTTGAGTAGCACAAATACTGAAAATGACGACTTTGCCAAGTTTTTGTCAGAGGTATTGTCACAACCCATCCCGGACACCCGTCATCTCGAGACTGACGTGATTACAACAGGACATCTCCAAATTATCACAAATAAACTATACACACACTTAATAATACAAACATCTATTATGGGGGACACGCCCGTCCCGAAATTTTATGAAACTGAAAGTATTTATCCATGAACTTTTTATAGGTTCGCCTTTGACAGCTTCTATCGATCGCCTATATGACTCCATCACATAGCTCTACCTAGTGCCAGTAGGGGATCGACTCCTAGCTATTGTACCTATGAGTGTACTGCCTTCTTAGTAAAACATTTTTAAAATAATGACACATTCTAAATATCACCATAATTAGATATGAATCAAGCATAAGTATATAAGCAGTGATATAGATAAGTTCTATCTAGTATAAAAGCATACCGATCACCATAATAAATAATAAATCATCCAATATAAATAAAATACCACATCTCAAACACACACCTCAAATACACATCTCAAACACACCACTCCACCACAACACACACACTGGCTAGCCATAGTGATCGTTTTAACCTCACGATCGGGAGTTGCAACAATACTGTAACATCTGTAGGAATGCCTTCCTACGAAATATCCACACCTTTTTTTGGGGAGAAATATAATTCACACTCCTTACGGGAAGAAACCACACCCCTTTCGAGGAGAACAACCATGGCATCGTCAAAATCAAATATAGCATCATCGAATCATAACTCCATAAATATCGTTTACTCAACATCGTCAAATCACCACGTTTTTCTCTTTTCCTCAAAACCAACTTTTAAATCCAAAAATCATATTTCGCATTTCCTTTTAAAGAAAACGTCCGATTCTATCAAAACTAATTTTCCACCCCTTATTTTATAGAAAACCCAGCATTTTAGAAAAATAGATGTTTTCTATTTTATTTTAAAAACACCGTCTAATTTCACCAAATCCAATAAAAAATCATTCTCAACTTCTTTTCGAAAACTATCGAAATCTTCCGAAAATCCAGTTTACCAACTCACTCAAATCCTGCTTGATCCATATCATTTATAGATTCATACGGTTTAGGTAATCACAAATCTCATCTTATATATATAAAATAGTTTGGTAAGAAGACAGTACACTCACCTCAATATCTGTTTTGCAAAACTGACACTGATCATACTTTATTTGGTGTCGGTGCCTGCGAACCTGATAGTGACAGAGCCTAAATTAATATCTTTTCTAAAACGTCTTAATCATACAATACAGACCCTATATTCCGAATTGTTACTATTTTATGTGCCACGTACTTAAAATTAATTAACCGTTACGAAATCATTACGATTTTAGGATTTGTAACGCTAAATAAAATTTAATTTAACGAAAATTAATAACCGATTTAAATTTCACCTGTTTCCGAATCGTTCGGCGACCCCGAGATGGATTTTGGATTTTTCCGGGGTAGTTTCTGCAAATTCCCCCCCCTCCCCCTTTTTTTTTTTTTTCCTTTTCTTCTTTTCCTTTTTTTTTTTTTCTTTCTCTTTCTTCTCTGTTTGCGTTTACTGTTCCTGTTTTGGTTCAAAATACCGTCGGCCACTCTCTCTCTCTCTCTACCATTTCCGTCCACCCGAGACCTCCCACGCCCCGTCGCTCTTACCGCCGGCCCTACTCCATCCCCCACCATGGTTCACCAACCACCACCGGCCACTTCCCCCCACCGATCTCACCTACCCACCTAAACTATATACGATACCATTATACGCTCCAACAGTAACGACCTCCACACACACCATCGGCCAAACTCATGCCACCACTGCCTCCGTCATTCACCCCAGTTGATCAAACAGTAAACAAAACACACACACACCACCGCCACCACTGCCGTCGGAGGAATACCCACACACCCGACGATCGCCGATCACCTGCACACACACATCGGACAACCACCCCCTCATACATTCACACATGAGGAACACATGCATACTCTGTCGTACACACGCCGGTGACTGAACGCCAGCGATTACACGACAGCACCGGCGCTCTGCTCCTCCGTTTCTCTCTCTAGATTTCTGGAGTGTTCATCCTCATAGCGATTGAAACGGTAGGCACACCTATATATATGCATGAAAATGGTGGTGTGAGATAGATCGGTTGCTCGCCACGTCGATCCCCACTCTTCCCGATCTCCCTATCGGCCGGCCGGATTCACACTCACTGATATATATATATAAAAAAAAAAAACATTTCGTTAAATTTCACTTTCCTCCCTCTATTTTTCATTAAGTCATTATTTAATCCCATTTATCTTTTAGGATTTCTTAAATTGCATTTTGATCCCCAAAATTTTTATTCTACAAATTTTGCATCTCAAATTTAGAATAAGTTTCTAAATTTGCAATTTGACCCAATCATTTTTATTTTATTATTATATATATTTTATATATATGTGTGTGTGTGTGTGTGTGTGTGTGTATATATATATATATATATATTTTATTATTATTATTATTATTATTATTATTATTATTATTTATTATTTTATTTTTTTAACTCAATTTTTCCCGAAAATTTCTAAGTGCTCTCAATTGAAATTTAAAATGACGTACGTGTTAAATCGGGGTCTTACAACTCTTCCCTCCTAAAAAAATTTCGTCCCGAAATTTTCGTCAAACCAACAGGAATTAAAGTTTGGTCCATCTAATCAAAATCCAAAGTCACACCACATGGTCATATTAGTTACACTTGATTCTAGGACAATTGTTTCCTATGTAGGGTCCCATACCTGAATGTCACCCTCAATCTGTAACCGCCATCTTCCATTAAATTATTCCACCTATCGCAACATTTTCATTTGCAGCGGCCAACATTATGATAACAATCGACAACCAGGACGTACTTTAGTTGGTAACACTTAACACAGACAATCAACTATTAAAGAATCTCCTTTCCAAAAGGTCCACGACCTCAGTAATTTCTCACAACTAACATTTATCCATTTTATCCAACAATTTTCAGGCAACCCGTTTGTAACAATATCTTCATTCACATTTAAATTAACGATACTCATAACTAATCTCATAAGCAACCGCTAGTTCAAAACCCACGTGAATTGGGTCAAGAGACTAACAATCATCGATTGCAGTAGTTACATCAGAACTTCCAATAATCCCATAATCATTTTATACTTAGTATCATGATCCCACATTAAAAAAAGAAAATTTTCGCACGATGTTAATGCTTCAAACCACATAAATATCACCAAACCACATCAACACGTATTAAAATACGTTTAACGGGTCATTTATAAAAATTCATTTCATGCCTTCACATCTAATCAAGTTCCTGGCAAAGCCACGTGCTTCAATTATGTTTCAGTCCACCTACTCATGCTTCATACATATATAAATGTGGATCGGAGTACCTAACTACATTCCAAAAACAAAATTTCAAGACATCACAAAAGTCATTCGGGATAATTCAAATTATTCTTCCCTCATGAGACCTCAGTGACCCCATATGCCGACTTCGTCTAATAATTAGTAGAAGATCAGTATATCTAGTTAAGTTCCTTTTATCAACTCAGTTTTTTTTTTTTTTTTGTTAACAACGCTTTATTCGGTACCACCTCAATCATTGAAAAAGTATCTATGAGTTTAAACACATTCTATTAGCGCCACATGATCCTCTTCGCTACCAGAAATTCCCAAACACAATTCCTCAAAAGAATTACGAACTCTCAACTTGACACTCAAGGCAATACGGAACCTTGGCTAGAACTTCCAAATAATTATCAAGTTCCAGTATTACAGTTTCTCCATTTGAGGATTTTTTTATTTTTATTTTTATCTGAAAATACTTCCTAACTTCCCATATTTACAATATGTCGATTTAAGTTATCCCCATTAAATACTGCATTTTTGTATACTCATAAGTCAATTTATCAACCTATGCTAACGTTTTAATCTAAGAGCCACTAATCCTCATCAACCGTATAATTCAACATCCAAGATTATTACTATTATATATATTTTTCCACTTTTGATTTAAAATAATTCTCTTAACCCAACTTTATTCGACATTTGCGTTAAACCGGTGCCTCATGCGACCAAACAATCCCGTCAATATATACTCGGCATACATATTAAGAAAACATTCATCGGGCTACTCTCCTCTTTTTCTTCTGAAATAGATTAAAGCTACAATAATCCCCCTGGGTATTACCACTCTACCTTATTTTTACTAATAAACAAGATGCCTACAACAAATGCTGCGATTTCTCTTTTCCGTTCCAATCTACTAATAATATTCACACAATCTCAATATAGTTTAATATTATCGGGGCATTGCATTTATTGTTCTATGCACCTTTTCTAAGGTTTCTTCTATCATATGAGCATCATTAGGAACACGCAATCTATTTCCAATCATCCCTACCTCCTCATTACCCCTGACACGATAGTTAGCTTTGTGACCATTTTCCATTTTCTCTCTAATCTTTCCCAACTAGACATCCGACTTCTGCGCTTCTGCCACCCAATCAAACAATGTCGATTTCAAACCAAAAACTCAAACAGCGTGGTCATCTGACCAATCGCCCCTGAACTTACAAGGATCTCAACTTAACACATACGTTAGCATGAATAACCTGAATATGTGTAACCACGTTTACCGATTTTCGTCTCAAGCATTTGCTACAATATTAGCCTTTCCTGAATACTAATGGATAGTACATTTGTGGTCTTTGATCAATGTTTATTCAATGCCTCTACCTCAAATTTAACTCCTCGTAAATAAACAAATATATCAAACTCTGGAAATCAATGCATATTCCACAATTCTCATCATGCAGGAGATGTTGCTAAATTATGAAGATAACTACAATTACTGCTACTCTAGAAATTTTAAATTCCAGTCACTTTTTGGTCTTCTCCATACTCCCTTTAGATTCACTTGAATTCTCTTTCCAAAATCACATGTCCTAAAATTATCACTCGATTCAACCCGTCTCACATTTATTACATTTAGCATACTATTGCTTTCCTTTCAGCATTAGTAACACACTCTAGAAATGTTCCACAAACTTTTTCTACTCTCGACCGAGTCATTGTTTTTATCATGTCATAGTCTCTAACATTCAACTGATAATATCCTCAATCTAACCTCCTGGTCTTTTGCAAGTTGATTTAACCAACCGTCCATTCTACCCGACGGGTACCAACACTGGATCGTTCTGGATAAAACACTAGGTCTACATTAATCATGAGTTAATGGTCTAATTTATTGTAACAACCCGTTTTCCCAAGGTCGTCATAAGGCTTTTCCTATAGAGACTTCCTAAACCAAAAACTAATATTACTCACATTTCCACTATTCGACAAATTTTTAATTACTATCACCACGGCGACCACCTTTAAAGTCCCCTAAGGTTATAATTCCAAATTCCAATTTTCCGTATCTTATCAACACGATTATATTTAACCAACTTAATGAGCCAAACGTTCACGTCTTAATATTATGAAACTTATTTTACACTAACCACAATTATTAATCACACTTACCAGCGCCTCGACAGCTACCGAAACTACTCAGGGAAAATCCCTAACTACTACATTATCCACCGCCTGAACTTGTTTTATCTGGTGCCCAACACCCACATACTGAATTTTTGATATCCTTTCTTTAACACTTTTCTAACCTCTCAGACCCATTATGAAAACTAATTGGGGGTACTAATTACACCTTCTAGACAATACACCCTTTGATTTGATTTTTTTTTTCCCAGATTTAGCTCTACATCATATAAACCGACTCTATTTATATGCGTACTTATGTTCATCCCAGACCCACAATTCTCAGCTACTTCCTACATATCATTTCTACTACGTTTGCTATATCTACCAATTCCATAAGCTTTTTGCCCTACCTTCTTATCACAGTTTTCTCACGTCTTTATTTTCCAACTGATAAACCCCCCCCCCTTTTTTTTTCACTATATGATGTCTTTCATATTGCATAAAAAGGCGATGGTATATTTTGTTTGAATATCATTTCGTATTCCAACTTAAATGTGTTCTGCTATACTATCTACTTATTTTTAATAACGACTTATTAAATAACTTATTAGGTGCTATTGGTAGTTAGCTCGTCACCACCTAATACGCATATAGTTGTTTCTTAATTAACATTTCACATTCCTAACTATTAGCACTCCCACAATTGCGCTCCACCCATTTTCCACCATCACTACCTACCAACAAGACAACCCTCTGAGCACCATGCCAATACACTAACTAATGTAATAAAAGAAATCACACTCACGAACCCAACTAACTTATTAACACCCTATCTCATGTCCCCTACTGACTAACTAGACGACTAGCACGTCCTCCTATCTTATGGTCTTCTACTGTCAAGATCCCTAACGAGTCCACAAAACCTATAACCTAGGCTCTGATACCAAAATTGTCACAACCTGTCTCGGACACCCGTCATCCCGAGACTGGCGTGACTACAACAGGACATCTCCAAATTATCACAAATAAACTAATAAAATAAACTATACACACACTTAATAATACAAACATCTATTATGGGGGACACGCCCTTCCCGAAATTTTATGAAACTGAAAGTATTTATCCATGAACCTCTTATAGGTTCGTCTTTGACAGCTTTTATCGATCGCCTATATGACTCCATCACATAGCTCTATCTAGTGCCAGTAGGGGACCGACTCCTAGTTGTTGTACCTGTGAGTGTACTGCCTTCTTAGTAAAACATTTTTAAAATAATGACACATTCTAAATATCACCATAGTTAGATATGAATCAAGCATAAGTATATAAGCAGTGATATAGATAAGTTCCATCTAGTATAAAAGCATACCGATCACCATAATAAATAATAAATCATCCAATATAAGTAAAATACCACATCTCAAACACACACCTCAAACAAACATCTCAAACACACCACTCCACCACAACACACACACTGGCTAGCCATAGTGATCGTTTTAACCTCACGATCGGAAGTTGCAACGGTACCGTAACATCCGTAGGAATGCCTTCCTACGAAATATCCACACCCCTTTTTGGGGAGAAATATAATCCACACCCTTTACGGGGAGAAATATCCATATCCCATGGGAAGAATCCACACCCCTTTATATAAGGGCACCCAAAGGGAGCCTCTCCAACCGTCACCTAGGGCAACGAGACTATATTTTGTCTAATCAATGCAGCATTAAATGGTCAAACATGCCAAAGGTGAGGAGATCAAAGATTTCAATCAATAAAGTAGCCCATTAGGCAAAACCATCGAGAAATGCCACCTCAGCCTCGCCCTAGACCAATTTCCCGGGGAAAGTCATCTCAAGTATTCCCAAGACATGCCTTCTTGCATGCTCGGGAATAGGGGCATTTGATATGAAAAAAATCCAACATGAGCCAGAACAACGCCACACGTCCAAAGGCACGTGCTGGGCACGAGAAGTTACTGTGGGCTCCTAGCGGATTGACACGATCTTCCTGGAGTGAACATCACTCAGAGAAGGTCTTCTACCCCAAACAAGATGACTATGACATTAGTTCGACCATGATAGGAAGGGATGTGGCTTCAACTCTACATCTCGATTAGGGTCACGCCCTCGGGCGAGTAAACCGGAACTACTTTCTACTCGGGAGAAGTTGAAACGTCCTTCCCACCTGTTAAGAAAAAAGTCATTACCTCATTTAAGTGACGGTCCCTTAAGCCATACCTCCATGATTGTCGCCACTTTAATAGCGACGAGCTGAGAATCAGGAAAGACTTGCCAAATAAGTCTTCACCCATTTATAAATACAAGAACAGTGGTCTAACCAGCTATGCATATTTTTTTTAACCACCACTCTGCCAAATTTTATTAAGAAACCCTCGATTGATTCTCATACTAGGGGTGCAATGTGTTAGAGTAAAATTAAATATATGGACTTATATATTAAATAAATATGAATTATAGGCTATCAAATAAAAGTAGGCCAATTAAAGTGATCAATTTTAAGTTTTGGGGCCTTAATTAATGTATTATAAAGTGTGAGCATTAATGTGTAGAGATAGGCATAATTTCTATTTTTATGATAGGTTAAAATAAAAAATACGAAAATTTGAACATACGTGACTATTTACGAACAGACGCGATTGTTTACGAACAGATGCGACTGTTTACGAATAGACACGAATGTTTATAAATAGGGGTCGTGGTTTCCAGATCACATAACGTTTTCTATTCTTCTGATCCTCATTGTGAGAGAGAAATTTATACAGAAAATAAATGTAGATTTGGAAGATCATAAAGACTCGGAATCGGATATTTCAACTTTCATATTATGGATTCAGGTACACTTCCGCAAATTCAGTATTTTTATTCTTAATGATTCAATATGAATGTTCCTGTTTGTGTGATGGTTTTCACATAATGAAATTAAGTCTTACATTTGGTATCAGAGCCATTCCATGTTGAATTATTGAGAATAAGTTCGGTAGAGATTTTTCATATTAGGGCCGAAAATATTTTTTTTCTGAAAAGTTTAATATTTATGGAAAAAATTAATATAGAAAAATTCTATATTTCATTACGAGTTCAATGGTATAAATTTTATGAAATTTGGACTTTTGGTTGTTTTTATATGATTTTAAAGTTGAAATGGAAATGTAGAACTCGCCTGTTCTGTTCTTTTTTTCTTTTCTTTTTTTAAGTCTAAATCAGTGAAGACGACGACCTAAACGACGTCATTTCGTTTCATTTCACTGATTGATGCAGCACATACAATTTATATTTATTCAGACGCATTCTTTGCCAACCAATGTGTTGGTTCAGTGGCCTTTTTTTCTTAAAACAGCGCCACTATTGATTTAGGGAGGTCCATGGATCGG
This sequence comes from Eucommia ulmoides, assembly GCA_016647705.1. Lineage (NCBI taxonomy): Eukaryota > Viridiplantae > Streptophyta > Magnoliopsida > Garryales > Eucommiaceae > Eucommia > Eucommia ulmoides. The sequence goes on from CM028337.1 coordinate 22,763,552, forward strand.
ATCTCAGAAACGTGCTAAATGTTCTTTTTTTTTTTTTTTTATACACCTTATGTTTTAAGTATATCTTTCAAAAAAAAAAAAAATAGCTTGTGATTCGACCCCTATACCTCTAGTGAAAATAAAGCACCCAACTACCACAAAGGCAAGGCCTATTAGCTGATTAAGTTACTAATATTTATATATGAGTATGTTTTAGTTACAGTTATACAATTTTAAATTCAAATATTGGTGTTTAAATATATATATTTTGAGATAAATTAATTGAAACAACATGTCACCAAAGTGACCTCTCTTGTGGAAATTAATTTTATTTTGAAATATAAAAATATTATGTGTATACAATTTATGTGAATATTAGTTGGCCCAAAAAAAATTAATTTTTAACAGAATTGCATGCACACTTGTGGTAATAAACACATGATAATTATTTGGTTTTACATATGAATAATAAATCGGCCTAAAGTAAGATTTATTATTCGATATGTTCTTATTATCAGTGTTTGATTACTACACCAAGATATCACTTATAAGTTAATATTTTTATCTAAAAATAAAATATTAATAGAGTGTCCGATATCTTGAAATGGGGTTTGCCTTTATTTGAATTTATTTTTGTTTTAAAGACTTATGTGAGCTTGTTTTGTTTGTTTATTATTCTCTAGATTCAGCTATTAATTCTGCTTCTAACATTACTGCCAGCATTAATTCTATTTTTATGCTAAATGGCACAAACTTCGAAGCATGACACAATAACCTCCAAATAGTTCTCGGTGTCATGGATCTAAACCTTGCGTTAAGGGTTCCTTCTCCTACACCTCTTACTGATAAAAGTTCATCTGATGAAAAGAGGGACATTGAAAGGTGGTAGAAGTCAAATCGCATATGTCTGATGATCATTAAGAAGGCCATTCCAGAAGCATTTAGGGGCACAATATCAGAAACGATAGAGACAGCCAAAGAGTTCCTGGAAGAAATTAAGAACAGATTTGCCAAGAATAAAAAGGCTGAGACAAGTACACTTTTGGCAAATCTCATCTCAATGAGATATAAAGGTAATGGGAATATTAGGGAGTACATTATGAAAATGTCTCATCTTGCTTCAAAGTTAAAAGCACATAATCTTACTCTCTCTGAGGATTTGCTTGTGCATTTGAATCTTATATCTCTTCCCACACAATTTAGTCAATTTAAGGTGAGCTACAACTGTCAAAAGGAAACTTGGTCTCTTAACGAGCTCATCTTACATTGTGTGCAAGAAGAAGACAGATTGAAGCAAGAAAAGATAGAGAGTGCTCATTTAGCTGGTACTTCCAAAGATAAAGGGAAGAAAAGAAAGAAGGATAAGGAAGCTGCAGAGGCTCCATATCAAAAGAAACAACATAAAGAAAAGAATATTGATGGTTGGTTCTTCTGTGGAGCTGCGGGACATAAGAAGAAGTAATGTACCAACTATCATGCTTGGCGTGCAAAGAAATGTACTCTTCTTAATCTAATTTGTTCTAAGGTTAATTTAACTTCGGTACCTAAAGACACTTGGTGGATAGATTCTGGTGCAACCACTTACATCAGTGTGTCTATGCAGGGCTGCTTGAGCTGCCGAAAGCCAAATGATAGTGAAAGATACATCTTTGTAGGCGATGGCAAGAAGGTTGAAGTTGAGGAAATTGGGATGTTTAGGTTATTATTAAAGTCTGGTACTTATTTGGATTTGAATGAGACATTTGTTGTACCGTCATTTAGACGGAATTTGGTTTCTATTTCTATATTGGACAAATTTAGTTATTCTTGTTCTTTCGGAAATAATAAATTTAGTCTTTTTCAGAATTCAAATCTAGTTGGTACTGGTTCTTTATCTTATATTTATAACCTTTATATGCTTGATACGGTTGCTTCATATCATGAAACCTTACAATTAAGTACTCGAGGTGTTAAAAGGAAATTAACCAATGAGAATTCCGCATCTTTATGGCATAAAAGATTAGGTCATATCTCCAAAAGGATAATTGAAAAACTTGTGTCAGATGGGATTCTAGATTCCCTTAATTTTGTAGATTTTGAAATTTACACAAATTGCATAAAGGGAAAACAAACAAACATAAGGAGATTTGGTTCCAACAAGGCTACAGATGTCTTAGAACTGATACATACAGATATTTGTGGGCCATTTCATACGGGTTCATGGAATGGTCAACAATATTTTATCACGTTCATAGATGATTTTTCACGTTATGGATACCTTTATCTCATTCATGAGAAGTCTCAATCACTAGATGTGTTCAAATCGTTCAAAACTGAAGTTGAAAATCAACTCAGCAAAAGGATAAAAAGCGTCAAATCTGACCATGGTGGTGAATACTATGGTCGGTATGACGGTTCAGGTGAACAACGTCCGGGCCCATTTGCTAAATTCCTAGAGGAGTGCGGTATCGTCCCACAGTACACCATGCCACGTTCTCCTAATATGAATGGTGTTGCTGAAAGGCGAAATAGAATGCTAAAAGACATGGTAAGGAGTATGATTAGTCATTCTAACTTAACAGAATTACTCTGGGTTGAAGCATTAAAGACTGCAACGTATATCCTTAACAGAGTACCAACTAAAGCAACTGTCAAAATCCCTTATGAACTTTGGATAGGCAAGAAGCCTAGTCTGAAGCACCTACACATTTGGGGATGTCCAGCTAAAGCAAGGCCTTACAGGCCACATGAAAAGAAACTGAATTCAAGAACGGTTAGTTGCTATTTTATTGGATACTTTGAAAGATCCAGGGGTTACAAATTCTCGGATCCTACTACCAGATCAATTTTTGAGACAGGAAATGCTCGGTTCTTTGAGGATGTTGAGTTTGAGTGGGGAGATAAGGTTAGGGATTTTGTTTTTGAAGAGGAATATGTTGATATTCCCACAGCTGTTATTGGCATTGATCAGGCTCTTATTCCTGACATTATTCAAGAAGCAGATTCAAATCAAAACAATATCCAAGAATCTCTCATTCTAGAAGAACAAACTCTATCACCTCTAGAATCTATGCCATTAAGGAGATCCATTAAGAAAGGAGAAGTGCAATGTCAGATGATTACATTGTATTTCTCCAAGAATATGAGTTTGACATTGGTGCGGTGAAAGATGATCCAATCAACTTCCGTCAAGCCATGGAAAGTTCTAAATCTCAAAAGTGGATTGATGCCATGAATGAGGAGATAAAGTCCATGAAAGACAATGACGTTTGAGATATTGTCTCATTGTCTGAAGGTGCAAAACCCATTGGTTGTAAATGGATATTTAAAACCAAGAGGGATTCAAAAGGTGATGTGGAGAGATACAAAGCCCGTCTTGTCGCTAAAGGCTTTACACATAAAGAAGGCATTGATTATAAAGAGACTTTTTCTCCGGTTTCATCGAAAGACTCTTTTAGGACAATAATGGCACTTGTGGCGCACTTTGACCTTGAGCTTCATCAGATGGATGTTAAGACTATGTTTCTCAATGGTGACATTGATGAAACAATCTATATGGTGCAACCAGAAAATTTTGTGTCGGGAGATGCAAAGTTGATGGTTTACAAGTTAAAGAAATCCATCTATAGGCTTAAGCAAGCTTCTCGTCAATGGTATTACAAGTTTCATCAAGTTATTATCTCGCTTGGTTTTGAGATGAATTTGGTTAATGATTGTATATACCACAAGTTTAGTGGGAGTAAGCATATTTACTTGGTTTTATATGTTGATGACATATTCCTTGCCACCAACGATATAGGCATGTTGCACGAAACCAAGAGATTTCTATCAAAGAAATTTGAGATGTCTTGGTGACGCTTCTTTTGTATTGGGTATACAGATACACCGGGATCACTCTCGAGGTATGCTTGGTTTATCACAAAAGAGCTATATCGAGAAAGTTCTTAAAAGGCTTGGCATGCATGATTGTAATCAAGTGACACCCTTGTGGCTAAGGGAGACAAATTTAGTCTCAGTCAATACCCCAAGAATGATTTTGAGATTCAGGAGATGCAAAAGATTCCTTATGCGTCAGTAATAGGAAGTCTGATGTATGCTCAAGTGTGTACGCGTCCGAATATTGCGTACATTGTTGGCATGTTGGGCAGATACTTAAGCAATCCTGGAAAGGATAATTGGATAGCAGCCAAGTGAGTCATGAGGTACTTACAGAGAACAAAAGACTACATGCTCACTTAACGGAAGTCAGATCAGTTAGAGATCATCGGATATTCTGACTCCGATTTTGCTGGATGCCGAGATAACATAAAATCTACTTCAGGCTATATCTACTTACTTGTTGGAGGTGCTATGTACGCGTCGGGGATTTCACATCATCGTCCTCGTGGTATCGACTACTCGCAAGTATACGAGGTCTAGTTTTAATATAATGGATCTTGTAAGATCGGATATCATTCCATTGGGAAATACGTGTAATTCGGTTGAGTATTGTGATTTACATAGTTTCATATTATCTCAACTAAACATAATTTGTTTGTTTTCTATTTACTATACTAAGATAAACGACAACTATTATGTTAGTTCTAATTACACTAATTACTTATGTATTAATCTCTTTCATATAATGCATAATCGATGTCATTTAGTTAGCTATAATGGTTTTTATCTAATCTGACAACCTCTATATCAATAACTCATCCACTACCTCTCCCGAGTGTAAGACGGGGGATTACACAACTTCGTGTCAATGAAGAAGTCCCCTTCAACGCCTTAACGACCTTAGGTCGTGTGAGTTTTGAGCCAACGTCATGGGTTGCATACGTTCTAACGCCCTCCCGGGTCATTAGAACGTCACGTTGTATTTATCCTAATCCGAATCCGGGGTTACCTCTCCCTAGTGTCAAACCCCGTATTCTCGTTTTATCTATACAAGCATAATATCAAGAATAACGGTAAACACAATCGGATTTAGACAAACAACACGTTAAAGTAACATTAATTCATTCAACTAAACGATTACATGATTTCAACTACACCTAAGTAACATTTAACTACTACTACTACTACAAGATCTTAGCCATATACCATACAAAATAAGAGGGATTCAACATTCTTAGATAGGAAAAAGTGATTACAAAGAATAAAACAAGATAGAAACGATCAAATCTGGAAGTGAAACGGTTCACTGTTGCTAATGATCGATCCGCATGTTATCCTTCTTTATCCGAATGATGAACCTCCTTCTTGATCTTCAAAATATAGCTTAAGAGCTCTCTACTAGGTTTAGGGTTCTTCAACTACCAGTTTCAGACGTGGGCAAGGGGTAAATATAGGTCTAGGGGTTCAAAAATATCTAAACAGATATTTTGACCTGTTCTGCGATTTCCGCCTAAGCGGTAGAAACTTCGCTTAGGCGGAGTTTAAGTCGGTTAGAATTATGCCTAAGCGGTAGAATCTTCGCTTAGGCGGAGGACTAACTTCTTGGCTCCCTTTCTTTCTGACAGAATTCTGCCTAGGTGGTAGCTACTTCGCCTAGGCGGATTTACAGTAGTGCAGCTCTTCCAGCAGTTCAGCACTTCTAGCGTTTTGATGGATTTCCGCCTAGGAGGTGGAAACTTCGCCTAAGCGGATTCAATACTTCAACCCTTGCAACCTTCTGACGGATTTTCGCATAAGCGGTGGAAATTTCGCCTAGGCGAAATTGCTCCGTTATTTGAAACCTCATTTTTTCATCTTTTTGGCTACCCTTTTCTCCACCATTTCGCTCGGTATGCCGATTGTTTACGTCCCTTCTCCTGGCTAATAAAAATAGCAAAAAAGGTATTCAAACTCCAATAAAATACTCAAAAACTGGCAAATTCGGTTTAGAATTAGATAGGTATTTTACACCTATCAAATACTCCCAAACTTGGAATTTTGCTAGTTCTCGAACAAAACACCCTAATGCTCAATAACACTAACTACACTAATTAGCTACATTCTAAACTACAAATAAGTAATCATTAATAAACAAGAAGTACACACCTGTGAGATTCAAGTTCAGTCAAAGAAACCATGCTATTCTTCCCTCAATAACCCGTAATCAAATCCGATTAAAGAATAACACACACCACGTGGTGTTCCAGAATTTCAACACTCAATATCAGTTAAAATCATTTTAGATCCAATTGAAATGTGTGTGTGTGAGAACTCAGCTATATAACTAATCAAACGCCGGATTGGATTATTCAATGAATAAGGTCATGACTTAAACTTGTTAAAATATTAAGGAAAGCCATATGCTTGACTGGGCTCAACTATCCACTAATGTAGGTTCGGACATTCACCAAGATTAATAGGGCTTGATCAGGCTTTGGAGAACGGCCAAGGGTATCGTAGAAATAGAAATTCGTTATAATTTTAACGATACCTGAGGTACAAACGCTTGTCGCTAAATCTCTCTCATGACCCCCTTATCTTTGAAGATATTACCCTGAATAAGATTTAGTAAACTTGTATTCACTTGTCAAAACAACCGAAATTAAACACTATATTCACATAGTTTTTTTTTTTTAAACAAACATACACCCCCAAACTTATTCAATTTTGTACAATTTTAGGGGCGTTTAGATACAAATAAAAGATTGACAAGTGAATACTCTTATACTTAACCTAAAATATTTAAACTGAAACCCCGATTGCCCGCTTCAAGTTAGCATAATCTAATGCTACTTGTTTTCACTCAATTTTCACTTTTATTACTAGCGACAATGGTTCTAAAAGATTTACTTGGTTAAAGTATAGAAACAAGTTCAGAAGTGAAAAAATTTTATGGCTTTGACAGGAGAACGAGGGAATAACTTTTCAGGTTAGTTTCAAACGGTTCAAGCGATAAAAACGAGGGCCTATATCATGCCTCCGGAATTACCTTACCTATAATTTCGCCTCAAGCCTCCCCAGTCAAGTTCTAGATTCCTCATTTCTGTCATGAACTTATTACTGAATAATCGGCGTCCAATCGTTCAACTAATTATACAACGAGTTTATGCAATCGTGCAATTTATGATCAAAATAATTTTTACCTAATCGACATGCTAAGCACACAAAACACACATGAATGGCATTAGCCCCACCCTTAAAACACAATTTAGGGGGTAATTTTCATCATCGGGACATGGTTCGGACAAATTCAAAAACTCAGCATGCTCGTACAACTAAATTCATTAACAATTCTACTCTAATTCTACAAACTAATATTACCTATGCTAATTATCCTTACACATGCATAGCTAAACATTACACATGCATAACAAAAAGAATTTCAAAATTTACAAACATTTAACATTAATAAAAAAATTGTACACAAAAAGAATTTTTGTCCCCTTTACATCAAAAATTTTCATCCTTCATATCCCCCCAAGAAAAAAAACAAACAAAAACTACATGCATTGTAGGTCATACACCCCCAAACTTGAACGAGGCAGTGTCCTCACTACCTAAGCAGCGAACCCAATAGCAGAATAGAAAAATACTTATTGAAAACTGGGATGGACACATACCTAGGAGGAAAGACATACAAGTCTAACCTCCTACCGTTCATTGTGGAGGAGATGGCGGTGGTGGCTCATCAGTCTCGAAAGACGGCATGGGCGTATAACGCGCTATGTCGATTCTGAGATGTTCAAAAATAACTCTTTGATTTTGATCTTGTTGCCGAATGTAGGAATCCATGTAGTTCTCCATCTGAGCCAAATTAGCTTGAAGTTGGCTCATATCGGATTGGAGACTACGGACATCTCGTGAAATTTGGATGATTTGGCCGCGGCTAGTTGTAGGCGTCGGTGGCTTCGAAGGGCCGACTTCTTCCTTTTCCTGACCATCTTCTCCTTCACCTGATTCGCCCTTCCACAACCCTTTGTTGTCCTGGCAGTATGAATTGTTGACGAGTAGATGTGCCAACCGACATTGACGGGCGTCCCTCTATCAATGTCGTATAGCATAAATGTTGGCTCCTTGGCAACATCAGACACATGGGAGGTAGGGAGTAGATTGGCACAGATAAATTGATGCTAAATCTTGGGGATCAATTTCAGAAACCGGCGCCGCTTTGCCATTTTTCCTGTAAATCACAATCATAACACCAACCACAATAATAACAATAGAACTCGCAATTCAAATCCTGGTCAGCGAACACACAATGCCCTATTTTATCAAACATATGCCAACCAAAACCAAATAATACAAATTTCACAAGATGTTCCACCAACCATAACCAAATCATATTTTTGTCGCAATATAGCGTTAAATAAATTCACATTGTATAGCAACACAAAAACATGATAGGGTTTACCATTAATCATTCTTCAATCCCAAATAACATAAAAACCACAACTTAGGGTTTAAAGGGGTTTAGGGTTCTAACCAAATCCAATGATTTTTGAAATAAATGAGCAAATGAAGCACATATTTCAACAACTAAATGAAAAAATAGGATCATTGACACTTACTTGTTGAAAAATTTGGATCAAATCATTGGAGAATGGCGATATCGCACTGTTTCACCGTTCAAACCCTAATTTTCGAAAATGGGAGGAGGAATTCCACGTTTGGACAAAGGTTGTTGGTGAAAATCCAAGTTTTTAGCAATGTATGGTGAATCTTTAACGGGAGGAAGGGATTTGGGATAATGAAGTTGAGAGGTTTCTTGAAATTTTTAGGAGGGAAGTTCCATTTGTGAAGAGGACTATTGCTTTTTAAAACAGGGGTCACGTGAATTCGCCTAGGCGGTGGTTTTACCGCTTAGGCGGATTAGCGCCTTTTTCTTTTTGAAAAACTTTTGGTGTTAATTCGCCTAGGCGGTGGTTTTTTTCGCCATGGCGAATTTACACCAGTGTGAAACCCCTGAATTCGTTGTAAATCTACTTAGGCGGTGGGTTTTCCGCCTGAGCAAATTTACTCCAGTGTAGGAACTCAGCTTTTCTTCATTTTTCCCCCTAAGCGGTGCTTTTACCGCCTGGGCGAAGTTACACCAGTGTAAAATGCAGACTTTTTCTGTCCAATTTTCACCTAGGCGGTGGTTTTTCCACCTAGGCGAATTTACGCTAGTATGTTTTCTCAGCCTTTCTATCCAATTTTTGCCTAGGCGGTGGTTTTACCGCCTAGGCGAATTTACGCTAGTGTACTTAAGCTGGATTCCTTCAGGTTTTCACTTTTTTTTTTCTCTATACCTCTTACTTCCTCTTCATTCCTCAAACAAGTTTTAGCATGCAAATCAATCCTAAGTATCTAGCCTCATCAATTCACCACAAAAAATAGTATTACGAGATCAATACGATCTCCAAAAAGGAATTTATACAAAAGTTGGGAATGTTCGTTACCCTCGATGACATATCAAAAGATGTTACTTGGTTTTACGTCCCTAGCATGGACGTTTATGAATTCTGGCTCTATCCTTCAACGAGGGAGATGTTCTCTACAACTCGGTCTTCATCCTTGAAGTAGTGCTTGATCCGCTCCCCGTTGACCCGTAAAGTTCGTCCGTCTTCGCCTTCTAGCTTGATAGTACCTATGAGACATTTTCTTGAGCATTTTTCACCAAAATCCCTCATAAACAAGGTATTTTGGATAGAATGCTTTGTTGGATCATGATTCATTGTATTGGAGTTGGTTTCTTCTCTCTCTCCTTATCTTTTTCAACATATGCTCAATCTCGGGATCAAGAGCCAAGAATTCCAAACTCCTTCTTTGTTGTATGCTCTGTTTGATCACATCTCTCGAAACAAATTAAACAAATAATTTTAAAGAAAATAAAAGAAAAAAATTGTCAGGATTAATATTCAACCACTTGGTCACAATATCAACCTAATTGAAAAACACCGTAATTCCCCGGCAACGGCGCAAAAAACTTGTACGCGACGAGGATTTCACATCAACGTCCTCGCGGTATCGACTACTCGCAAGTATACGAGGTCTAGTTTTAATATAATGGATCATGTAAGATTGGATATCGTTTCACTGGGACATGCGTGTAATTCGGTTGAGTATTGTGATTTACATAGTTTCATATTATCTCGACTAAACATAATTTGTTTGTTTTCTATTTACTATACTAAGATAAACGACAACTATTATGTTAGTTCTAATTACACTAATTACTTAGGTATTAATCTCTTTTATATAATGCATAATCGATGTCATTTAGTTAGCTATAACGGTTTTGATCTAATCCGAGAACCTCTATATCAATAACTCCTTTGTTATCTCTCCCGAGCGTAAGACGGGGGATTACACGACTTCGTGTCAACGAAGAAGTCCCCTTCAACGCCTTAACGACCTTAGGTCGCATGCGTTTTGAGCCAACGTCATGGGTTGTATACGTTCTAACGCCCTCCCGGGTCGTTAGAACGTCACGTTTTATTTACCCTAATCCGAATCCGGGGTTACCTCTCCCGAGTGTCAAATCCCGTATTCTCGTTTTATCTATACAAGCATAATATCAAGAATAACGGTAAACACAATCGGATTTAGACAAACAACACGTTAAAGTAACATTAATTCATTCAACTAAACGATTACATGATTTCAACTACACCTAAGTAACATTTAACTACTACTACAAGATCTTAGCCATACACCATACAAAATAAGAGGGATTCAACATTCTTAGATATGAAAAAGTGATTACAAATAATAAAACAAGAGAGAAACGATCAAATCTGGAAGTGAAACGGTTCACTGTCGCTAATGATCGATCCGCAAGTTATCCTTCTTTATTCGAATGATGAACCTTCTTCTTGATCTTCAAAATATAGCTTAAGAGCTCTCTACTAGGGTTAGGGTTCTTCAACTACCAGTTTCAGACGTGGGCAAGAGGTATATAGGCCTAGGGGTTCAAAAATATCTAAACAGATATTTTGACCTGTTCTGCGATTTCCGCCTAAGCGGTAGAAACTTCTCTTAGGCAGAGTTTAAGTCGGTTAGAATTCCACCTAAGCAGTAGAATCTTCGCTTAGGCGGAGGACTAATTTCTTGGCTCCCTTTCTTTCTGACGGAATTCCGTCTAGGTGGTAGCTACTTTGCCTAGGCGGATTTACAGCAGTTCAGCACTTCCAGAGTTCTGATGGATTTCTGCCTAGGCGGTGGAAACTTCGCCTAGGCGAATTCAATACTTCAACCCTTGCAACCTTCTAACGGATTTCTGCCTAGACGGTGGAAACTTCGCCTAGGCGGAATTGCTCTGTTATTTGAAACCTCATTTTTTCATCTTTTTGGCTACCATTTTCTCCACAATTTCACTCGGTATGCCGATTGTTTACGTCCCTTCTCCTGACTAATAAAAACAACTAAAAAGTTATTCAAACTCCAATAAAATACTCGAAAACTGGCAAATTCAGTTTAGAATTAGATAGGTATTTTACACCTATCATGCTATATCTTGGAAGAGTGTTAAACAGTCTATTATAGCCTCTTCCACCATGGCAGTTGAGTTTGTAGCTTGTTATGAGGCATCCAATCATGGAATATGGTTGCGAAATTTTGTCACGGGGCTGCGTATTCTGGATGGCATTGGAAGGCCATTTAAGTTATATTGTGACAATAAATCAGCAGTATTGTATTCCAACAACAATAGGAGTTCTACGAAGTCAAAGTTTATAGACATCAAATTCTTAATTGTGAAAGAAAGAGTTCAGAGTAGACTTATATCTGCGGATCTGCTGACTAAGGGATTGCCACCCAAGGTCTTTCATGAGCCCACTGCTCATATGGGTGTGGTTTCTCTTCAGGATATGTCATTTTAGTGGAAGTTTGTATTTTAGATAATTTTATCTATAGATATATTTGTTATGGATATTATGGATTTTATAGTTATTTACTGCAGTAAAGTATTTAGTTTTTATTCACTCTGATTTTATGTGATTTGATCTCACTAAGGTTTAAGGAGGAGCAGTTGAAAATTGGCATGTTAAGATCACATTGCATGAAATTTCCACGTTACACATCCACATTTGATCTTTGTCATTAGTTGCATTGATACATGTAATCATTGATGGGTCTAGTTATGAAAAAGATGTAACGACGATCGCTTTGGTTCTGTATTGGTGTGATTAATGGACAAGATTGTTAAAAAATGCATAAAGTTTTGATAGCAAATCTCATGAACTCATTAAGTATAATTCACGTTTATAAAGTTACATATATAACCCAAGTAGGAGATTGTTAGAGTAAAATTAAATATATGGGCTTATATATTAAATAAATGTGAATGATAGGCTATCAAATAAAAGTAGGCCAATTAAAGTGATCAATTTTAAGTTTTGGGGCCTTAATTAATGTATTATAAAGTGTGGGCATTAATGTGTAGAAACAAGCGTAATTTCTATTTTTATGATAGGTTAAAATAGAAAATACGAAAATTCGAACAGACGCGATTGTTTACGAATATATACGAATGTTTATAAATAGAGGTCGTGGTCCCCAAATCACATAACGTTTTCTATTCTTCTGATCCCCATTGTCAGAGAGAAATTTATACAGAAAATAAGTGTAGATCTGGAATATCATAAAGACTCAAAATCGGATATTTCAACTTTCATATTATGGATTTAGGTACGCTTCCGCAAATTCAGTATTTTTATTTTTGATGATTCAATATGAATGTTCATGTTTGTGTGATGGTTTTCACATAACGAAATTAAGTCTTACACAATATTGTTAGGTCCTTCTGCGGTGCATTGTTTTACAAGAACCTAAGTTGAGGGAAAGAGAGTTGAGTTGGAAGACTTTCATTATTTTAGATCATAGAGTGACATATCCGGTGAAGCATTTTTGGGCTTCACCAAATGGGTATACGAGTTTGATTCTAACCTAAGGAGATAATCAAAATAGTGGACTGAACTTTCCACATAATGTTACAACCCGTCCCGGACACCCGTCATCCCGAGGCAGACGTGATTACAACATGACATCACCAATACCCAAATTGACAAATGAATGACAATATACACCTACTGTATAATACAAACACCTACTACCGCGGGGGGGGGGACACACCCACCCCAAATTTTTTTATGAACTAAAAGTATTTATCCATAAACCTTTTGTAGGTTCGCCTTTGACAGCTTCTCTCAATCGCCTATACGACTTCATCACGTAGCTCTACCTAGTACTAGTAGGGGACTGACTCCTAGCTATTGTACCTGCGAGTGTACTGCCTTCTTAGTAAAACATTTTTTAAAATATTAATACGTTCTAAATATTTCCACAATTTAGTATGGATCAAGCATAAGTATATAAGCAATGAAAATAAAGCGATATAGATAAGTTTCATCCAAATCCATCTAGTACAAAATCCTACCAAACATCATAATGAATAATATCACATCAACCAATATACGTAAAACGCCACATCTTAAGCACCAATCTCAAACACACACCATCAACACACACACACACACTGGCCAGCCCTAGTGATCGTTTTAACCTCACGATCGGGAGTTGTAACGGTACCATAACTTTCATAGGAATGCCTTCCTACGAAATATCCACACCCCTTTTTGGGGAGAAATATAATCCATACCCCTTACAGGGAGAAATATAATCCACACCCCTTTCGAGGAGAAACCACACCCCTTTCGGGGAGAACAGCCATGGCATCGTCAAAATCAAATACAGTATCCTCGAATCGCAACTCAATAAATATCACTTACTCAAAATCGTCAAATCACCACGTCTACCACTTTTCTCAAAACCAGCTTTTAAATTCAAAATTCATATTTCATATCTTCTTTTAAAGAAAGAGTCCAATTTTATCAAAACCACTTTTCCACCATTTATTTTTATTTAGAAAACCAGACATTTTTAGAAAAATAGATGTTTCCTATTCTCTTTTTAAAAACACCGTCTAATTTCACCAAATCCAGCGGAAATTCATTTTCAGCTTTCTTTTGAAAACTATCGAAATTCAGTTTACCAACTCATTCAAATCTTGCTTGATCCATATCATTTATAAATTCATACAGTTTAAATAATCACATATTTCATCATATATATACATAGAAAAATAGTTTGGCAAGAAGACAGTACACTCACCTCGATATCCGTTTTGCAAAACTGACACTGACCACACCTTATCTGGACGCCAGTGCCTGCGAACCTAATAGTGACAGATTCTAAATTAATATCTTCTCTAAAATATCCTAATCATGCAATGCGGATCTTATATTCCGAATCTTTACTAATTCTATGTACCACGTACTTAAAATTAATTAATCGTCACGAAATTATTATGATTTTAGGATTTGTAACACTAACTGAAATTTAATTTAACAAGAATTAATAATCGATTGAAGTTTCACCTGCTTCCGAAACGTTTGGCGATCACGTGATCAGTTTTTGATTTCCCTGGGGTGGTTTCTGCAAATTTTCCTTTCTTTTCTTCTTCTTTTTTTTTTTTTTTTTTGTTTTTTGTTTGTTTTTTCCTTCTTCTTCTCCGTTTCCTGTTTCTGCCTCCCGTCCCCGTTTGCTGTTCTGGGTGTCTACCGTCCGACCACGCACCGCACGTCGGCAAGGCCGTATCCATCTACGCACACCGTCAAAGGTGGCCGACGACCGACGGCCGCCCACCCACACATCCACCGACCGAACACCCTTCCACGCAGACCCCTCTCTCTCTCTCTCCTCTGCCCCGAGTTCTGGGTTTCCTGCCCGTACTCACACATCTCCGACCATACCGACCATCAACAACCCACCTACGCCGGCAATACCCCTACGCCACCAGACAAGCAGCGGCATACACCTAGGCATGCGATCGCCGGCCAAACCGAACAGAGCACCCACGACGGATGAACGACGCACTGCCGGTGAACAGAATGCACTTGCATACTCCGACTAAACGACGGGCTAAATGACAGACAAAACACTTGCAATCCCGACGATCGGACAGCCCACGCACACACACGATCGTCGGCGATCGGAACGGCACACCCACGTGAAACACACACACACACACCCGTCCGATCATATACATAGTGAAGAATTCACATATACCCACTACTGCAGCAACCCACACCACCGGCCTGAACGACGACACCCCCTCCGGCGATGATCGGAGCACCGGCCGGACCCTCTCTCTCTCTAGATTTTCCTCTCACTTTCCGAATGGATTCCCGACCCTCGATCACGAGTTTCCTAATCCTCTCACATGCATGATTCTAGTGGGTTAGTTTACTCCCAGCGTGCCACGTCGTTTTTTCTCTCCAACTCTCTGCCGGCCAGCTACTCCTCCGACCGCCGGTTGACGTGTGGGTATAGGATAGTTTTATTTTTATTTTTTTGTTAAATTCTCTTTCCTCCCCCCAGCTTCCCTGCAACCTTGATTTAATCCTTTTCAATTTTTTTTTTTTAAAGTTTCTAAGATTTTCAATTTTACCCCCTGAAAGTTTCATTTACAAGCTAAATGTCAATTTCCTCCCTAAATTGGGATTTACTGTTTCTTACATTTTCAATTTGACCCCTAGACTTCCTATTTGAATTTTTAATTGTCCTAATTTCACCCCGAATTTTCACATTACTCTAAAATACCACTGAAATGACGTACATGGTATAATTGAGGTCTTACACATAAGCTCGGAGTAATAGACGTTGCGAGAGTAACTTACCGAAGTCCTATAAAAAAATTCATGTCAATTGTCTATAACCCTTACTCGTGTTTGTGGTTCTTATTTACGTAAGTGCTTAATACATTTCCTTTGGTTAATTACTACATACTCTTCAAATAATTTAAAATTGATTATCTGATTTAAAAGATTAGAAAACTTAGTTAATTTTTTATCTATCCAATTCAATCTTTCCCCTTCTCCTTTTTGGGTAGTTTATTGGGCCAATAAATGAATGGTTTTTAGATAAACAATTATTGGGGGGAAAAAAAAAACATAAATTAAGTACAATAAAATTGTAAAACAAGAAAAGACACGGGAAAAAAACAATTGAGATAGCAAAAGTGGTTTGTGATAAAAACATTTGTGTAAAAGGGAAATCTTTTGTATAAGTTACTTGACTATTGCCATTTTACTAACGGACTATTAATCAATGGGGGCAATGTGACAGAAAATTCAAACGTCAAGAGTGATTTTGACCTAATTAATTCTCATATTTTCTTTTCAAGAATGTGCCAAAAAAATTGTCCACCTTTTTTTGAACAAATATAATTATTGCTTTTGTACACTAATCTTCTTCTCAATTACTCGCTTAAATTTTATTAAAAAACATAATGGACACTCCAACACATTTTTCAACTAGGCCAATATAATAAAGTAGTATTTATTCAACCACTACCTTAAGGAAATAAGGGAGTATTTTGGGATTAGAGTAATCCGTAATATCATGACAAATCTAAAGAGAGATTAATTATATATTGCCAAGCCCATTGCTTCCGAAAGAGGGTCTATGACAAAAAAAATAAAAAATAAAAAAATTAAATGCATTTTACTAATTTGTCCATTTTCACTTTATCCATTGTAGTTTCAAATTAACCATTTAACCCTCTTGTGAAAGTATGGATTTCGTTATATATATATAAGGAAACTTAGAAATTACATGCATTTTTTTGTGTGAACAGTGTCATAATGAACTTTCAATTTTTTAAAATTTTCCTTTTTTTTTTTTTTTCTATTCCTTTTTTTTTTTTTTTTTTTTGTCAAACCAAAAAAATTATTTAAAATATTAGCACAAAAAAATACACAAAATAAAAAGATTACTACTTTCTCTTCGTCCTCCAACCAAAAGTAAAAAATAAGCCTCTTCATTTTCCCCATATCCATCGCCAAAAAATCACCACCAGCCCTACCTCTACCTGCCGCTACTACAAGGACCTCCAACAATAATCAACTGATCAAAGCAAGCCTTTCGTCTAGCTCCAAAGCTATCTCAGGCGAACTTTCTCTTTCTAGATTAACGCCTGATTCACCCCCATCATTTGACCTTATATCAAGGACACCCTTTATATTTTGAATAATCGCTCCTTTCAATCCGGTTATCTCAGACATTACTTACAACATTTTATTATCAAACATGCACTTGTAATGTAAAATTTTAGTTTTTTATTTTATCTTTTATTTTATTATGTATTTTTTATTTCATTATTTTTTTTTTGTTTTTATTTTAATTATTTATTTTTTGCATGGTGTTTATATAAAATAAAAAAGTAGAGTAAAAAATTAGAAAACAAAAGGAAAAAACATAAAAAAATCCAATATAGAAACAAAAAATTGGAATTAAAAAAATTATTATAAAAATTAAATTTAAAAACAAAAATAGAAAAAAAAACAAAAAAATAAATAATACTCTTTTGTTTTTAAATTTAAAGTTTTTCTTTTTAGTAATTGTGAGACCCCAATTCTTGAATGGAAGGGACACGAACAGCCTCTGCCCTCCCTCCCTCGGATCGTTGAACTGTTCCTTGGATTGAGTTTCATCATGCAGATTCACGTAAGATTTTGAATTGTTGGATTTTCAATTAGATTTAGGGCGTCTATCTTCAAATGGTCCCAAAATAGATACAGAATTAGAATCTAACAATTTATCAGAAAACATAAATAAATGGGAAAAATGATCGTTCATTCATTTGAATTGTGTCACTAAATACTAGGAGGAATAAAAAAATTGAGATTGCTATTAAATAGATACGGAAGACCCTGAAGTTCAGGGATTGGTAATTGGATCCACTTCAGGTATGGTTAGAGATGAATCTGCTTTTAGAATTGGCACCTCCATTGTGACTGGGAGCATTGCTACAGGAGGTGCTTGAGGTTTTTTCCTTGCTGTAACTGTCATCTTCAACCCTTGTGTTGTATGTATTGTTGCTCCTGTAGTCATTTCAACCTGCATTCCATTCATTCTTCTTTAGTACCATTTGACATTTTGTAATTTTTTAGGTTGCGTTTGGTTGGGTGGAAAAAGGATAAAAAAAAAAACTTGTTTGGTATGGATGGAAAATGGAAAGGAAAACACAATTTTTGAAGCAATTTTTTTTCCACACAAATTTATGTAGAAAATGAAGGAAAGTAAAATAGCAAATCGCATTAAAGTGAATTATTTTTTCTTCTTTTATTTTTCTTTCCTAACCAAACAACACTAGGAAGAATAATTTCCCTTTCACAATAGATAAAAACATTATACTCTCATTTTTTATTTTATTTTTCCATTCTTCCTACTAAATGTACCCTTAATAAAAAATCAAACGTGTAGCCAGGTTTGGAAGGTGTTCTTATATACAATTTTTTTGAGGACAATTGAAAAGCATGACTTACTGGAGGTGCTCCAAGTGCCACATGAAAGTTGAATCTTCGAACAAGCATTGCAACGGCCGTTATAGTCTAAGAACAGCGAAGAAAAATTACGTCAAAGATGATCTTTCTTAACGAGCCCTTGCCGTACTCTTTTAGCTATGTAGCGAAAATTTACCTCAAAAGAAGCGAACATGTCTCCTATACATTTCCTCGGTCCACCACCGAAGGGCAAATAGCTGAAGTAGCAAATCCAACATAAAATGGATTAAGTAATTTTAGACTAGATTAAATGGAAACAAAGTGGTCATTTTTTCCCGGTTTTTCTAATCGGACAATCAAGAATTATGATTGGGTCGAAAGCCCGTAAGGTTATGTTCAATTGTGATGCCTCAAGGTTTGGCCCCAAAGGCTAATGGCAAATCATCCTCTTACTTGAATTGTAGTCATATACCAGCTCAACTAGATGTTACAACTCTTAAGTTTTAACAGCTTCCAACATTATCTATATATATGCTTTTGAACAGGTTGCAGAGGTGTTATACCCACACATACCTATTTGTTTAGGAAAAATAAGTGGACCCGAAACCTTAGAGGAATCAGTACTGAAGTTTTACCCCCACAGGGTGCATTTCGGTAAAGTTATTTACATAAAGTATTTGATTTCGAGATGAGATTTATAAATTTCTTTTTAAAGAAAATTTTACAAATCCCTTTTTCGAATCAAATACCTTACCTAAACAGACAATAACAGTTCAACAAATATTCTGAAATTCAAATGCTTAAACATTTGGTTGTTTTTGTTAGAAGGTACTTTAGTCTTTATCTTTGTATTAGGGATTGCATATTTTAGTCTTTATCTTTATATTAGAACTTCCACTTACAACCCATAAATATAAATGGAGGGAGAGGTAAATTACTAAGGTTAAACCGTCTCATTATCTTCTTACTCTTTTCTTACTTTAAGATGGTATCAAGAGCATGTTATCATGAGACAATAGTCCCATAATTTTGTTCTACAAAATTTTTCTTATATTCTTTTTTTTTTTTTTTCCAACCTTCCGTACAACAAAAGTAAATACATAAATAACCTCATGTCCTATCGCAGTTATTGTCACAGTCGTCATTAGAAACCCGTTTTTGTTTGGCAGTTCGTTGTTTGGCAACTGCTCAGAACCTTGTCAGCTTGACCCCATCCCTGACCAAATCAAGCCTTATCTGGCCAGATCCATCCTCACTGATGTCAGGAAGGGGTAAGCGTTCATGTATTGAACATCCTACATTTAACTTTGTTTTCGTATGCACATCTTTCTCCTTCTGATTCTGTTTTTGTTGCTTCTTTGTTTTCTCTCCAATTTTGTTTCAAAGCCACTCGCTCACCCTAGTTGGAAGACTACATTGGGGGTAGAAATGGTTGTCTTTACACCATAATGGTACTTAGGATCTCGTCTCTCCCACCTGGCAAGACAGTTGTAAGTGGGTGTATACCACCAAAGTTCATTCAAATGGTACCATTGATAGACTCAAGACATGCTTAGTTTCCAAAGATTACACACAAGTATATGACCTTGATTACTAGGAGATGTTTTCTTCTTTTGTCAAGCTTGCATTTGTTAGCCTATTCATCCATCTTGCCGCCGCATTTCACTGGTCGTTACATCAGTTAGACATCAAGCATGCATTTCTAAACAACGATCTACTTGAAGAGGTGTATATGGAGTAACAACTTGGTTTGTTGCTCAAGGGAGTCAGGATTGGTATGTCGATTGAAGAAATCTATTCATGGTCTCAAACAATCTCCTCGAGCATGATTTGAGAAATTTAGTGGCGTAGTCACTAAGACCAAAATGCGGTGGAGTCGATCATTCAGTGTTCTACAAACATGGTACAACAAGGAAAATATTATTAATTGTGTATGTTGATGACATCGTGATTACAAAAATTGACCACGGTGGCATTAAAGCACTCAAACAATTTCTACATGGTAAGTTTCAAACTAAGGACTTGGCGCAATTGAAATATTTCTTCCATATCGAAGTTGCTTGTTCAAGTCAAGGTATTGTTACCTTTCTCAGAGAAAATATGTCATTGATTTGTTGAGCAGACCAGCGATGTTAGGGTCCAAAGCAATACTCATCAATGGATCCGAACACGAAATTCCAAGCCGCTTAAGGAGAGTTATTGATGGACCCTGCATAGTATAGACGATTAGTTGGGAAGCTGAATTATTTGACTACTAACATACCGATATATCTTTTGCAGTTAGCATTATCAGTCAATTTTTAGATCATCCGAGAACAAGTCGTAGGGAAGTTGTTGTCCGCATTCTTAGATATCTAAAAGGTCCATCACGATGTGGTTTGTTGTATAAGAATCATGAACAAACTCACATAGAGCGCCACACAGATGCCGATTGGTCCAACTCTCCTTCGGACAGAAAATCCACAACCGGGGTATTGTATATTTATTGGAGGTAATCTGGTCTCTTGAAATTGTAAGAAACAAGGTGTGGTAGTCCGATCAAGTGCCAATTCAGAATATCAAGCTATGGGTCGTACCACGTGTGAGTTGATTCAGTTGAAACACATACCAAAAGAACTTGGGTTCAAGCATTCCCCTCCCATAGGTCTAGTGTGTGATAATCAAGCAACAGTCTATATAGCATCAAATCCAATTTTTCATGAGGGGACGAAGCACATTGAGGTTGATTATCACTTCATTTGAGGGGAACTACTACAGAAAATAGTCCATACTCGACATATTAACTCCTTTGATCGGTCATGACATTTATTTACTAAATCGCTTAGGGGTACTCAAATAAAATACTCTTGTTTTTGTTATATTAGAGGTTCCATATTTTTAAGTCATTATTTTTGTATCAGGGCTTTCATGTACAACCCATTATTTACTATAAACCAAGGAAAAGGTTGACTGATAATGTTAAACATCTTATTATTTTTATAGAAAGAAACGAGGACATTATTCTATTATTTATTGATACAATTACAAGGGAACAAACACCTCCAAATCGGAAGAAATACCACACCAGTGCTAACCCTAGAATCCTATACAATCAATGATTTCCCTAATTTATTCAAATAACTACTTTCCTAATTTATTCAAATCTCTAACAATCAAATCCTAACCAAACAATACCCTAATTTACCGACACTCCCCCTCAAGTTGGTGCAAAGATATCCATTATGCCCAACTTGCTTACTTGAAACTCGAAAGACTATCTCAACATACCCTTAGTCAAAACATCTGTAATTTGTTATGTGGAAGGTACAAATTATTCCTTCTTCAAGCTTTTCTTTCATAAAGTGTTTATCAATCTCAACATGTTTCATCCTGTCATGCAGAACCAGATTATGAGCAATGTTGATAGCCACCTTATTGTCACAATATAACTTTATAAAAAGACTTATTGGTCTTTTAAGCTCTTCCAGTACCTTTTTTAGCTAAAGAATCTCGTACACTCCCTACGCCATTGATCTGAATTCCGCCTCAGCACTACTTCTAGCAATGACACTCTGCTTCTTGCTCCTCCAAGTGACTCAATTGCCCCATAGAAACGTACAGTATCCCGATATTGACCTTCTATCAGTGACCAAACCTACCCAATCAGCATTTATATATACCTCAATCCCTCTCTTCTCATTTTTCTTGAAGAAGAGTCATTTTCCTGATGTGGGATAGTGCCTCTTCTTTTTTGTGCTAGATGCTCCTTTGAATATACAAAACCTTTATACCATCTCGCACACATCTTTGTTGTTTCAATTTTTTTTATTCTGAGATGGCATTACCAAAGGTCGTTCATTGGTAGATTCAATATTTTCAACATTTAATTCATTTGTTTCCCCAAACTTTTTATTTTCCATATCATTCTCTCCCAGTAACTGCTTGTGAGAAACATCATCATGAACAAACTCAAAAATTAAACCATCTAAAAACTCATTTTCACAGTGCTCTCCCCCTGAAGATGGGGATTGCTGTAGTAGAATTGTCCTTAAAATAATGTGACATCCATAGACACAAACATTTTTTTTGGAAATAGGATCAAAACATTTATAACCTCTCTGATGTGTAGGATAGCCTATAAAAATACATTTATCTACCTTTCGATCAGGCTTAGAACATCTAGGATCATGATTATGAACAAAAGCTAGACTTCTAAAAAAATTGAAGGGAATATCTGTTGTTAGCCGAGGGGTGGAAAAAAAATTTGGTGAAAATCTTTATTGGTGTTTTAAAGTTCAAAATTCTCGCAAGCATCGTATTAATCAAATAAGTGGATGTCAAACTGCTTCTCCCCAAAGATACTTAGGAACCTTAGTTTTAAAACTTATTGCTCTAGCAACTTCAAGGAGATGCCTATTTTTTCTTTCAGTCACCCCATTTTGTTAAAGTGTATTATTACAAGAACTTTAGTGAACAATCCCTTTTTCGGCAAAAAAATTATCTAACACATTGTTAGAAAATTCCTTTCCATTGTTACTTTAAAAAATTTCAATTTGAGTCTGAAATTGTGTTTGAACCATATCATAAAAAAAATTTAAACACAATATCAGCATCAGATTTTTCTTTTAAAAAGAACACCCAAGTAACTCTAGTATGATCATTAATGAAAGTAACAAACCAGTATTTTCCAAAAAAAGTTGGCACTCTAGAAGGACCCCAAACATCACTATGAATCATGGTAAATGGTGTTGATTTTTTATATGGTTGAGATGGAAAAACAGCACGATGATGTTTTGCTAATTCACAAGATTCACACCGAAAAACATAAGGATTTAATTGAAATGAAATTAACTACGACAGATAATACCTTCCTAATCTACATATTTGACTTTCCCTATATACAAATACTACCAATATTGAATATTCCAACACTCCCCCTCAAGTTGGTATGAAGATATCTTCCATTGTCAGCTTACATACTAGATAGTCGAATCTATTCTTTAGTAATCCTTTTGTTAGAATGTCTGCGATCTGTTCAGTAGTCGGTACATATGAATTACATATTTGTCCACTCTCGATTTTTTCCTTGATGAAATGTTTGTCCACTTCCAAATGTTTTGTCTGATCGTGCAACACCGGATTGTGAGCAATCGCAATGGCTGATTTGTTATCACAGTAGACCTTCATAGGTACTGAATTAGATATCTTCAACTCTCCAAGTAATCTGTTAATCCATAACACTTCACAGATGCCGTGAGCCACTGATCTGTACTCCGCTTCTGCGCTACTTCTAGCTACGACATTTTGTTTCTTACTTCACCATGTGACGAGGTTCCCACCAACAAAAGTACAGTAACCGGAGATCGATCTCCTATCCGTGATGCTCTCAGCCCAGTCTGCATCGGTATAAACCTCTACAAGGTGGTGGAAACGTTTCTTGTACAAAATTCCCTTTCCAGGAGTACCCTTTAAGTACCTTAGTATTCTATAGGCAGCATCGAAGTGTTCTTGTCCTGGTGAGTGCATAAATTGGCTGACCATGCTTACGGCAAAGGCTATATCTGGACGGGTATGTGATAAGTAGATTAACCGCCCCACTAGTCTTTGATATTGTTCTTGGTTTATCACAACTTCAGGTTTGGCCGGTTGTAGTTTCTCATTCGGTTTACTTGGAGTTTCTACAGCTTTGCACCCGAGTAACCCTGTTTCATTCTGTAGGTCGAGTACATACTTTCTTTGACTCACAAATATGCCTCCCTTTGATCTAGCAAATTCCATTCCAAGAAAATATTTTAATGGATCTAAGTCTTTTATTTCAAAATTATCAGCAAATTTTCCTTTAAGTCTTCTCAACTCGTTACTATCACTTCCTGTTAAGATGATATCATCTACATAGACAATTAAAATGGCAATCTTACCATCAATTAAGTGTCTATAAAACATAGTATGATCTGCTTGACTTTGTTGATAACCCTGACCTTTTACAGTGGTTCCAAAGCGTTCAAACCACGCTCTTGGAGACTGTTTTAGGCCGTATAGTGACTTCTTTAGCTTGCACACCTTTCTTTGTCCTATCTTTCTTTCAAAGCCCGGTGGTAAACTCATGAACACTTCCTCCTCCAAGTCTCCATTTAGAAAGACATTTTTCACGTCTAATTGGTATAGTGGCCAATCAAGATTCACAGCTAAGGACAATAGAATCCGAATCGAGTTTATCTTAGCAACTGGAGCAAATGTTTCTTGGTACTCTATTCCATATGTCTGCGTGAACCCTTTAGCCACAAGCCTTGCTTTGTACCGTTCTATGCTTCCATCTGTCTTACACTTGAATACCCACTTGCACCCGACTATCTTTGTATCCTTTGGCGAATCAACTATTTCCCACGTACCACACCTTTTAAGAACATTCATCTCTTCCAGAACTGTTAGCTTCCAACCTATATCACCTAGTGCTTCCTCAATGTTCCTTGGAATAAACAGATTAGTAACTTTAGAAGTAAAGACTCTATAAGGTTCGGAAAGTTTTGTGTAGGATACATATCTAGATATGGGGCAATTGGTGCAGGTTCTAACACTTTTCCTAATGGCTATAGGGATATTAAGATCTTGAGGAATACTGGAATGAGAAGATTCATTAGGAGGTGGTAAAGATATAGGATTACCTGGATCATTGCTTGGGGAGTCGGATTGACCTTGTGTTAGAACAGTAGGCTGATCTGTCTTCTTTTTTGTACCTCTCCGAGTATAAACCCGCAACTCAGTACATGATCGTGGTATTTCTTCATCTGTTTGTGAAAGAATTATGCTCGGCACTTATGTACTAGTAGGGATCCCTTTTTGTTTTTCAATATTGTTATCACTTGTTTCTGACTGATTTGGAGGAAAAATTTCTAAGACTGTGGTAGGGAGAGGATCATCAGTGACCCAAAAATTCCCTTCCATTACATTCTCCCCCTGAAAGGGATTTTTGTCAAAGAAAGAAACATTTTCCAAAAACGTGACGTCCATACTAACATGAATTTTCTTGGTTTGTGAATTGTAACACTTATATCATTTCTGATTTGGTGCATAACCGATGAAAATACATTTTTCTGCTCTAGGATCAAGTTTAGACCAAAATTGGCTAGGAATATGAACATAGGAGGTGCAGCCAAATATTTTAAGAGGCAGGTCAGCTGATATCCTAGAAGCTGGAAAGTGTGTTTTGAAGTTATCAAATGGTGTGGTGTAATTTAGAATACGTGTAGGCATGCAATTTATTAAATATGCGGCTGTTAAAAGAGCATCACCCCACAAATATTTTGGAATATGCATAGAAAACATGAGTGCACGTGCGACTTCGAGTTAGTATTTATTTTTTCGTTCAGCGATGCCATTTTGTTGGGGCGTGTCACGACACGTGGATTGATGTAGAATACCATTTGTTTTCAAAAAACTGCCTAAACATTCGTTGAAATATTCTGTTCCATTATTTGTGCGAAGAATGCTAGGTTTAATTTGAAATTGGTTTTCTAGCATAATGCAAAAATCTTTAAATAAAACTTTTACATCAGATTTTGCACGCATCAAATATGTCCAGCATAAACGTATGTGATCATCAATAAATGTCACAAACCATCTTTTTCCGGATAGTATTGTGATTTTTTAGGGATCACATACATCGCTGTGAATTAAATAAAATCGTTTAGATGCACGATATGGTTTTGAAATATAAGAAGTACGTTGACTTTTTGCAAACAAACAACTTTCACAATGAAAAGAAGAACAATCCACATTCTTAAATAACGTCGGAAACAAATATTTAAGATATTGAAAACTTGGATGTCCTAATCTAAGGTGCCAAAGCATGATTTTATCACGAACAGATGTTGAACTCATACCATTGGTGCCGTGAGTTGTTTTATTTCTCAAAGAGTTATCATCGAAGTAATACAGGTCATCCACCAATCTAGCACTGCCAATTATCCTCCCCGAGCTCTGGTCCTGAAAGAAACATTGAGATTCAGAGAAAATAGCATGACAGTTCGAATCTCACAATAGTTTACTTACAGATAAGAGGTTACAAGTAAATTTAGGAACGTGGAGGACCGTTTTTAGATTAACACTATCTGAGATTGTTATTTGGCATTTTCCTGCAATGGGTGAGAAACTACCGTCTGCAATTCTAATTCTTTCATTACCAGAACACGGTGAATAAGTATTGAAAAGGTGATAAAAACTGGTCATATGATCAGAAGCACCTGAATCAATAATTCAAGGTGCTAAATTTAAGGAACAAGAAAAGGCTCTAAATTTACTACCTGTTTGAGCTAAGGATGCATTAGGAGTACCAAATGATGGATTGACAGTCAGCAGTTTCAGAAGTTGATCAATTTGCTCTTTGTTGAATGGAGTGGTGGCAGCTTCATGCGCGGAAGGATAGGATCGGTTAGATTTTTCTCCCGTTTTGTTGCTCTTCAAATTTGCCGGTTTCCCATGGATTTTCCAGCATGTTTCCCGTGTATGACGGGGCTTGTTGCAGTAGTAGCACCATATACGAGGACGTTCCTCTGCTCAGCGTGGAAACCTGTTGGAGTGAGCATTAGCAGCAGCCAAAGCAGATTGGTCAATTAGAGCAACTGTAGGGCTGATAATTTGTGGCTTGTTAAGCATAACGTTCCGACGGGTCTCTTCCCTTCGGACCTCTGAGAAAACCTCATTAATTGAGAGAAGAGGCTAACGACCAATGATTCGTCCCCTAACTCCGTCAAGTTCCGGTTTCAGACCTGCCAGGAACTTAAAAACACGATCATCATCCACCAACTTCTTATAGTGGCTATAATCCTCGGTCGAATGCCATTCATGATCGTCGAACATATCTTGATCTTGCCATATTCTCTTCAATGAATTGAAATACTTAGTGATATTGTCTTCGCCTTGACGGATATCACGGAGTTTTAGAGTCAGCTCATACTTTTGAGATTGGTTTCCCAGATCAGAATACATCTGATTTACATTGTCCCAAAATTCTTTCGCCGTAGGGTAGCACATGTAGTTGGAGCTGATTTCCTCATCCATAGAGTTTACGAGCCACGTCATCACCATGGAGTTTTCAGCATCCCAAGTCGTATGCGACGGATCTTTGATAGAGGGCTCCTTTGCATCACCGGTTAGATATCCCATCCGTCCTCGTCCACGGATATACATTCGCACCGATTGAGACCAACGCAAGAAATTGGTTCCATTCAGACGAACAAAGGTGATTTGGATGGAGTGGGATTCGGAAGAGAGATGCTTTGGTTCGGTAAGTTGGTTGGACCTTGGGATGGATTCCGAAGTAACGTCGGACATGGTGAAGGCAAGGAGAAATATCGTCAGAAATTGAGAATCGTCGGGTTGGCCTTCAACGAGTAAATCTCGCGAAACCAAGCTGCTGGATGTTGAGTTGACTCACTGAGAATCGTCTGAGTTGACTCGATTTTGTCGATTTCAAGCAAATTCGGCAGCGGTGGCGGTGGCTAGGGCCGCGAGTGTTCGTTGGTGGCTGCAATTGAACCTCACGAAGTGCAATCGAGTTGTAATCGCAAGATCTGTTTCGTACAGATCTCGCGAGGGCAAGTTCGTCGGCTGCTAGGGCTCCGGCGAGGCTGTCGGCGGCGAATAGAGGACTGACGAAGCTTCGTTGTCGGTTGTAGAAGGCCGGAGAGTGTTCGTCGACGGCTGTAGAGGACCGGCAAGGCTTCGTCAGTTGTAATGAGGGCTCGTCGTCGGCTGTAGGGGAGCTTTCGTTCGTCGCCTGGCTGTAAGGGACGCTAGCGAACCTTCGTCGGCTGTTGTTAGATGCCGGTGAACGTCGTCGACGACTACAATGGCCGGCGGCGAACGTCGAAAGCTTGTAAAGGGCCGGCGGCGGCTGCAGAGGCTAGGGTTTTTTTTGTTTTAGCTCTGATGCCAAATTGAAATAAATTAATAAATTGTATATCTTTCTAATTGTACAATTAGGCTACATATAGGAGTAATTAAGACTAAATAAAGAAATTAACTACGACAGATAATACCTTCCTAATTTACATATTTGACTTTCCCTATATACAAATACTACCAATATTGAATATTCCAACAGATTTTTATTCATGAATAACTTGGGAAACAAATGCTTTAAATATTGAAAATTTAGATGTCCTAATCGATAATGCCATAACATAATCTTACTGTCACTATAAACAGAAATAGAATTGAAACAAGTCTGTTGATCTTGCCTTTCAAAGGTTGATCCATTATTAAAGAGGTAGAGGTCACCATCCTGTTTAGCACCCCCAATCATCTTCCTCGAGGTTAAATCCTAAAATTCACATTGAGAAGATAGAAAATTAACTGGACAATTATGATCAAGAGTTAATTTGCTGATAGACACAAGATTATATGACAAATGAGGGACATGCAAGACATTTTTAATACTTAGAGAAAGGGAAATGGTAATCGTTCCTTTCCCAGCAACAATAGCAAAGGAGCCATCTGCAATTTTAACTTTTTGATTCCCTGCACAAAGTGTACATGAAGAAAAAAATTGCGAAGTGTCGGTCATATGATCAGTAGCACCTAAATCTAACATCCAAGAGCCATTAGACTTGGTACAAGCGATGGCTGTAATGAAAGAGTCATCTGATCGTGCTAGAAAACAAGATGAATTCGAATTTCCTAAGGATTGGGACTAAAACATTTTATATAGGTGCTATATTTGTTCCTTTGTAAAAGGAAGTGACTCTGATGAAGATTGCTTGCTGCCCTGGATCTGTGTTGCTAACTTACAATGCGCGGACATCTCCCCTTGACTTAGTGTCATTACTTGGTTTTTTCTTCCAATTTCCCGGTTTCCCATGCAGTTTCCAGCAACTTTCTTGAGTATGCCACGGCCTTCTACAATGGTCACACCAAGGCCTCTGCTTTCCTCCTCGCCTATCTCCTTTTGAATCTATACCTCAGGCTACAAGAGCAGATCCATCACCATCTGTTTTTGGATCATCAATGTTCTTCAACATCACTTGCCGCCGTGCTTCTTCAATACGCACTTCTGAAAAAACCTCCTTATCGTCAGCAAGGGTTTTTGCCCTAGAATATGTCCTCGAACCTCATTAAGTTCTTGATTCAAACCACCCAAGAATAGAAATACCCGGCCTCTCTCAATCTTCTTTTTGTATCGAACACTATCATTTGAATTTTCCCATTGTTAATCTTCAAACATATCCAATTCCTGCCAAACCGCCATCATATCATTATAGTAGGTTGTTACGTCACGATCGCCTTGCTGCATCTTCCACGTTCTAGTGTTTAATTTGAACAACTGTGAATGATTGTCCAAATATGAATAGGTTTCCTGAATTGCTTCACAGACATCGTGAGCCATCGGCAAGAACATGAATGGCTTTCCAATAATTGGTTCCGTAGAGTCAACCAACCATGTAGTCACCATTGAGTTTTCTGAACGCCGCTACCTGTATTTTGGATTGTTGGTGGCTGGCAGCTTCACTTCATCATTCAAGTGTCTGAGTTTCCCTTTGGCGTCGATCACCAAATGCACGGACTGAGACCACTCAAGGTAATTCTTTCCCTTCAATTTGTGAATGGTAATTTGAAGTGAGTTCTCAGAAAAAGAGACAGCCGGAAGTGGCTGCAAACCTCCCTCTAATGACGTTGCACCACTGCTGGTGTCCGACGAGGGTGAACCGCCGGAACCAACCATGGCGGCCTTGAAATTCATGATCGAGCCCAGGGCTCTGATACCATATAGAAGAGAAAGGAGGAAATTATTCTAATATTCATTGATACAATTACAAGGGAACAAACACCTTTAAATAGGAAGAAATACCACAGGGATGCTAACCCTAGAATCCCATACAATCAATGACTTTCCTAATTTATTCAAATCACTATTTTCCTAATATATCCAAATCTCTAACAATCAAATCCTAACCAAACATAACCCTAATTTACCAACAATTTTCTCACTCTTTTATTACTTTAACAGTTTCAGTTCCTAGAGAACTTGGAACAGAAAAATAGAAACAAAAAAAAAAAAACAATAATGATAATTTTGTCATGTTCTATATTAAAATTTTGTTCTAAAAATCGGGGAACTTAAGCTTATTTTTTTCGTGGTCTCCATTTTCGTATCTGTGTTCCACATTTTTTGCGAAACAAAAGTTAAAAACAAAATAGAAACAAAAACACTAACTTAGAAACACTTAGCCATCATGCATCTATGCCCAAAACACACAAGAGCAGAAAAATAAAGATTCGATACCTGAAATTTTGGTTTGTCTCATTTGGATTTGGTCCATCTAAAGGCCATCTTTCAGGATTAAACTTATCTGCATCTTCCCAGAAAGTGGGAGAACGATGTAGGTTCCAAATAGAAATAAATATGTCTTCACCCCTGTCAACAACAGGTAAAACATCTCCAGCATTTCACGGAATATGATTACATTAATACTCCAAAGAAAGCAAGAACAATGACAAGACCCCAAAACTCTAACACTTCTTGTCACAGCATAAGTTGTACAAGATTAAAAATAAAAAATAAAAATAAAAAAATACTACGATTATAGAGTCAGAAGATTCAATTTGAGATCTTTCCTGAAGAAGCTTGAGTTCCCAAAATGTTTAAGAGCATTACGAAAAAGAGCAATGTAAGAAAGTCTAAATATGACTGCTTGGGATTCATGATATATTTTAGAGTGTGTTTGGGAGAAGGATTTTGGGAGAGGACTTGATTTTGATAAAAGGGATTTTTGAAATTCATAATTTAAAACTTCTTGTTTGGCTACTTTATAAAGGAATTTGTATAATTCCTTGGAATTTTGAAATGGGATTTAAAGGGGTAAAATGAAATCTCTAAATACCTCCCAAAGAGCTTTTTTTTTTTTTTTTTGTAAAACCTTCCGAATGATACCTCTCCATTTCAAGGTGAAATTATGCCAATAGAATTTTAATTTATATATATATATATATATATTGCCCAAACATTGTCATTTAGAAATGATGGGATTTGATAATTTAAAATTTAAAAAATCCATCAATTCGAAATTAAATGAATTTATCAAATGCTTTATCCAAACCTTAAGGTTAATTCAGTCTGCAAGGATTGAAGTCAACAACAGATATGACTTGCAAATTTTGAACGGAAGAAGGCCAAGCAAAAGAATAAAGTTTCACAATGGTAACAGTTAAAATGCAACAGAGAACCAGGCCTGTAGAGGGCAGACCAAATTCATATTCCCACAATGGATGAACATTTATAGGAACAGCATGTGAGACTTTTTGTGTCAAATTAAGTGTAATACGAGAACAGTTTAAATTTGATTAAATGCCAGTAAGGAGAGAGCTTGGTCGTATTGGGTATTTGGAGATGTGAACCACCTAATAAGCAAAAGCAAGGCATGAAAACAACCGCAATAGAGCATGGCCAAGAAGAAGCAGGAGCTTTCCTTTAGCCTGTGGTTCTTTCCAGATTTTTTCTTCCGAAACCGTGCATTTTTCGTGTGCTCCAGCTTAAAGGGGTGTTCAAGTAACCTCTATATGAAGTTCAAGGGTCCTCTTGTCCATGTATTATATCTCTATTATATAGATAGATATATAGATATTTGATATCGTGGGAGATTAGATTATGTAGCCTAATCACATCAGCCATCTCTCTCTTCCTCCCATTTTTCTCTCTCTGTCTTCATTGAACCCTAATCCTTTAATTCAACTACAAGCATTGCCCGATACCAAGTTTGAGAAGTATATGAAGACCAATCCTTTGTTTTAGACTAGGGCCTGTTAGAGAACACAATTCAATGCTTAAAATTGAAGAAGTGCTTATTTAATTAATTGATCTTGATAATAAATAAGCAATTACTTAAAATATTAAGTATCACTTAAAAATGGGTCAGAATATGAAATGTTCCTCTTACTTATCACCTATCACTTAAATATTTAAATTTCTATTAAGACAACCATAATAACTTATTCAGCACTTAATTTTCAGTTTATTAGATGTATAACCCCACTATATAATAATTTACAACTAAACCTTAAGTTCACCTCCAAAATATTATTTGCAATGGTTTTACTTGAATACAATAATCAATCGTATTGTTTTATTAATCACACAATATGAGACTACATATAGAAAAACTTAGGAACTAAAAAAGGTAACTAACTAATGACAATTAACTATTTTCCTAATCTATATATTTAACTTACTATATACAAAACAATCAATCAATTATTCCAACACTCTCCCCCAAACTAATATGAAGATATCTTCTATTGTCAGCTTGCATACTAGGTAGTTGAATCTCTTCTTCGGTAATCCTTTTGTTAGAATATCTGCGATCTGTTCGGTAGTCGGTACATACGGCATACATATTTGTTCACTCTCAATCTTTTCCTTAATGAAATGTTTGTCCACTTCCACATGTTTTGTCCGATCATGTAACAGCGGATTGTGAGCGATTGCAATGGCTGATTTGTTGTCACAGTAGACTTTCATAAGTGCTGGATTGGACATCTTCAACTCTTTTAGTAATCTGTTAATCCATAACACTTCACAGATGCCGTGAGCTACGGATCTGTACTCCGCTTCTGCACTACTTCTGGCTACGACATTTTATTTTTTGCTTCGCTATGTGATGAGGTTCCCACCAACGAAAGTGCAATACCCGGATGTTGATCTCCTGTCTGTGATGCTCCCAGCCCAATCTGCATCAGTATATACCTCTACCAATTGGTGGCCACGTTTTTTATACAAGATTCCTTTTTCGGGTGTACCCTTCAAGTACCTAAGGATTCTATGGCAGCTTTGAAATGTTCTTGTCTCGGTGAGTGTATGAATTGGCTGACCATGCTTATCGTAAAAGCTATATCCGGACAGGTATGTGATAAGTAGATTAACCGCCCCACTAGTCTTTGATATTATTCTTGATTTACCACTGCTTCAGGTTTGGCCGGTCGTAGCCTCTCATTCGGTTCGTTTGGAATTTCTGCAGCTTTGCACCCGAGTAGCACTGTTTCATTCAGTAGGTCGAATACATACTTCCTTTGACTTATAAATATGCCTTCCTTTGATCTAGCGAATTCCATTCCAAGAAAATACTTCAACGGACCTAGGTCTTTGATCTCAAAGTCATCCGCAAGTTTCCTTTTAAGTCTTCCCAACTCATCACTATCACTTCCTGTTAAGATGATTTCATCTACATAGACAATTAAAATGACAATCTTACCATCAATTGAATGTCTATAGAATATAGTATGATCTGCTTGGCTTTGTTGATAACCGTGACCTTTTACAGTGATTCCAAAGCGTTCAAACCACGCTTCAAGAGACTGTTTTAGGCCGTATAATGACTTCTTTAGCTTGCACACTTTTCCTTGTCCTATCTTTCTTTCAAAGCCTGGTGATAAACTCATGAACACTTCCTCCTCCAAGTCTCCATTTAGAAAGGCATTTTTTACATCTAATTAGTGTAATGGCCAATCAAGATTCACTGCTAGGGACAATAGAATCCGAATCGAGTTTATCTTAACAACTAGAGCAAATGTTTCTTGGTAGTCTATCCCATATGTCTGTGTGAACCCTTTAACCACGAGTCTTGCTTTGTACAATTCTACGCTTCCATCTGTCTTACACTTGACTGTGAATACCCACTTGCATCCGACTATCTTTGTATCTTTTGGCAAATCAATTATTTTCCACGTACCACTCCTTTTAAGAGCATTCATCTCTTCCAAAACTGCTAGATTCCAACTTGGATCACCTAGTGCTTCCTCAATATTCCTTCAAATAAACAGATTAGTAACTTTAGAAGTAAAGGCTCTATAAGGTTCAGAAAATTTTGTGTAGGATACATATTTAGATATGGGATGATTGGTGTGGGTTTTGACTCCTTTCCTTATGGCTATAGGAATATTGAGATCTGAAAGAATACTGGAATGAGAAGATTCATTAGGAGGTGATAAAGAGATAGGATTACCTAGATCATTACTTGGAGAGTCGGATTAACCTTATGCTAGAACGGTAGGCTGATCTGTATTGTTCTTTGTACCTCTCTGAGTATAAACCTGCAACTCAGTAAGTGATCGTAATATTTCTTCATCTGTTTGTGAAGGAATCATGCGCGGTACTAGTATACTAGTAGAGATCCCTTTTTGTTTTTCAATATTTTCATCACTTGTTTTTTATTGAGTTGGAGTAAAAATTTCTAAGACTGTGTTAGGAAGAGAATCATCAGTGACCCAAAAATTCTCTTCCATTAGATTCTCCCCCTGAAGGGAAGTTTTGTCAAAGAAAGAAACATTTTCTAAAAACGTGACATCCATACTAATATGAATTTTTTTTGTTTGTAGATTGTAACATTTATACCTTTTTTTATTTGGTGCATAACAGATGAAAACACATTTTTCTGCTCTAGGATCAAGTTTAGACCGAAATTGACTAGGAATATGAACATAGGAGGTGCAGCCAAATATTTTAAGAGGCAGGTCAGCTGATATCCTAGAAGTTGGAAAATGTGTCTTGAAATTTTCAAATGGTGTGGTAAAGTTTAAAATACGTGTAGGCATGCGATTTATTAAATATGCAACTGTTAAAAGAGCATCGCCCCACAAATATTTTGGAATATGCATAGAAAACATGAGTACACGTACAACTTCAAGTGTTATTTTTTCGTTCAGCGATGCCATTTTGTTAGAGCGTGTCACGACATGTGAATTGATGTAGAATACCATTTGTTTTCAAAAAACTACCTAAACACTCGTTAAAGTATTCTGTTCCATTATCTGTGTGAAGAATGTTAGGTTTCATTTGAAATTGGTTTTCGAGCATAATGCAAAAATCTTTAAATAACGCTTCTACATCAGATTTTGCACGCATCAAATATATGTGTGATCATCAATAAATGTCACAAACTGTCTTTTTTCGGATAGTGTTGTGATTTTTGAGGGACCCTATACATCGTTGTGAATTTAATAGAAAGGTTTGGATGCACAATATGGTTTTGAAATATAAGGAGTACGCTGACTTTTTGCAAATAAATAACTTTCACAATGAAAAGAAGAATAATCCACATTTTTAAACAAAGTCAGAAACAAATGTTTAAGATATTGAAAACTTGGATGTCCTAGTCTAAGGTGCCAAAGCATAATTTTATCACGAACAGAAGTCGAACTCATACCACTAGGGCCGTGAGTTGTTTTATTCCTCAAAGAGTTATCCTTGAAGTAATAAAGACCATCCACCAGTCTAGCACTACCAATCGTCTTCCTCGAGCTCTGGTCCTTAAAAAAACATTGAGATTCAGAGAACATGGCGTGACAGCTAGAATCTCGCAATAGTTTACTTACAGATAAGAGGTTACAAGTAAATTTCGGAACATGAAGTACCGTTTTTAGATTAATACTATTTGAGATTTTTATTGGGCCTTTACCTGCAATGGGTGAGAAACTACCGTCTGCAATCATAATTCTTTCATTACTAGAGCACGGTGAATAGGTATTGAAAAGGTGATAAAAATTTGTCATGTGATCAGAAGCACCTGAATTTATAATCCAAGGCGCTGTATTTAAGGAACAAGAAAAAGCTCTAGAGTTGCTACCTGTTTGAGCTAAGGAAGTATTAGAAGTACTGAGTGATGGATTGGCAGTCAGCAGTTTCAGACGTTGATCAATCTACTCTTTGTTGAATGGAGTGGTTGCAGCTTCATGCGCGGAAGGATAGGATCGGTTAGATTTTTCTCCCGACTTGTTCTTCAAATTTTCCGGTTTCCCATGGATTTTCCAACATGTTTCCCGTGTATGACGGGGCTTGTTGCAGTAGTCGCCCCATATACGTGGGTGTTCCTCTGTTCGGTGTTGAAAGCTGATGGGGTTAGCATTAGCAGCATCCAAAGCAGTTTCGAACATGGTGAAGACAGGGAAATCGTCAGAGTTTTGAGAATCGTCGGGTTGACCTTCAACAAGCTAGTCACGCGAGACAAGGTCCTGAACCGCAATCGAACTAATTTCGCGAGACAGTGCCTGAAATCGAAGCTACAATCGAACCTCGCGAAACCAGGCTGCTTAATGCTGAGTTGAGTCGGCTCACTGAGTTGGCTCACTGATTGGCTCTTAAGAACAGTCGGTAAGAAGGAGCTGCAATCGAAGCTGTAATCGCGAGATCTATTTCGTACAAATCGTCGTCAACTGCTAAGGCTCCGGCGAGGCTGTCGGCGGCAAATAAAAGACCGATGAGGTTTCGTCATCAATTGTAGAGGGCTGCGAGTGTTCTTTGTCGGCTGCTAGGGCTCTGGCGAGCTTGTCGGCGACGAATAAAGGACCGATGAGGCTTCGTCGTCGGTTGTAGAGGGCCACAAATGTTCGTCGACGACTGTAGGGAACCGGCGAGGGCTGTCGACGGCTTGTGGAGGACTGACGAGGCTTCGTCGTCGGCTGTAGAAGAGCCTTCAGTCGTCACTTGGCTGTAAGAAGGGTCGGCGAACCTTCGTCGATTGTTATAGGAGGCCGGCGAAGGTCGTCGACAGCTGTAAATGGCCGGTGGCGGCGGCGATGGCTCATAAAGGGCTGACGAATAGTGGCTAGGGCTTTATTTTAGCTCTGATGCCAACTTGAATACAATAATCAATCGTATTGTTTTATTAATCACACAATATGAGACTACATATAAGAAAACTTAGGAACTAAAAAAGGTAGCTAACTAATGACAATTAACTATTTTCCTAATCTATATATTTGACTTCCTATTTACAAAACAATCAATCAATTATTCCTACAGTTTTTAAATTTAACCTTTTAATCGGGTACACTCCAAGTACATCATCTTCAATAGAGCGACGAATCAAAACCGGTGGTTGTGGATAGAGCCTCAAGGACTGCACAAAATGAGAGGAAATGGAAAATAATAAGATACATGCAACACGAGCATACAACAAAACATCACCTCTCAAAAACAATGACATGAGATAATGCTCATTTTCTGCTATCATGCTTACTTCGTTGATTACTCGAGTGGTATATTTAAGGTTCTTCAGATCTGCGATTGTTGGGAAGCGATCACCTAAGACTGCATCAACCTAAAAACAAAAATATGAAAGAAAAATTTGTTAGACCATCATAGCTACTGGATTGAAAGACGACGACGACAACGACGACAACACCAACAATAACATATGTTGGAAAGTTTGAATAATTCAGTCAAGATATTGCCAAGACCCTAGGAGAGATATTGCCGATAACCTAGGAGGTTTCATAACTGTAATTTTTGCAATTACTAGTGTATCCCTGAAAATTAGCATAACTTGAAATAGAATATTTGTATTTGTTATTTTATTCCCAATTTTATGCATTGTCGAGTCTATAAATAGGAATCTTGTAAACATTTAACTATAATGGAGTTTGGTTCTTTAACCTTCTCTGCATTTTGATGGTATCAGAGCAAGGGTTAATACCTCTTTTTCCTGTGTTCCTTCATTGCTGAAACAAACAATTTTGACATCTATTTCTACTCTGTTTTGATGCCAAAACAGAGTACTACATGCAAGCCTTTGTTGCTGAAAATAAACCCTAAAAAATCATGGACTTATTCCTCGATTTGACCTTATTGCTATCAACCTTTGTCTACCCACAACTTTACCAGTTTCCTTCTTAGATTTCTTTCTTCCCTTAGATGATGTCTGATTTTTCATCCAAATCCACCCCGACTTCCTCAAAAACGACAGAAATCAAGTTCACCAATTTTGATTCCCATTTTTCTCATATAACAAATGTCGATTAATTGATATAATTTTGTGTTGGTCTCAGTATGTTCAAATGTATATTTGAGGGAGAGGAAAGATCGGATACCTGACCGGAGAAAAGAAAGTCCCGGGAAGGAAGATTTGATGTATGCTACCTGGAATGCAAAGAATTCCATGGTTATAGCATGGCTTGTGAATGCCATGGATAAAGAAATCAACTCCAACTACATGTGCTATCTAACTGTGAAAGAACTATGGGATAATGTAAGTCAAATGTACATTGATTTTGGCAATCAATCTCAAGTTATGAATTGCAACTGCAACTTGGGTGAGGTTCGGCAAGGAGGTAACAATATTACCAAGTATTTTAATATCCCGAAAGGGCTATGGTAGGACTTGGATGTGTTTAATGATTATGAATGGAAGAGTCTTGATCATTGCAATCATAACAGGGAAATTGTGGAGAGCAAAAAGATTTTCAAATTTCTTGTTGGCCTCAAAATAGGATTGGATGAAGTAAGAGGAAGGATAGTTGGCAGACAACCCCATCCCTCAATTAGTCAAGTGTTTTTGGAAATTAGGAGGAAAGAGAGTCGTATGAGTTCCTTTTTTAAGCAGTCTTTGGAAGGGTTGCCTATGCTTGGCTAATCCTTCAATAAATGTTTCGGCATAGATCAAAACTCCTAAAAACCTTTGAACTTGTTTTTTATCCTCAAGAACATCAGGGAAAGCAGTTATCTTTTTACAGATATGTGGCTGCATTTCAATTCCAGTAGCATCAATTATTAATCTTAAAAATTCTATTTTTTGTTTTCCTATTTCAGCCTTTTTCTTAGAAAGCAAGATTCCTCTTTCTTTGCATTGATCTGCAAAAACATCAAGATGTTTCAGATGATCTTTTTCATTATCAGAAAATATAAGTATATCATCAACATAGACAATATAGAAATCAAATAACTTACTAAACACTTTATCCATTCTTCGTTGGAATATTTGAGGAGCATTTTTCAATCCAAACGACATTACAAGCCATTAAGAATTCACCGATTTTTTGAGTAAAACGCGTTTTTTTAAAAAGCTTAGGAAATTATTTCCTAACAGCATTAGCACTCCCATTGTATTTTGTTGATATATTATTGGAATTCTAATATATCGATCTCCGAATAATATCACAATATTTTTGGCAATAATATTTAGGTCTAAAGGTTTTCCTTCGAATCCTTTGGCTTTTATTGTTAATTTTTTAATCTTTTTCCATATTTTATAGGGTAACACTTTTTTATTCATTAGACAAATATCAGCACTTGTATCTAAGAGACATGGTATATAAATAGTCTCACTATTAATAACAATTCCTACTTTAAAGAATATGGGACTTCTCATATTATTCTCAGAATATATATTTGTCCATCCGCTATGGTAAGCATGATTGTATTATAAGTAATATTATAAGGGTAGCAGTAGTCGAGAAAGTTATTTCCTAATAGCAATTCCATTTTTTCATCCTTATCAAGATGTATAGAAAATATTAATTCTTTTCTTCCAATTATCAAAGGAATATCAGCAGTTTGAATGATTGTATGTTTAAATCCATTAAAATCTTTATAAACATAATTCTCATTAAGCATTTTTCTAGGTATCTCATCAGATATTTTATTAGGAGATATGTGACTAACAGATGCACCAGTGTCTATTAAAACTTCTACTTCTTTTAATCAATTTCCATCAAAATATTTAATTTTTATTTTATAAGTTGGAACATCAATTTTCTTTTCTATCATCTGTCTATCTATAGAACACTCTCCTATTTCTCCACCAATTATTTTTAAGGAAGATATTATTTTAATTTTTCCATAGTTATTAGCATTAGATAATCTAGCAACATCAAGGTCTGATTTTTTATTAATATCTAGTTTTCAATCAGTAAGCATATCTATTTCTTTAACCAAATCTAGTTTATAAATATTAGCAAAAGGTTCAAACACTTTGTCAATTTCGATAAATTCGTGTTTTAAGAACTTATCGCTATGATGACTGTTACTTAAAAAGTGTAACCCACATTATATGTTATGGAATAAGGAAATTTCCCATCTTCCATAAAATCTTTTCTAGCACATTCATGAGTAAGTCTAAATACTTCATCAATCCTTGGTTCTTTTATTCTAACAGCATATATTAGATAGACTTTTATTCCCAAAATCCCTTGACTAAGATTTCCATGAACAACACCTAACAAGGCATCTGATCTATCATGTATTCTATTATTAAGAACAACAGCTTTTATTGGGAAATTTATTCCTTCTCTAAAGCAAGCTTTAAAAATAATTTGTATTCCACAAATATGAATGTAACCTATTTTTTCTTTATCTTTTCCTAGTTTTTCAAATTGTCTATTAATCATATTTCTACTTATTAACGGAATATTTGTTTTTCCTCTAGATTCTTTAGTGTTAAGAGCAGCTTCAAATTGACATTCTCCATAATAGTAAATATTTTTTCTATTAAATTTATCTAAAAAACTTTTTCTGAATAACTCATTGTTTCCAAAAATTCCAATTTTGCTAAGCAGCTTTCGATTAATAACGGCTTCTGCCTTATAATCACCTTTTTCTTCAACAGAATCAATAAAGAAATCAGTACTCGTACTCACTTCCTGATTCATCACTAGTTTCTTCTAGATAGAAAAATTCTTCTTCGGTTTCAATATCATAAATGTCATTGATTTCACTAATATCTAATTCATCTTGTTCTAGGAACATTTTTACTTTAGCATTTTGTTTATTTTTTATATTAGGACATTCATTAGAATAATGACCTATCTCATTGCATGCCCAGCATTTGCAAATTTTAGCTATTTTTTCTTGAGCAGTTTTAATTTCCGAAACGAGATTTTTTGCTAAATTTCTTTTTCTTAAAAAATATTTTTGTTTTAAATGGATTTCTTGGTTTAAAGTTTCTTTTAAATGTTTTCTTTAATTTATACTTGTTTTTCTTAAACAATTTTTTAGTTTTCCTAGGAAATATATCAGCACATCCAAATTGCTTAGGGGCCTCAAGTTGATTTTCACAACAAAGACCGAGCTGATGATATTTCCTATATAATCAAGCATTTTTAGCAGCAGCACACCATACTCCTATCTGTCTTTGAGCATACTCCATTCGAGTTCCTAGGGAATCTTCCATTTGCCAATCAGGTATAGACTTATATCCCATTATTAGCTCTCTAGCATATTGAGTTGGCAGTTTACTAAAATACATATCAAGATAAATTTGTTGTTCATGATTATTAAAATCAGTTTTATAATAATGTTTAGCGAATTCATTAGTGTATACTTCAAAATAGCACATATTACAGATTCTCATGTTTATCAAATGATTTATAGCATCTATTCTATTTTTCTTTTGGGTTTCTTCAGCATTTTTATCCCAAAATTGTCCTAGAAATTCTTTTCTAATAGCATGTTCAAATCTTCCAATAACTTTTTGGGTATCACCCTCTTGACTAGCAACATCAAGATTTGCGGTAATTATTCCTGTTCTTATTTTATTTTTAGCATGAATTCCAAGATTTGTCCACCAATTACTAACATTTCCTAAGAAAGTCATAGGTATCCATTTAGAAAAAGGATCTCCAGTTATCTCTTCATTTCCAAACACATTTCTAAATATGGCAACAGTATATAAGGATTTTACCCATTTTGAAATAACTTCTTCCATCATAGCAATGTTTCCCATGTAACTATCTATATTTAAGTAAATTCCATTTTCAGAAATATTTTCTGTCTTGGGTATACCAAATTTTTGTTTAAGCAGTTCTTTATTAGCTTCTCTTATTCATTTTTTTAGAGTCACTAAAAGCGGGGAATGTCTCAAAAACAGTAGGGGGAGTGAAACACGAAGGATCATTAAGAAATTCACTAGTAGTTCTTCGAGGAGGAAGAGCGCTAGCACTAGTTGTAGCTTGTTCAGCAGGCTGAGTTGTTTGACCAGAAGTTGGGTCGACAGGCTGTCTACCACCAATAGAACCAGTTTCTGTATTCATGAGGACATTTAATTCTTCTAAGATTTCTATATCATCATCACTATCTAAGGAAACAGTTTCGTTATCTTCAGTATTCAAAACATAAGCTTTTCTATAGAAAGGCATAGGAAATTCTCTAATTCCTATTCTTTCAGGTTTTAGATTTTCAATCAAAATTTTATTATTGTTTATAGCATTCATAATCTTTTCTTGATTATTCGTTGTGATTGCAAGTCCTTCTGGCAATTCTATATTTTCATCAATTTTTTCAATAGACATTCTTAATCAGTATAGTTTTGAGTAGAGTCATAGTCATCAAATCTAAAATCACGCTCATCAAATACATAATCTCCAGAAGGCTCTCCTTCATTTTTTAAATCATCTTTTGCACTGTTAGCATATTGATCATGTAAATCTTTCAACACTTTCCATTTTATCAAATCTTTAATTTCTTTCATAAGATTAGCTTTGCTTAAGGCGTAGTTTGTTAAAACAATTTTTTCACAAGTTTCTGCTTTATAGGCTTGCAGCCAATTTATCAAATGATATCCCAAAATAGATGTTTTAGGCAAATATATGTCACGAAATTTTGGCAATCCAATGCAATTTAGCAATTTAGCAAACTCAGCATCATTAATAACTTGTTCAAACAATTCTTCCATATCTTCTAAACTAAGATATTTCTTTTTATTAACGAGACTTATTAGTTCAATTTCATTTTTTGCAGTATTAGTAATATTTTCAAAATAAGCATTTCTATCTTCTTGAGTTAGCTCAAGAATTTCTTCTTGGGTTTTTAATTTAAAAGACATTAATCTAAATAATAAATTCTTTCAGGAATTTCATTATTCATTTGAGTATTAGCAGTTTCATTAAAACTTTTAGTGGCTCTGATACCACTACTAGGGTCAGAGGAGCCATCAGCGGAATAACCAACAATAGAAAATTCAACAGTCAATTCTTTTTTTACACGAAGTTCTCCATCAGGATAATAATCTCCAAAATCTCTAACAATTATATTTTTTAAGTATCGGCGGATTTCGTATAGCAAATTAATTTTTTGCAGATTGCTTAATCTTATATCTACAAAAGCATTATTGATTATAGGGTTTTCAATATAAGCGTGATTTAAATCCATTATTCTTTCCATTCCTTCTATATTAGAATTTATTTGGTCATAAAATAAATAAACATCTTCTTTTGTTCCTATAATAAGGTCATCATAAGCATACATAAATTTTTCCAGGAAAATTCGGTTATTCATTTCGTGTGATATTAGACCTTATCCTATTAGTTCTCATCCTATTTCTTCGCGATATACAAACAGGATGTATAGGATTATTCTCAGAATATTTAGTCCTTATTACATTTAACAGATATCTTCTTATTATATCTAGTGTTTTAATCTTTCTTCCGTCGCTTCTTCTCTCATTTTCATATTCCCATAATTCAACAACACTCATGTTATTATTAATTCCAATTATAGGTCTTTCAGCTAAAATTCTTGTATAAGCAGTTTGTAATGCATCAATTTCATCATGGAATTTATAAACGCTTTCAAGTCTTCCTAAATCAACAGCTTCAAACACTGGTATAAATCTTCTAACAAATTCTTGTTCGTTCATGATAATAAGGAGTGTTAATAAAAAAAAAGGTTTTTGAATTGAAAAAGGCAGAGTACTCATTTGTACAAATCATGCTATAAGATATCAAGCTTCGTGATATGTATATCATTTTCTTA
The DNA here is from genome assembly GCA_016647705.1 of Eucommia ulmoides. NCBI lineage: Eukaryota > Viridiplantae > Streptophyta > Magnoliopsida > Garryales > Eucommiaceae > Eucommia > Eucommia ulmoides. The sequence continues at coordinate 22,807,241 of CM028337.1, forward strand.
CCCATAGTTGTCAAAGGCTCTAGGCGCACCGAGGCGCACAAGGTGTCCCGGAGCCTAGGCGCTAGGCGCACGGCGAGGCGCTAGCCTGAGCGACACCAGGCGCACGACATTTAAAAAATAAATAAATTAATATATAGCACTTTTATATTGCAAATCTAAAATCAAGAAGTAAAACTATGACTAAATTCCAATTAGAAAATATAAAATACACTCGCAAGTAGCCTAGAACTCCAAATGCAAGTTTTTAAACATACAAAAATAAAGAGCAAACAAAAATACAATCAACCAAAATCCAAATAATCAAATATCATCATCGTCATCCACCAAAGCGAAGTCGTCTACATCTTCACCATTGGACACGTGATCATCCCACTCACACTCTTCTTCTTCAGTCTCTTCCGAATTTGCTTCTTCCTCATCTAAATGGATTGTTGGAGTAGAAGAACTTGCCACTTGCTTATTTCTAGCATTCACCCTTGGAGTCGATTTCGATCTAGAATTATATCGACTCTCTTCTACTCCAGCGGCAGTAGCTACATTTGTCCATGTCAATCCATCTTCTTCATCATGCACATACTCATCATCGAGCTCCCTATCAGAATCTCCATCAACTCGACCAATTAACCATTCATTGCTATCATCAATATCAGTCAATGAGATAGGATCAATGACGTCGCGTGCTTGATATCGACGAATCAATGTTCTATTATATTTCACATACACCAAATCATTTAATCGCTTTTGCGCTAGCCTATTTCTCTTCTTGCTGTAAATCTGCAATAATTTATGCGCAATAGATTAAAAGATCATTATTTAAGGGGATTATATTTGATAACTTTTAAATAAATTCAAATTAAATATTAAAAAAAAAACTTACATGTTCAAAAACACTCCAATTCCTTTCGCAACCGGATGCACTACATGTAAGACCAAGGATTTTTATTGCAAACGCTTGCAAGTTAAGTGTCGACCCACCGTATGAGGTCCACCAGTCGACTGTAAAATATAATTACTAATTTAGAATCATTAAATTAAAGCAATAAGACGACAAAAATTAAAACAAAAAATTTACCAGCTGACTTTGTGCTCCTATGTCTGACGGCCATAGGCATCCCAAAGAGGCCTTCGGATTTCTTATACTTGTCCAATTCCACCGAAATTTTATCTTGTGCCGCAAGAGTTGGAACCAACCTCATAACACATTCATAGAAGCCTTTCATCACTTCCTCATCTTGATGAATGTCTTTGTTTCCATGATAGTATTCCGGATTCAGAAAGTGACCAGCTGCATGCAAAGGACGATGAAGTTGGATATTCCATCGACGATCGATAATTTTAAAAATCTCACTATACTTCTCCTCGTCCTCTTTGAATGCTTTGGCAATGGCTTCTTTGGCTCTATCCATAGCCTCATAAATATACCCCATTGCGGGTTTTCTCTCCCCATCAACCAAACGAAGCACTCGAACAAGAGGGCCTGATACCTTAAGACCAAAAACGACATTTTGCCAAAAGGTCGACATTAGTACAATGTCTTTTGCCCTTTTACCTTGTTGCTCCTTCGCCCACTTACTAGTGGTCCATTCATCCGAAATGAACATCTTCCTCAAGTTATTCCTTTCTTGATGAAGTCTACACAATGTGATGAAAGCGGTAGCAAATCGGGTTTTTGCCGGCCTTAGCAATTCCTTCTGATGAGTGAATCGTCTCATCATGTTAACTACACCAGGGCGGTTATAAATGTAACCATTTAGAAATACCGCTTTCACAAAAGTTTGATTCATGTTTGGCAACTTAAAGATGTCTTCCAACATCAAATCCAAACAGTGGGCCGCACATGGTGTCCAATATAAATGTTGGTATTTGGCCTCCAACAACCTCCCTGTGAAGAATAAAAAATAATACTTAATTGCTAATAAATTTGAAAAATGTATATTCTAATTAAAATATAATTATTAGAAATTAATATTTAAACTTACCGGCCATGACATTAGAAGAGGCACTATCTGTAACCACTTGCACCACATTAGATTCTCCAATCTTATCCACAAAAGTACTAAGTAGCTCAAACATCTTCGCTCCAGTCTTTGCATAAGCGGAAGCATCAACGGATTCAATAAAAACACTTCCTCGAGGACTATTAACCAAGAAATTAATGAGAGTCCTCTCTCGTTTGTCTTTCCAACCATCCGCCATAATTGAGCATCCATGGGTTTCACGTTCCTCCTTGTGCTTTTCAAGCATTTCATTTGTCTTCTGCACCTCCTTTTTTAATAGAGGAACTCTAACCTCATGGTATGATGGCGCTTTCATACCGGGACCATATTATCCGATACCCTCAATCATCGCTTGAAAACTATCATATTTGACTGCATTAAATGAAATTTCCGCATCATACATCCATCTAGCAATGAGTGTACATGCTCTGGATCTTAACTCTTTCTTCGCATGATCATTATCATCCAACTTAGTTTGTTTCCCTTTCCCCTTTCGGTTTTTCACAACCGTTTCTGGATCGGGAGTGTAATACAAATCCAAAGGTCCTTTTTGCTTTGGCCTTTTTGGAACAAATGTGCTTGAATTTCTACCTGAAGAAGGTGTTTGTCTTTTCAGGGATGTCACATCTCGAACATCATCCTCATCCTCATCCTCATCCTCACTTCCGGCCTCGTAGTCATCAAAATTCGGAAGCAAATTAATTTGATATTTTTCCTTCTTCTTCTTGGACATGTAGTCCCGGATTTCATCTCTCACGTGAGATGGACATTTTTTGCAAGCGGTGACATTTCTATATCCGCCAACAATGTGTTGTTTAGCCCGATATATACCTCCTTTCGTCACTTTTTTACAAAAATTGCATGTGACCGAATTTTTGTCTTGTGGATTCGCCAAATACGCATGGCTCCACGCGGGGTCCCTTGATCCTTCACTAGCCATTTAATTTGTCCTAACTTCTAACAAACAATTAAACAAACAAATAATAACAAAAATAAACTAAATAAATAATTAAACAATTAAGTTTTAACATGAACATAAACAAATAATATCATCAAAATCAGAAACGGAAACAGAAAATTAGTACACATTTTACACAAAATTAGAACACATTTTACACATGAATCATGAAACAAATAGGCAAATCATAAATAAAATAACTAATTAAGTAATTATATAAAAAAATTAATAAAACATAAATAATTAAGTAAAATAAATAAACCATTACCTTACAGCCTCACGGCCCTCACCTGAGCAGCTGGAGGACGACGAACCGCGAACCAACGGCGATCGAAGCAGCAGCAGCAGTCGGAGGAGGAATCAAATAGCGAAGGAGAAATCGAACGGCTCGTTTTCAGCAATCGGAGCAGCAGCAGTCGGAGGAGAGCAAACACTACATGCAGCGAAGGAGAAATCGACGAAGGGAGCAGAAATCGGACCACCAGCAGTCGAAGGAGCAGCAATCGACCAGCAGCAGCAGCGAGCGACGAAATCAATGGAAACCGAAGCAGAAAACGAACGAAATCGAGGAGAAATCGAACGAAATCGAAGGAGAAATCAACCGAAAGCGAAGCGATTCTGTTCGAGATTCTGTTCACGCCGATTCAATAGGGTTTCGCAAGCTCAGGTATGGGATCTGCCGATCTGGGAATATATTTAGGGCTTGGGCTAGCTAATTCGAGAGCCCATAAGGCCAGGCTGGAAAAAAATCGCCTTGGCCACCGCAGGCGCGCCTCCGGCGACGCAGGCGACTCTCGCCCAGGCGTCAAAGGCGTTCGCTTCTTGTAGGTTCAGAGCCTAGACCTGAGCGAGGCGCGTGTGCTGCGCCCTGAGTCGCCTTGCGCCTAGGCGAGAGCCTAGTCGCGCCTTTGACAACTATGTTCTTACCACAATTTACCTTATAGCTGTAAAGGGTCTACCACGTCTTCTCTTTGAGCCAACGATCGTAGCCTCCAAAGGCCGTTTCAGTATTTCAGTGCCAATCCAAAATGTCCAAAAACGCCTAACACACAAACGGCTGACAACGCTGAAAGACTCCAGACACAATTCTTAAGCCTAAATCACTCCAGGTTCATTCGGAAAACAAGGTATAACTCACACAGATGATATGGGATAAATATGCTAAGAAAATCATGACACATATTTTTGAAGACTCAAATTTTATTCCATGATTTATTACGAACTTTCCTCTAGAGAGAGGTTTACACGCACATTTCTTACAAGAGATTCAACAGGTAGGTTCTTCTACTCTGTCTAAACTCAAAGCATGATGTCCGTTTATATAGCCACGCACCTCAATTTACATTTCAAAATGAAGAATCAAATGATAAGGTTAGGTACAACTTTTTCCAAAAGCATACAGTAAAATGCGATTTTTCAAAAAGATGAACAGTAGTGAATAGTGGCGTTGACACGTCTGGATAAGCACAGTAGCATAACTCGTGATTAAACAGTAGTTGGTGACCGGCATGTGGGTCCCTCCTTTATTTGATCGAAATCTTGGCAGACAGTCCATATTAACACTGGTCACGGGTTTTTACATTGTGACGCACGCAGTGACGTTTTTATAAGGTAGGACTTCATCATCACTTTCACTCGTTACATCTACCCATTTGATCTTTTTCTCAAGGGTTTCACAACAATATGAACAAGTTCCTTCAGCATGTTTGAGCATTTGGCAAGTTAATTTCTTGACTGTATTGCTCGCAGCAAATTTCACCGTTTGTATCATTTCTAACCATTTCGAAGCAAAGGCTTTAGCAGCACCATAGAACTTACTACACTCGGTAGTAATTATTAGCAGGTTATCGGTACTCATAGGATAAATATACCCTTTATCCCATGAAATGAACTTTTTAAATTTTTTCTCAAAGACATAAAATCCCATGGATCGTCTGATAGCAATGAAATTTTCGATTTTATCATTTTCTAAAAGTTTTGGTACTTCTTTGAATACTTGGTTTGGGTTATATTCAGGGTTCAAATTAGCACGATTTTTGGACAATTGTATGATATGATAAGAATCATAACCTTTTTCAGGAGCAGCACTAAAACACTTTACTAACACAGTTTTCGATCCTCTTTGTTCTCGAAAACTTTTAATGGCTTCTTGCACCCTCTTTGGCATTCCTTTTTCAGCACTGATTTTTGGGTCAGAAATTATAAAATCAAGATATCCGTAATTGAATATCGTTTCAATTTGATCAGCTGGGGTCTCTGGTAAGCAGGCCATTCTGAGGTATTTTCCCTCATGAAAAGGAAAGATATTGGAATCTTCATCAACACGAATTTTGTAAGCAAGTTTGAAATCCTTATTTAGACACCTGAGCATACTATTCTTAGCTTTTGAAGAAGAAGTAGCAATTTCAACAAATTTTTTCTCTAGAACAACAGGATTTTGTGGAGGTTTTATGAAAGGAACAAATTTTTGAACAGGGGGGCTTGAAACCGTAAGGGTTTCCTTAGCCTTCATCATTTGATCAACATACTGATTTGGAGAACGGATTAGAGTAGCATTTTGAAAATCATTAACGATCTGACTTTTTTGAGTTTTGGAATCCTCAGTATCACCTTTTGAAGCACCGGATGAAGCATCATCATTTTTAACACTGGAGGCTTCGCCTTCCATGTTTTTCTCTTTTTTAGCACTTTTGATCTTGAACATGTGGATCAGTTCTTCAACAGCGCTTGGGAAATAACGTTCTTGCGAACAATATTTCTTAATAGATTCAATAGTACTTAAAGGAATCTCAATTGAATCCTTATCAACTTCCATGGCCTTCCCTGGATAAGAAGTCAGCAAGAATATTTTGTTTACCACTTCAATGAATAACATCAAAATTATAATGTTGTAACAAACTGCATTATGCTCAGAAAACCTACTGAAAAATCCATGGGGAACCTACAAATTGGAAGCGTAGCAAATCAGGTGAAAGAACGAACCACGTGATATCTTCTGCTAATGGGGCTGAGACAAGTTCCTTTAGTAAAGAGCAAATGGATCATCTTCTAAAACTGTTAAGGTCCAATTCACCATCTAGTATTTCTAGTGGCTCTTTTGCTTAAACAGGTAGTATTTTAGTGTCTTTCCTAGCCGTTTATCGCCTGCACCATGGATTATTGATTCTGGTGAATCTGATCATATGACCACCCTTTTTCTCACCTAATTAAATCTTATTCACCTTTTCCTGGTAATTTGAAAGTTAGGATTGCAAATGGTAGTTTACCACCTATTACAGGAAAAATATTGATAAAAATATCTGAAGATATTGATTTGAAATTTGTTCTTCATGTCCCTAACCTTTTCTGTAATCTTTTGTCTGTGTAAATTATCCAAAGATTCTAGTTGTCTCGTCACATTCTTTGATTCTTAGTGTGAATTTCAGGACCAGAGCTCGGGATGATGATTGGCAGTGCTAGGATGATAGATGGTCTATACTATTTTGATGCGACTTCTTCACTAATAAACAAGCTCGAGGATTGACTAGTAGTATCAATTTACTTTCTTCTTATGAGTAAATTATGTTGTGGCATTTTAGGTTAGGAAATCCTAGTTTTCCTTATCTAAGGCCTTTACTTTTTGCTTTATTTAAAATTTTAAATTGTTCATGTGAAAGTTGCCATTCATTAAAAAAAAAATGTCAAGTTCCTTATGTTTCAAAATCTTACCGTGCATCAACACCGTTTTATTTGGTTCATAGTGGCTTTTGGGGACCATCAAAAGTTATTGTGAGCATCCTTTAGTCTTTATGTTTGTATCAGGATTTCCATATACCGATTGTATGACCCATTGTTTATTATAAATAGTAGGAGAGGTTGACTGTGATGGTCAAGTTGTCTCATTCTTTTCTTAATCTCTTTTACTTTAACATGATATCAAGATCAGGTTCGAATGGGTAATTAGTCCCAATCAATCTGTTCTATTTTTTTTTTTTCTTTAAAAAAAAAACAATACCCCAACTTGCAACTAAAGAACTAGCCAAACCCTAAGAAACACCACCATCACTGCCGCTACAGATTGGATCCAGCCCCACCGCAACCAAATCTCCTCTTGCCAATCCCCCCCTCCCCAGCCATTACCGGTGTCGTCTCACGTTCCGCCACCACAATTTCAACCCACAAACAATGAAATTACGTCCTCCCGCACCCAAAAAGGGTATCGTTGCTATAATTCCTCTTTGCTCATTCTTTTGTGTGTGTTGATGTTACCTTATTTGAATGAACTCCTTTTCTGAGCCTCACACTTGTGCCTACCTTGATGTTACACTTCCTTTACCTAGCTTAACTGCTACTAATCCATCTGCATTTTCTATGGAAAACCAGTCTCCCTACCCACCCCCTTGTCCTCCCTTGCAGATTTACTCTCGTCGTTCAAAATTCTCATCTTCCCCCTCGACCTCCATCACAGTGCCTATCGTACATGTATCCCCAAATCCTTCCTCTTCTGCCCAACCACCGTGTGATTTGGACATACCCATTGTTGTCAGGAAGGGTAAGCGTTCATGTACTAAACATCCTATATTTGGTTTTGTTTCATATGCACATATTTCCCCTTCCTATTCTACTTTTGCTCCTTCTTTGTCCCTGTTTCTCTTCCTAACTCTGTTTCAGAGATACTCATTCACCCCGGTTAGAAGACTGCAATAGGAGAATAAACACTCGCCTTACACTAGAATGGCGCATGGGATCTCATCTCTCTTCTAGCTGGCAAGATAGTTGTAGGTTGTAAGTGAATGTACACTGTCAAAGTTCACCCAGATGGCACTATTGATCGACTTAAGACCCGCTTAATTGCCAAAGGCTACACTCAAGTCTATGGTCATGATTACTCGAAGATGTTCTCTCTTATTGCCAAGCTTGCATCTATTCGGCTATTCATGTATCTTGCGGTTTCGTTGGCCATTACATCAGTTAAACATCAAGAATGCATTCGTAAATTGCAATCTACTTGAAAAGGCGCATATGGAGCAATCTCCAGGGTTTCTTGCTCAGTAGGAGTCAAGATTGGTTTGTCAGCTGAAGGAATCAATTTATGGCCTCAAACAGTCTCCTCAAGCATGGTTTGAGAAAGGTGTCGTGGTTATTGAGTTTGATCTTAAACGATGTAGAGCCGATCATTCGGTGTTCTACAGATATGATACCAAAGGGAGAATATTATTAATTGTGTGTGTTGATACATCGTGATTATGAGACACGATCACAGCAGAATTGAAGCACTCAGACAGTTTCTACATAGTAAGGTTCAGACTAAGAACTTGGAACAGTCAAGATATTTCTTGGGTGCAAAAGTTACTGAGTCAAGTCGAGGTATTTACCTTTCTCAGAAGAAGTATGTTCTTTATTTGTTGAGTGAAACAAGGATTTTAGGGTCTAAATCGATAGACTCACCAATGGATCCAAACACAAAATTACAAGTAGTTATTAACGGACTCAGGATAGTATAGACAATTAGTTGTCAATCTCAATTATTTAATTGTTACTAGACCTAACACATCCTTTGCAATTAGTGTTATCAATTACTTTTTAGACCATCCAAGAACGAGTCAATAGTAAGTTGTTGTCCGCATTATTAGACATCTGAAAGGTGCACCAAATGTGGTTTGTTGTATAAGAATTATGGACACATTCACGTAGCGGGATATACGGATGCTGCCTGGGCAAAATCTCCTTCAGACATAAAATCTACAACAGGCTAGTATATATTTGTTGTAGATAATCTGGTCTCTTGGAAGAGTAAGAAACAGAGTGTGGTAGCGATCAAGTGTAGAATCATATAATCGAGCAATGGCTCATACCACATGACTTGATTTTGTTGAAATACATGCTAGAAGAACTTGGATTCGATCATTCTCCTCCCAAGAGCCTAGTATGTTCATAGGGTATGCTCCAAATCAAAAAGGGTACAAGTGCTATAACCCGAAAACCAAGAAGATTCACATTAGCATGGATTTTCTTTTTTGGAAAATCAACCTTACTTTGGCTAAATCTATCTTCAGGGGAAGAATGAGAGGAGAAGATTAGTTTTCAAAAACATCTATACAAATATCTAATCCTAATTGTTTCCCCCGAATTAAATAACCAAGAAATAGTTGTGATAAACAATCAAAATGCAGGATAAATTGACTTGACTTTACCTATACAAATTATCTATAGAAAGGGGGAAAAATACTTCAAAATAATCACATTGATCCTACTTCTGAGCTCCGGGTTTACATTAGAAGAAATGTAGATCATAGTAAAGATCAGTTAATAATCATAGTACATGTTCGATCATCATCTCCAAAAGTTGGTCCTTCAAATACTCCAAGTAATCCTTCAATCTTAGATTCAATTCCACCTACTGTTGTACGTCCCAATACTAATCTCTCAAATCTTGATATTACTATAGCACTTAGGAAAGAAGTCTAAACTTGCACCAAATATCCTATTGCAAGAAATCTCTCATATCATAGGCTTTCTAGTAACTGTAAGACATTTACTTCTAAAATCTCTCGCATGTTTGTTCCAAGAACCATTCAGGAAGCACTAGATCATTCGGATTGGAAATTAACAATTTTGAAAGAAATGAATACTCTTAGGCACTTGGAATATTGTTGATTACCAAGGGAAAAGAAGACTATAAGTTGCAAGCAGGTATTTACTGATAAATGTATAGAGATACAAAGCAAGGCTTGTGGTGAAAGGTGTTATACAAACCAATGGGATTGACTACCAAGAAACTTTTGCTCCGATAGCCAATATAAACTCAAAACGTGTTCTACTCTCTCTAGCTGTAAATTTTAAACGTTTTTGGTAAAGCTGTAAGGAATCGCGGTTCCTGCCAAAGTCAAGTTGATCATTACCTGTTCGATAAACATTTGAATGAAAGGAATATTTTTATTTTGATTGTTTATGTGGATGATATAATTTTGATAGCCGATAATTGTTTGGAAATCAAGAGACTCAAAAAGGTACTTGCTAATGACTATAAAATCATTAGGTGCTTTGAAGTACTTCCATGGAACAGAGTTCGCCAGATCAAAAAAATGATTTTTTGTTTCTCAACGTAAATATGTGCCAGATTTGCTAGATAAAATAGGTCTAATTGGGTGTAAGGTTGTCGAGACACTTATTGAGCCTGACTTGAAGTTACAACCTGCCAAACTCGAAGAAGTAGTGAACAGGGATTAGTTTCAAAGACTAGTAGGTAGGCTAATTTATTTGTCACATAAACGCCTAGATATAGCCATTGCAGACAGTATGGTAAGTCAATTCAGACACTCACCATGACAAGAACACTTTGATGTTGTTTATAGAATTTCAAGGCATTTGAAGGGAACTCCAGGTAGAGGTCTATTGTTTGAAAATCATGGTCACCTACAGGCTGAAGTATGTATTGATGTTAATTGGGCTAGGGGTATAACAGACCGGAGATCAACATCTGGCTATTATACCTTTGTTGGACGTCACTTGGTTACGTGGCACAGTAACAAGCAAAATGTGGTGGCATGAAGTAGTGCGAAGGCTGAGTTTAGGTCAGATGCTCAAGGAATTTGTGAGGTATTATGGATTAAAAGACTTTTAGAAGACTTAAAGATCTCCAGTCCATTACCCATCAAGTTATACTATGATAATAAAGCAACATTATTGCTCATTATTAAAATATTAATATTTCCATTAATTATTATTTAGTATTTAGATTATATTTCCTATTTAAGTCATGTTGACCAATTTGATATTTTCGTTTTCTTTTTATTGTTCCATTTATTAGTGAGATACTTTTCCTAATGGAGGTCATTGTTACGACTATATAATAGGAAGTCTAAAGTCTTACTGTATAGAATTATTATATAATAATAAAATTATTCTCATTTTCTCGAAAATCCTATTTGATACGAGAGCCTAAAAGAGAAAAATAATAGGATGTGAGGGGGAGGAGCAAAACCCTAGCCCCCCCATGCCTCACCACCTTTAGGCCACTGCCTTCCAACTGCCTCCGTTGCTCATGTCCAACTGTCGTCACAACCACTGTCAAGCACCATTGCTGCTCCTGACAAGCCGCCACCTCTGCTCCTTCCCAGCCGACGCCACTGCCCCTATCAAGCCGCGTTGTTGTTGATGTCCAGCTGCCGCAGATACTCATGTCCAGCCGTTGTCACTACTCTTGTCTTGCCACACCACTGCTCCTGCCCATCACCACCTCTGCTCCAGTCAAGCTGCCGCAACTGCTCACGCCAAGCCACAGTTGCTGCTCATGTCCACCGCCATCACTGGTCATGTCCAGCTCTAGCCAATGCTCTTGTCCGTCATCGTTGGTTGCCCTAAGTTCAGTTGTCGCCGTATATCACCCGATGTTCTAGTCTTCGATGGTCGCCAAGCATTCTGATCGTAGCCATATGTTGCCTAGTGTTCTAGTTGTCGTCGTTGGTTGCCTGACATTTAGTTGTCCCCTTAAGTCGCCTGATATTCCAATTGTCGGCTTAGGTCACCAAACATTCCAGTTGTTGTTGTACATCGCCATGTGCTTCAGTTGTGTTGTCGTTGGTTGTTTGACGTTCTAGTTCTCGTTATAAGCCGCCCGATGTTCCTGTTAAAGTAATGAGAAGGCTTATACATTGTGTTAGCATCTTCCTCTATTTATAATAGTAATTCGGGAACAATACAAGAAACCTTAAACAATATGGGAAACCCTAAACAATACTGAAAATACGTAAATACCCTTTTTACACTCTCCCTCAAGTTGGAGCATATATATTGTATGCTTCCAACTTGTTACAAATATATTTTATCCTTGAGCCCCCTAACATTTTAGTGAATAAATCAGTTAACTGATCAACTAACTTTACATACTTAGTCTCAATCTATTTTTGCAATACTTTTTCTCGAATGAAGTGGCAATCAACTTCAATGTGTTTTGTCCTCAAGGAAAACTGGATTGGATGCAATGTGAAGTGCTGCTTGATTGTCACATACCAGATCTATCGGTGAAGAGTGTTCGAACCAAGTTCCTCCAACAAATGTTTCAACCAAGTTAACTCACAAGTGGTATGGGCCATCGCCCTGTATTCCGATTCTGCACTTGACCGCACTACAACTGTCTGCTTTTTACTCTTCCAAGAAATGAGATTGTCTCCAACAAATACACAATAGCATGTGGTGGACTTCCTATCCGAGGGAGATCCGGTCCAATCTGCATCTGTATATCCCTTAATTTGAATGTGACCAAAGTTCTGATACAGCAAACCACACCCTGGAGAACCTTTCAGATATCGAAGAATACGAACCACTGCATCCCAATGATAAGTCGTAGGACGATCCAAGAACTGACTAATAACACTCACAGCAAAGGAAATATTTGGTCTAGTAACTGTCAAGTAGTTCAACTTCCCAACTAACCGTCTATATTGTGCTGAATCAGTCAGTGGTGCACCTTGATCTGCCAATAGTTTGCTGTTTGGATCCATAGGTGAATCAATCGGTTTCGTTCCTCGCATTCCTGTTTCACTCAACAAATCAAGAACATATTTCCTTTGACATAGGTAAATACCTTGATTGGATCGAGCAACTTCAATCCCCAAGAAATACTTCAATTGACCCAAATCTTTAGTTTGAAACTTGTTGTGCAAAAACGTTTTGAGTTCCTGAATACCCTGGTGGTCATCCCTGATAATCACGATGTCGTCTATGTACACAATTAACAATATTCTCCCGACTTTATTGTGCTTGTAGAATACAGAATGATCCACTCCACAATGACGAAGACCAAATTTAGTGACTACTTCACTGAATCTCCCAAACCATGCTCGAGGAGATTACTTGAGGCCATAAATGGATTTCTTCAAGCGACATACGAAACCAGACTCCCCCTGAGCAACAAACCCTGGAGGTTGCTCCATGTATGCTTCCTCAGTCAAATCACCGTTTAGAAACGCATTCTTAATATCAAGTTGATGCAATGGCCAACGAAAGGTGGCAACCAAAGAGATAAACAGGCGAACAGAAGCAAGTTTGGCAACCGGAGAAAAGGTCTCTGAATAATCAAGACCATATACAAGAGTGTAACCTTTGGCAACTAAACGAACCTTGAGTCGATCAATGGTACCATCCGGATGAACTTTGACTTTATACACCCATTTACATTTAACTATTGTTTTGTCAAGCGGAAGCGAGACAAGATCCCAAGTACTATTTTGACGTTAGGCTAGCATTTCCTCTTCCATTGGGGTCATCCAACCAGGGTGAGTAAGAGCTTTTGTGAGACTGTGGAATAGAAACAAAGGATAGAGAAGCAACAAAAGAAAAATATGAAGGAGATAGTGTGATAAAAGAATCTATTAAAAAGAAAAATGATTTTGTAATTCCAATTGGGCATTTATTAGGCCCTTTAGGAACAGCCCTTCCAATTGCGAATTTTGACTCATTTTGCCATTTCAGAACTGATAATAGGTGTGCATACGAAACAAAGTTGGAAATAGGATGCTGAGTACATTTACGTTTACCCTTTCGGACAGCAATGGGTATGTTCAAGTCAGACGCGGATGGATGAACTGGAGAAGAATCTGAAGACACAGAGACGATTGGCTCAACGGCGGGAACTACCTTCTGTCGACGAGAGTATACATGTAAAGGCGGTGAACGACGACTGGGCGGGACAGGTTCGGGAGCGGAAAGAGATGGTGTCGGGTCTAGGAGGCTTGATAAAGGAAGGGTGACATTCAGATCATCCCGAGAGGATAGGCCAGAAAAGTAAGGGGTGGACTCAAAGAAGGTGACATCTGCACAGATGAAAGAGCGACATAAAGAAAGACTATAACACCGATAACCCTTTTGTGTGCGAGAATAATCAAGAAAGACACATTTTATGGCACAAGGATCTAACTTATCCTTGCCAGGAGTCAACTGGTAAACAAAACAGACACATCCAAAGATACGGGGAGGTAAAGCAAACCAGGGTGATCGGGGAAAGAGAATAGAATGAGGGACTTTACCATTCAGGGTAGAAGACGGCATTCTATTGATCAAGAAACAAGTTGTAAGAACTGCATTTGGCCAAAACTATTTGGGAACATTCATCTCAAACATCAGAGTTCGAGCCACTTCTAGGAGATGTCGATTCTTACGCTCAGCGACTCCATTTTGCAACGGTGTGTGAGGACAAAAAGACTAATGAATATACCAAACTGTGACATGAATGAAATAAAGGGTTGAGAAAAATATTCTCGAGCATTGTCACTACAAAGTATACGCACAGGCACATTAAATTGAGTTTTAATTTCAACACTGAAGGCAGAGAAAATGGAGAACAATTCAGAATGATCTTTCATTAGATAGAACCATGCAACCCTGGAGAAATCATCGACAAATGTGACAAAATAACGAAAGCCTAATGTAGATGCAATAGAAGAAGGACCCCAAATGTCGAAATGAACTAAACAAAAAGGACTCGATGCTCGAAACTGAGCCGGGAAAGTAAATGAAGTACGATGATATTTTCCCAACTGACAAAACGCACAATCTAAGGAGGACAAATGACGTAAACTAGGAACAAATACCTTAAGATTGGCAAGATAGGGATGACCTAGGCGGCAGTGAGTTTGGTGAGCAGAGGCGATGGCAGGACAGGCAGTGGGTAGGATAACATGTGTCTTGTCGTGATTGTCAAAGTAATAAAGGCCATTTTTCTTACGCCCTATGCCAATCGTCTTCTGTGTTTTCAAATCCTAGATAATGACAGAATCAGGAAAGAAGCAAACAGAACAATTAAGTTGTTGAGTAAGCTTACTCACTGATATCAAATTAAAAGCAAACGAGGGAATATACAAAACAGAAGATAAAGAGAAAGAGGGTGAAAGTTCCACAGCACCACTATCACGAACAGGGACGAACCATCAGCAACAGTAACAAGGGTCAACGAGGGAAATAACTGAATATGCGTAAATAAAGACAATGTACCTGACATATGATCAGTGGCAGTGGAATCTATGATCCAAGGTGTAGAAGGGGAAGGATAAAAAGAAAGACATGCAGTAGGATGACCACGCTGAGCTAGCGAAGTAATGGGGGTAGATGTCTGCTTGGACGCCTTAAATTGGAGGAACTAAACATACTCGTTATCAAAAATAGCCTTGGGAGTTGAAGAGTAGGATGATGAAACGGGAGCAACTTGATTACAAGTTGCCGCATGAGTATACTGAGGAGAACGACCAACTCTGTACCAACAAACATCTTGGGTATGATTTTTCTTGCCACAAAGTAAACACTGATGATGTTAACCACGACAATGGCCACCTCGGCCACCTCGAAATTCATTACTACCACTTCCTCGGTCACCTCGTTTCCCTGATCGGTAGTAACAACTTATACAACTTTTGACCATTGTAAGTAATTGGTCCCATTCAACTAGCGGGTTGTTAACGGTCGGGAGATAGCCGTCGACATTAATTCCCACCAATACAACAACTAACAAACAACGTGCACAAGGGAAACAAACCAACAACACAAACAACTGTAGGGCTTAAACGAAGAACATGAGAATCAGAACAATACTCACGAACATCTGGGACATTCTCACGAACAATAACCCTTGTGTTAACCAATGTTACAGCTCCTCAATGTTACTGTGTTGGAGACAAGGCAGGAATACAGTGTATCACTTTCATCCAGTGAAGTCTTGAAGGCCGTGAGTCTCCAACCAGAGCAATCGACGACCGGCGAGGGTCGGCGAACCTCGACGAAGCGCCGGTGATGGTCGGCGAACCTCAACGAAGCACCGGTGATGGTTAGCGAGGGTTGAACAGTGGTTACGACAAATCAAATCTGCGAAACGACGGCTGGGAGTCGCAAAGCAAGTCAAGCGACGACCGGCGAAGCATCGGGGATGGTCGGCGAACGTCGTGCTAGGGTTGCGGCGAACGTCATGCTAGGGTTGCGGCAAAGGATGGCGACGGTTGTAGCTGCTAGGGTTTGAGACCCTTTTTTCTGTTCCTTTTTTTTTTTTTTTCAGTAGGGAAAAATGAAAGAGGAAAACAAAATGATTTGAACAGATTTATGGAATCAATCTCCCTGCTCTTGATACTATGTTAAAGTAATGAGAAGGTTTACACATTGTGTTAGCCTCATCCTCTATTTATAATAATAATTCGAGAACAATACAATAAACCCTAAACAATATGGGAAACCCTAAACAATACTGGAAATACATAAATACCCTTTTAATGGTTCCAATTGTTACCATTGGTCACCCGGCGTTCCAGTGTCGTCGTATGTTGCCCGATGTTTCAGTAGCCGGCGTTGGTTGCCTGGCATTCCAGTTCTCGTTGTTCGCCCGGCATTTCAGTTGCCATTGTTGGTTGCCCTGAGTTCTAGTTATCGTCATTGATCGCCATACACTTACCTTCGTCCTATTTTTGTCATTGTTCCCTACAACAACCGTTATTCTATTTTTACTCTTGTCAACCTGGGACTCCGAATCATATTCAACCCAGCTTGGGGGCGAGTGTTGAAATATTTAATATTTCCACTAATTATTTTTCAGTATTTGAGTTATATTTCATATTTTGGTCATGTTGACTAATTTGGTAGTTTCCATTTTCTTTTTATTGTCCCATTTATTAGGGCGATATACTTCCTCATTTAGGCAACTTTTATGGCTATATAATAGGGAGTCTAGAGTCTTATTCTGTAGAATTATTACACAATAATAAAATTATTCTCTTCTTCCCCAAAAATCATTTTCTCATAACCAGATTTTTCATGACCAAACAAAGCATATTGAAATTGACAAGCACTTTATTAAAGAGAAGTTGGACAATGGACTTGTTTGTATGCCCTACCTTCCAATTGTTGATCAAGTTGAGGACATATTGCAAATGGACTACATAAGAAACAATTTGAGAGCTTGATTGGCAAGAGCTTGATTGGCAAGCTGACAATGGAAGATATCTTCAAACTAGCTTGCCGAGATCCTAGGAGATTTCCTAACTATAATTTTTGTAATAATAATAAAATCAACAGGAATAACAATAACAGTAGTAGACACTACTTATCAGATCCTCCTCCCCACCCCCCACACACCCCCAATAAAATAAGCAACAGCTCACCTCCTTTTGAAGCCTCGCCATTACACTGGGCTCCTGCAACCAATCAATACAAAAAAAAATAAGTTGTAATGGTCAATTGCTTCAGAAAGTCTTCAAGATTAGATTGTTTTGCCCAGTGCACATGCCCAAATGCGTCATAATAAAATGCATAAAGGTGATTAAAAAACAAAATGAAAAGGTATATGATGTCCATTGTTGGAATGATCAAGAGAAGCTATTAGTTATTGTCGGCATGCAACATAAATAAAAGCATTAGAACAACAAAGAACGCATGGTGCATGGATAAGAAACATACATGTTTTCAGTTAACGTTTTTACACGGGAACTTTCAAGATGAACAGCTGAAAAGAATTTAAACAAGTATATAATATTTAAATCTTCTTCGCTTCTCGGCAAGATCCACAATCACTCCTAACAAATGACATATTAGGTTCATACAAGTGGATTCACCAAGCTTTAATGAGTTTGCAATACAAGTCAGACAAATGGAGATGCAAATTGCATGAGATTAGGAACAGATATTCTGATGGCTGATCAGATTCAGAGGACCCTTTTCAAGCCTTACTTTCTCTTCTCTATAGTCTGAATAACTATCCTTCTTCGATCGATGAAAAAGAATTTGACGGTATCCTTCCACTGTTCTGCACTCCAATAAAGGTAAGGTTTTGACCACTGCTTAATGTTCACAAAGCTCAAAGTAGCATATGCATGAGAATTTGGATGTGATTATGGAGTGAGGACAAGGAAGATGATTTTGTTCCCTTTTATGAACTATTTATGTATTCTTACACTATATTTGTTGATTGAGGTACATATATGATCGCAGACAATCGAAATTGTACTAGCTATTCAACTGAGCCCAACATCTAAGATCCAATTATTGAAGCATTTTTGAACTGTGATCTTTTGATAAGCAATGCCTATCCTTGGTTAAAATCCAAGGTCCCTCCTAGCTTTAGTCGAACTTAGTTACTCCTTGAACTTCTCTGGGCGACATTTAAGACCCTTTAGACTACGTTTATTGTTGTATCAACTGGATGTTGACCATTATTGCGCAAAGTTTTGGGTGGAAAAAATAATTTCTTGAGGAAGTCATTTCCATCCTTCAATTGTTATTGAATGGGTTGCAAATGCTTTTGAAAGGAAATATTGTTCTTTGGTTAAGTACACACTGTTGCCTACCCCCCATATGCTGCGGAAGGACCTAAGTACGGATTTTGTAATTTACATAGATAGATGTAATTTCCAAAAATAGATTTTCAAAAATGACCAAATTTATCCCTTATAATAAGTCGAATGATGCATTACATATGGCTAAATTATTTCTTGGGGAAGCAGTGCTTTTACATGGTTTACATGCTTCTAATGTGTTTGATCAGGATGTTGAGTTCGTTCGTTACTTTTAGAAGACACTCTGGAAACTTTTTGGTACCACCCTGAATTCTCTTCCGCATTCCACCCCAAATTGATAGGCAAAAATATTGTGTTTGATCGGGATGTTATTTTTGTTCATTACTTTTTGAAGACACTCTAGAACTTTTCGGTACCACCCTAAATTCTCGTCCGCATTCCATCCCCAAATTGATAGGCAAACGGAAGTCATGAATTGCAGTTTAGGTAACTTGCTACATTATCTAGTGTGAGATAAGTTGAGTAATTGAGATCTATTGTTGCCTATTACGGAATTTTCTTATAATAATTCAGTCAATCGCTCTATTGGCAGAAGCCCTTTTGAGATTGTGCATGAATTTTTTTCTCGCCAACCTATTGACCTTATTCCCTTGCCCCCTCAAAGACAGCTGAGCCATTTACCCAACAAATTTGTGAGCTTCATGCTTATTGTACTGGAGTGTAGTTTTGATTATTGATTTTTAACTATTGAAGTATTGAGCAAAATTTCCTCTTTTTTTTTTATTTTATTTCTTTTCTTTTCAACTGGCTTCCTTCATCACTTATATTTTTTTTTCCTTTTAGATCTTCTTCCGAACTTTCAAGGGCAATACTCTCGATATATCAACCCAAATATAGCCCAAAATTGTTCCAAACCCCACTTTCTAATACGATCACTTGGAGTTGAAGTTGAGGAATCAAATGAGGAGAAATTTTGGAGATCAAGGCACTGTTCAAGAAGCACAACATTGTTTCTAGGAAATTCTTAAGCAACATTGCGAACTTATCAGATAAAGAAACAATAATAATGTAATAAATCATAAAAAGATAGAATTGGATGAATACTAATGTAATCTTGATTAATGTCAAATAACTATTAATATTCATCAGAAATAAATTCTCTCTGTCCCAATCACCAAGACTTTCATGCAGAAAGTTACCTGCTTCAAAAGCTAACAGAATATATACATATTAATGGGGAATAATTTCAGTCAACTTGATATCAAATGCTCAAAGAATCAGTAGTGAGTCTAGTGACTGACAAAATAGCTGTTTATGTAACAAATCCATCACTCACAGCTAAGCAACACACCTTAGAAAGAAGATAAAATGTCCATGTCAACACTGCAGCAGAGGTTTCATGTCCAGCTATAAGCATTGTCATCAGATCATCACGGAGTTGCTTGCTTGAGACCTAAAAAATGGGGAAAAACAAACATTTTGGTAAAGTGAATCTGTGAATAAACATAACATGGAAGGTATGTTTTGACTTACATCATCACCTGATGCCAAGAGGAAGTGAAGAATGCTAGGATCTTGTTCATTCATATACTCCTCGTGAAACTGTAATTCTTCTTCTTCTACCATCCTCTATTATGCACAAGAGAGAGAGAAAAATCAGAATGGGTTTCGGCAGCTACTTGGTTGTGTAAGACTACTCAGCCATATCTATTACAAGATAGCACTAACGGATTAGAAAAATTATCGCAGCAACAAATATAAAGAAATTCCAAGTCACATCGGATATCTACACCAAAGACTCATGTCTCAGAATCTCCATAAGAATATAGAGCGGAGATAAGTCTATTTGTCGTGCTAATATTCTGAAGGTAGAGTTGAACTGCCAGTGATAAATTTCTTTGGCCTGATCAGAACATAGCAACCAGCTAAAGTGAGAGAGAGAGAGAGAGAGTTGTGGGCCTGTGGTTTTTTACATACATTATACTCCTAATTGTGAAACAAATTTTGCAAACGATTGAATGATTATAGTTGCCTCATCACCAAATGTAATATTTTGGGGGCAAATATTCACTTTACTCCCTTGTCTATAGGAGATTAGGATTTAACCCCCTATGAACTAATTTTTTTTAGTCCTTAACTGCCCTTAACTACTAAAAAGTACAAACATTATATTTTCTGTAAAGTCTTGTTGAACTAACTAAATCTCTTCTCAAAGGGGGAAAAAAGTTGAATGTGTTGTCATGCACTTTTCTTGTACTTTGAGAGTTTAACAATTACCCTGGACTTAATAATATGATGATAATGATTGAACATAGGTCGTGTATGAGACACGTTTTTAGTTAAAGGACTAGGACAATATTTAGAGGGGAAAAAAGGCACACGCTATGTAGTAATGTTTTGAGACACACACACATATATATAGGGAGAAAGGTTATACCTTAAAAGTTGAAAACTTTTGAAAGTAAAACTGGTTATAGAGTGGATTTGCAGGGATAGAAAGGAGATGCTCCAAGCTTGATTAATCGAAATATTCTACTAAACTAATTTAGAGAGAGAGATAAATGACTAAGAAAACTATTCTACTAAGTTCATTTTTAGAGAGAGAGTTATATACTTCATGTTTATCTCCCCCGTCCCTGTATTTGTCACAAACTCGTCAGAAATTTCAGTGTGGTTTTCATTGGAACAACTTTAAGAGTCAAGAGAAGTTCATCTTATGGGTTTTGCAACATGTTTGTCGTCTGCTTAATCAGGGTAGCCTTGGCATTCAAAGTGTGCACTCTTCAACCAAGCCTTGATTGGGAAATGTTTATGGCACTTTGCTTCCGAGAAAGATGGTCTCTTGGATAGTATGGTGATTGCTACATTTGGTCTCAATTGGGGCAAATAGTCCATGTTGGCGATCTCTAGAGCCTATAATGATGACGGAAGTCAATCGAACAGAAAAGAAATAAAAAGAAAATGAAATATCTATTGCATAAAATAGCCAATAATCAATAATCAAGTTGTCTCTTCCAGTACAATAAAGTCTCATTATATAGGCTTAATCTTAAAATGGAAATAATAAGCAATAATGGCAACTCAACGGCTATAATTAATGTTGAGGATCTAAAAGTACTGAGAAGTATTTTAGTAAACGTATATGGAGGGTGTTACACAGAATGGATCTAGAGATTCTGACAAGGGAGAGGAAATGATAGTCAACTCGTTTATGGGAGAGAGAGAGAGAGAGCTAAGTCACGGAATTGTTGGACTCACTATGTGACCTTGGATGTTTTTAGGTTAAGGCTCGAGATTGTAAGGATTGTTTGATTCTTCATCTTTTGTAAGAATTGCATCACTTCTCGTTTTTTTGTCTACCAAATGAATCTCAAATTTCACTATTTCCAATACTGTTTTACAAGGATAACAAAAAATGTTGTTATTAAATATTTATTAATGACGTAATAACTAGTTTCCATTTTTAGCATATTCTGATATAAGTCAACCCAACCAGCTGGCAACTTTCCCTTATGAGTGAGTAGGCGGGGGCGTGCAGTTGACACGTCCCTGCGGGCACCGAGTTCCATCCTCCATCACACAATAGTCCCAGAATCTTCAAATCGGTGAGTCTTTACCGCTGCCCCTCTCTTTGAGAGGCTTGTCAATGTTAGTGGTATACGGATTGAATTTCGTACAGCTTAAGGGAGCACGTGCGGTGATTTTTCTCACACGACCCCTTAAATTTGTGAGGTGTGATGTGACAACAATGACCATTAATGCCTTGCGTACGGATTGGATTTCGTACAGCTTACGGGAGCACATGTTGATCTGTCTCTCACGGTGCTTCGAAATTTGTGGGTCATGCTGTCACAGCAAATGCTGTCCAATTGGATTTTTCGATTGTTGGAGAGAGATAATATTAAAATGTGTCTTTAATAATATTAAAAAAAAAAAAAAAAATGGGTTCAAAGAATAGTTATCCCAAAGTAAAGGGCATGCATGGTGTAAATGTTTAAAGAGTAAAGGGATGCATAGAGTAGTTATTAAAAATTGAGGGTGTATAGTGTAAATAGTAAATATGGTAAGCGTATATTTAAGGTAATATTTATAAAAACTGATACTTCAATAATATATATATTTCTATATTTAAAACTAACAATTTATTTCTATTTATTTATTTATATATATAAAATATGGTTACACCCATAGGTCACCCCCGGCCACAGGCGCCAGAATCTGGCCACGCGGGCGACAGAGCTGGCACCGGATTCCAGTAATGTGGGACAAATTCCAGCCACGTCGGAGAGGCACCGACACTGGACTCCTGTGGTGTGGCACTAGATTTCAGGCACGCTGGTGAAGGTGGCGGCTCCGGATTCCGTCCACAAGGCGGTGGCGCCGCCACCAGAGTTCGGCAAGAGTGAGCCATTATTGGTAATTTGATCTTTGGTCACAAACGGTAGAAATTTACTTTTTCCATCATTTTTTTTTTTTTTTTTTTGGTTACCTTCTACTCTTACTAATTTGAAAATAACAAGCAATAACGGTTATAATTACTAAATTGGAAATAAGACTAATTATATTTATGCCCCCGACGTACGTAAGTTCAAAACGGTGGCCTTATTTTATCCCCTTTAATTCTCCACAACTGAGAAAACTCACCTCTAAAGACCTATAAGAATGATATCGCTCCAAGAGATCGGGTGAGAGTCAGCACAACTCCTCATCTTGAAGCCAAGTAGCATTGAGAATGGTCAACCTTTCCACTTGACAAAATATCTTTGAAGTCCCCATTATAATCTTGTCCTCTTAAAAATACTTTCTTAGATATACATGTAAAATAATGGTAGATTGCTATGAAAATCCATCTTAAACAGATTATTTATTGGCATATTGGACTCAATTCCTTACTATTTAAGATTATCAATCAACCTAAATAGATAAATTTACCTTACATATTGCAATGAGATTGTCCAGCGTTTCATTTATCAGCTTCAGCGCTGCATTAACTTTCTTCTGTTTTGGGGAAATATCTTTCCATATGGGAATGTCCCAAAATGGAATTGGTGCAACACTCCTGTCTTCTGCTTCTCGTAGGACAGTGTATACAGCCTGCTCTAGAAAAATTGTGTACATATGACTGCATGTAGAATTCATTGCTATAGATACATATTATGAACATCTATGTAAGTCACAATAAATTGAAGACAAACTATAGATAGAAGAACAAACCTCAACTATCCCAGTATCATTTGTTAAAGAATCAAAATCATAATTGAATAGGGCTTTCCCAATTATGTCCAATGTCAAACGAGAGAAAAGAGACTCCATCTCTACATCCTCCCCGTTAGAGGCGGCAACATCAAGTTTTTTGCAAAGTCTATCTGTCGCTTGTCCAAACAAGCTAATCATTGCTGCCACATACTACACCAAAGATCATAAAAAATATGCAAGAGTTCTATACCTTTCATAATAGATGGGCACAATGTATTCAATCTTCAGCAATTGCATCAACAACAAAGTCAGACATCATACCTTCTGATGCAATGCCGGGACTATGGCACGTCGCCTAACACGCCAAACCTCCCCATCAGCTGGGATAAGTCCCTTCCCCATCACAAATTCAAGAATCTCTGCCAGAATACCCTGGAAATCAAGGAATTCAAACAAGTTATTTTGTAAAATTACGAGTGGAGTCTTTCTTTCCTTCCACTGAACCACAAGTGCGGTCCTATTAGGCGTTTGATGTGTTTTTGGTTCTGTTCCCATAAAAGTTGGAACACAAACAAAAAATAATTAAGTTTCTATACTTTAAAACAAATTTATGGGAATAAAACAGAAATAACTTTTTGTCATGTTTATCTTTTTCTATTACAAGCTGAACACTGATGGTGCCTCAAAAAATAATCTGGGTTGAGCTGGGGGAGGCCCGATTAGAGATAGAAATGGTGATGTTGTGTTTGCTTATTTTTTAATTTTTTTGTGCTTGTTCCGATAGGGTTGATGAACTTAAAACTATTCCTCAAGGTCTTCATTGGTGTATCAATATCGATTATAAAAATGTGGTTGCTTATTCTATTAATTTGGCTTTTTTGGATAGGATAGGTCTTAAGTCCCCCTCTCTTTGTATTCTTTCCATCAGTAAAGCCTAGTCCCCTTATAGCTTTTTTTTTTGTGTGTGTGAGTAATAAAGCTTTCCTCTCTCCTTCAAGGTTTCCTTAAAAAAAATATTACAAGTTTTTTGAGAACAATTATAAATAAATAAAAAAAAGCAGGAAGAGAAACACTAAACTAATGTAAACGTTGAGAGGAAAAAAAAAAACGCATAGAAGTTGAACAATTGCTTTACCTTTGAATAAGCCTTGGAGTTTTCCCTCAATATGTGTTTGGAAATGGCAGGATCAGAAACTATTAGAAATGACTGCACCAGTAGTTCAAAATTTTCATTAGCATAGTTAATTTTAACCATCCCAATTCAAAAAAAAATGTTATATTTAATTTAGATCAACTTTAAATAGAAAAAGGGAACCGTAATAAGAAGAATAATACCTTTGGGCCAAACGTCAACCGGAAAATTCCACCGTAAGTGAGGTAAAGTTCATAAAGCGGGATAAAAAAT
This sequence comes from Eucommia ulmoides, assembly GCA_016647705.1. Classification (NCBI taxonomy): domain Eukaryota; kingdom Viridiplantae; phylum Streptophyta; class Magnoliopsida; order Garryales; family Eucommiaceae; genus Eucommia; species Eucommia ulmoides. The sequence goes on from CM028337.1 coordinate 22,832,045, forward strand.
GCTTCACTGCGAATGGCACTAATTGCTCCTTTGGCCTCTGGAATTTTTGGATAGTTCTGCCCCGCATGAAACCATTTAAGGAAGAACTCAAGTGTATCATTAGGTACTCCCAATTTAGAAAGACCATTCCTCAGTAGCGATGAAAACCTTTTCCAGGAGGAGAAAACAAAAGGAAAAAAGAAAGACAAAATGGAAAAATGAAACGAGCATAAACAATTGCACACCAACTCCATTAATTGAAACAACTATGCGAAAATTCCTTTTTTCAATTTAAAGAAAATAACAAATTCAAGCATGTTCAGACTATGATCAAACAGAAAGTCAGATAGAAACAATAATTTATGTCATTTATGTTCTAGCTCAGAGCTACCACAATTCACAAAAACACTAGCAATTGGCAAATTGGTACAGTTGTTCCAAATATGGTACACCGTTAAAAGAGAAAAATGAACTTGGAAATCCAAAAATTCGAACTTGAATTCAATTTTTAAACGTTTCATCAGTAAATGAGAAGTTAATTTCTTATAGTTATACGTTGTTATTACTGTCACAGTGTCACTAATGATTTGCTTCTCAAAACTAAAGTTCGCATCCATTGTAGAAGTATATCATTATTGCCATATTTGAAATAGATACAGATGTAGGACAATCAACTAGGATTTACTTGTTCAACTAGGACTTTTATTTTTTTTATTTTTATGTTTTCTTTTCCTAAAAGTATTAGGATTAGCTTGTTTCCTATTTTTATGTTTCCTTTTCCTACAAGTATTAGGACTAGTTTGTTTCCTTACTTCAAGAGCCTAGGGATTAGTCAAGCGCTATACATAGATCCTTGATAACCACTTGTTAATAATTCCTTAATTCAAGATTCATACAAATTGAGATCTTTCTCTCTTTCTTATGGATTCAAGAACGTCTCTTATAAATTCAAGAGCCCTTGTATGCTAAAACATTATCTATCTTTTTTTTTCAGTCTACCAGAACGATATCTAGTCTTTTCATCACTATTCCACTATACCAGTTGACACCAGAACTTCAACATATTCTGGCATGATGACTATCAAACTTGACAACATGGAGAGGAAGTCCTTATGAGAACTAAATTGTTAGAAGGCAAAGAAGAGATTCTTTAGGAGCATTTTTTTTTCGTCTGCTAGCCCCTAGCACTCCACATTTTAGGCTACATACGAACTTCGTCCATGTATCCATTTGACTGCACATTCTTCTAGCTTAACAAAATTAACACAAGCCAAGATGACACCTTCGTATGAGTAAACTATGTTCCAATTAAATTGGAGTTATTTATGAAATTTCTGTCTTTAATTAATCAAAACTAGAATTATTTTACTTCCACCTTTTCTACTGATATTCTGGGTCTTGTACTGATATAATATATTTCGAAGCTTCAGCTCAAAAACATATGGTACTAAGTAGAGTAACTCTTTTGATATCTATAGTGGCTTGAGAACTCTTATATAATCGATGTGAGATAAGCATCTAACACCCGCCCTTACGTGCAACCCCAGTTTGTACAAATGATTTGATTACGAGAGAATGATGAAAAATGTGCAATCCCCGGTTTGCACAGATGATATGACTACGAAGAAATGAGAGACCCAAAACCTTTGGTTGTTATACCATGTTAGGAGGCTCCAACTTTAAAACCATATGGTACTAATTAAAATAAATATAGTGGCTTGGGATCTCTCAAATAATAAATATCTTGGAATCTAACATAATCCATGCATATTTAAGCTCATCAAAATCATTCTTCTACACAATTGCAAGAGAAAACACAAAAAAAAAAAGAGGGTAAATTCAAAACATACCCAGATTGTTCAACAGTAAATTCACCAGAAGCAATACGAGCTGACAATTCTGCACGGCATCTCTCTTCAAGCACCTTATCGACGCTCTTCACAGCATCCTCAGTAGAGTCAGGTTTTCTCCCGTTTGAGTAAGAAGAACTAATGACTAGGCTCCGAGGTTTTCCTGAGAAACGAAAGGGAGAACTACAAAATCAACAACATGAAATAAAAATGATAAAAGATTTACTCTTTTTTTAACCAACCGTGGACTTTGATAGAGGTCATGGACGATGGGTATGTGAAGTTGAATTTGTTATTGGTGCAAATTTTGGTTTGGCGATAATGCGGTGAGAATCGGAGGGGAAAGTTAGTGGCCATTGTAAGGGGACTCTGACCTACACCCAGGAGATGAAATCAATGGTTTAGCCTGGATGAGAGAGAGAGAGAGAGAGAGAGTTCTAAAATGTAGCTGTTGTAGTTCAGGCATCTCTTGATGTTCTATCCGGGCAAGATACTTCTCTTGCAACTGTTTGTCTCATTCTATGTAAGACCGTTTCGGGTGGTGGTGTCGGACCAAAATATAAGTTGGCGAGGAGCCGGGTTATTTTTTTATTTTTTTTTAACTATTTGCTGTTGGATTTTTTATTGTTTACGCCAAATCTAGCGGCTCTCTCCTGGATTAATTTTTGAACAAAAAAATTATTATCTAATCTTTTATCAAAATATTGTTAATATTTAATCTTTCTAAATAAATAGACATATTTACCTCTCTATATACAAAACAAAAAAACTCTAATTCTTCATTTATTTTTTATTTGTAACCACAGCCGCTCATATCGGTTCATATCTGGTGAAGTTCATATCGGTTCACATTTGTTTTGATTTGTTTTTAATTTTGGTGGAGTCATTATTTATTAGTTGTAAATGTTTTCTTTTTGTTGTTCTCTGTAAATATTCATGTCGGTTTGTTTTTTTGTGAAAGTTCGTTTTAGTTTGGTAATCGTAAAATAGAGAGAATCATGTAAACATAACAAAGAATGTATTTGTTCACATAAATTGTGAACATTCACAGTACTAAAATCAGTCCTAAAATGTATCAAAATATTTTAAAAATAGCAAAATTTTATAAATGTGAATATTCTATAAAATGGCATTTTGTGTAAATTATGGGCAGAAGATAATCAAAAAACTAGGGACTATTTTTTAAGAACTAAAAGTTTTATTACGGTAGTGAAAGATCCATTTTTTTATTTCTATATCTCTTTAGGACCAAATAATAAATTTTCCTCCCTAGTTTTGTATTAAATAAAATTATATTTAATAACAATTATTATTCTGATATTAAATTTTTAATTTATTAGAATGAAGATCAAAAAATATGTTTGGTTCAACATTTGATTTTAATTTTTTAAATTTCATTAAATGTATGAGAATGAGTATACATATTTCTTCACCAATCATCTATATTAAATTACAACAAACTAAAAAAAAATCATCTACATCATTAGTTACGGCATTAATTAAATAAATAAATATTTTTACTTAAAAACCAAAAATGAGACTTCAAATTATGTAACCTGAGTTAATACCTTAATTTTATAAATATAAATGACCTCTTAAATTAAAATTACCTTTAAAAAAATATTTTCCTTGACTTTTAAAAATACTTTTTCCAAAGCTTGTTATTCTTATTTTTAAATATTTTTTACTTCAAATGAAAGTATTATCAAACATTTTATTTTGTAGATTAACCAAGTTAAATTGAGAATAAATAAATGTATTGTTGTCTCACAGATCTACCCAAGAGGAAATGAATTGAGTAGTTATAAAAGTTTAAACAAATAAATTTTCAATCAAGCAATCACCAATATCCCTATCTGGTTATTATCTTAAGTTATAGCAGAAACATATTTAACTAGATGCATAGCAAAACAAATAGGAATAGAGAAAATGAACACGTAAATTTATCTTGGTTCGGCAAGCTCCTTTTGCCTACATCCAGTCCCCTGAATTCCTGCAGGGATTTCGCAATCCACTAACCCTGATTCTTTTCCCAAGTAGAAACCAAACTCTTACAATCATTTTCACAGGTTTAAGATTAACCTAAATATTTTCGCAGGCTCATAATTAAACCTTTACAAATTTTCTTTTACCAGATTCAATAAGAACTTAATTCTTTAGCAGGCTAAAAATCAAATCTCTTTATCTTTTTACTAGGTTAAAAACTAACTTAATCATTTTACTGGAAAGAATCGAACCTAATCCTTTTACAGGCTAAGAATCAAACATAAATCCTGATTAGACTCCGACCCAATATATCTAATTCTCTCAAACTCACCAAATATAAAAAAATAAATTGTTTCTTTCCATAGAAACTTATACCACCTCAATACAAGATATACTCAATTAATATCCCAATAAACTATATGATAGAACTACACAAGAATATAAATCTAATTTTATTCAATTAAAGTACAGTGATTATGTAAATCAGATTTTGAAGTCAAAAATCGTTTCATAAGACATGCAAGATATTCAAAAATAGAAAACGAATTTCCTCAACACAAAATTACTGCGAACTCTCAAATATATATATATATATATATATACAGTAATCCATAGAATATTGAACATGTAAAGTATTTAGAAAAATCTCACCGGAGTTTCTTTCAAAACAGTAGAGACAAAAGTGTAGCACAAAAATCGGTGGCAAAAATCGATGTACGCCTTAATCAAGAACTTCTTCAATAAACTCTCTCAAATATAATTTCAACAAAATGATACTCCATTTTAAAAAAGGCTGATTTAAAACTTTTGTTCTTAATTTTTTTTAATTAAAATTCACAGGTTCATATATATAGATTTCAAACTATACCTATAACGGTTATTTTTCAAAGCATAAGGCCATAAACGTCATATACAGACTATATATAATATCTTCCTTTAAATATAAAATGTTTAACAATCTCAATTTAGTCCCCAAACATTTTGATTCAAACCCCTTAAAAATATAAAAGGGTTTTCCCGAGTAAATCTCATAGAATCGAATAATACAAGTGCTAAATATAAGATCTTCAAAATATATAGTATATATAAGAAATATAATCAAAACCCATTGAAATCAGATTTTATAACGATCAAAGCTTCAGATTTGGGTTGAAGATCTCAAAAATCAAATTGGTTAAACAATTTGAAATATACCCACTCGGTAAACCGACCATGCCAACGGTCGATCGGTTGCTCATTCAACGAATCTTTTTCTAACCGTTGGCAACCAGTCGGTCGACTGGACGATCAATCACCAAAAACTCCAAGCTGAATATCCCAATCAACCAGTTACCATATCGGTTGACTGTTCAGGCCAAAAGCCACAAATCTCCTAACCTAAATCTCCCAGTCGATCGCCTATATTGTCAATCGATCGTTCAGGCTGAGAAACTCATTTTTTCTATTTTTAAAATATTTTCTTAAATGATACTGATGAGAACCAACAAGTACCAACAAAGAATCCGCTACATGTTCCAATTGGGCCTATTACGAGGGCTAGATCCAAGAAAATCAAAGAATCACTTAATGGGCTAATTTAAGATATATAGGCTAAATCTAAAGTGGTAATGCCTATGTTAGGCTCAAATGACAATCAAGACTTAATTCATCTCATTAAGGTAAGCAAATAGGTCTAGTCATGAACTCAAATGGGCCTAGACATGAGACCTATGAAATTTTAGTTATTTGTTTTTGTTTATATCATTTTGTAAGCGATGAATGTCAATTAGTATTTTTATTTTCTAGTATTTGTCTTGTAGTAGGTGGTAAAGACATTTAGGACTTCTTGTTTTAGTAGCCTTCCCTTAGGTGAGAAAAGCCACCCACTATCTATGGTAGGGTGTGCTAAAATTGAACAATTATTGTGTGAAAGGCCACCCCTAGGTGTGAAAGGTCACCCACTATCTAAGGTAGGGTGTGCTTGACCACCCACTAGCCTAGGTTCTCCTTTATGTTGATTACCTATTTAAGAGAGTTGTATTCCATGAGAAAAATACATTACTTGAATAATATATCAGATTGAGAGAGTTTTCTTTTGAGTTATTCATAGAACTTTTCCTTGAACTTATCAAGAATTTCTTGTGGCGTTCAAACTCTATACTTTCGGTTCGTGATTCCATTATAATCTTTGGGTCGAAATTGGTTACTTAATATCTTCGATTTGCGTTTCATTCATAAATGTTGGGTCAAAGTTTTCTATCACTTCTAACCATAACTCATATAATTTAATTATTTTCATAAGTATCGTAGGTGATCCTAATCGGGATGTATTATATATATATATATATATATATATATATATATATATATATATATCATAATTACATATTTTTAAAACAAATAATTATTATTTTTTTAAAATAAATAAATAATACAAATTGGTTCAAGAACTCCCCAACGTCAACGGTTGCCCTTCAACACCGAACTCCCTGCCGTCCTCGACTGTCTCCTCATCATCGGATTGAGATCCACCCCTTGAAATGCAACACCAAGTCCGGTTAATTATAGTTCCTACTTAAAAAAAATACCATAGATCCAAAAAAATAAAATCTACAAAGAAAGAAATCCAGAATATTGATTAATTTTATTAATTGGATTGTTTTTTTGTTCCTTTAGTTCTAACTTTGTGCCTCCAAGAGAGCGTTTCACTATACGGTTGTTCATCTCAAGGTTGAAATTTTTTACATTAATAACATGAAAGTCTGTTTTCAAAATCTTTTAGTCATTTTCTAGGAAGATATTTTTATTTATTTTTAAATAGTTTTTCAAAATCTTATTTGTTAAAATCATGGGTTTTCTTTTTGAGAAAAATATTTCCATCATTTGTTGACTCAACTTGTTTTGTCAAGTATGAGATCATTTTATTTATTGCACATATTTGAGAACTGTGTTTCTTAAATTCATAGAGTAATTCCTCATAAGTATCATAGAGTTCATCATAATTTATACAACTAGAGGTTGAGCATAATATATAATCACATACTTCCTCGCCTTTGCCATCAAGGAGAGCATAGTAGTCTCCTCCTTGCCACTAGAGCTTTCAGAGTTGTTGCTCTCAGTATCATCCCATATAGCCTTAATGAGCTGCTTCTTTTCTTTCCGGGAATTTCACTTGTCTTGTCATTTGTATTCTTTTGCTCTGGTCAGTCAAATTCTAAATGTTCGGTCTTGTGGCAATTGAAGCATTCAACTTTGGTTGTGTCGAATTGTTTTCTTCCCTTGAAAGCTCATTTGGCGAACCGGCTAAAGTTGCTAATCACAAGTGCCAAGCTTTTCTGTTGGTCACTATCTAGGTTTTTTTTTTTAAATCATTTTTTTCCATCATGGAGCTCTTTTGAGTGCAAGTGCCTTTTTCTAGATCAAGATTGATTCTTAAGACGCTACATTTTTTTGAAACGAGGTCCTCGATAACGAATCGTGCAATTTTATGAAATCATGTGTTATGGCTCGAATCCGTAGATAAAAGTCAAAATATTATGGTTCTTATTTGGGGTCATAGAAGATATGAACCGCCTACTCTTGAGAGCCATTGGTTCTCCAATGCATTTCTCCCTCTTCACCAGCATGTTCGGGATGAAATGGTGTGGTTCTTCTACTGCCTGGACAATTATACATCCAACTCGTAATCGATCCATGATTTTTGTTTCATCTTTCGTTTCCTTTTCATCACTTCTTAAAATATCCAATATATGTAGGAGAAAACAACCTCTGGGGATCGAAACGAAAAAAGAGGTATCAAATTGGTCCACTCTGCAAAGTTGAGCTTTTCAATTCACTCTGCATTCAATCACCTCCCTCTCCTTAAGGCGAGTCCCTCCACCAACGGTTGATTAGCCTAACGTATTCACCTCATATTCTACTACGGGCTATAACCAGCTATCTTAGCTAACCCAATAATGGAAGTTTCATAAGGGAGGCAACAAAGTCAATAAGAAACAGATGTAGAAAAAAGTGACACAGACAAGCGGGCCCCCAAATATATTTCATATTTTTCATTCCTTGGCTCAATTCTAAATCTCACTAAGCTCCTAAAAAGTGTACTCGTCGGGGAAAAGCTCCACTCCAATTTTGGTTCAGAAGAAAGGGGAAAAGACGATAGGAGTAAGTTAAAAAGATTGAGAAATAAAACCATATAATTTGCTAATCCAATAGCAATCACGGAAGCGGCATAAATTAATGAGTCACTCCACCAACATGAACACTTAGAGAAGTTATGTCACTCTTAATCGAAACATCGCTTATATAACCATAAATAAGATGGTGATTGTTTGATTGAATGGATAATATGATGATGGCATGTGAATCGCTAGAAACATGTGAAGTGTATGATGACTGTATCCGCTATTCTGATATTAAAATAGTAAGATTCTATATAGATGAAGTTGGAGTACTTTGATTCATAATATGAATGCTATTTCAAGCAATCAGGCCAGGAAATAAAAAAGAAGTTTCTTCTACGAGGAAGGGGCATAAGAAGAAGCCGAAGTCTAACATGCACGTGTTAAGCATAAAATAAAATTGTTGTTTGCAAATCGAGCTAGACGCTTCTTGACAATCACATTCAAACAAAATTCCTCCGTAATAATCAGGGCATGGCGGTGCCATACGCAAAACAGAAGAGACTCATAAAATGGCAGAGGCAAATAGAACTAGTTTGGAGCTAAACATCAATAGTAAGGTCAGAGACGACGCATAAAGCACTTGATATTAAGGTCGGAAGGAGAAGTGTGATTTGTTCTTGAAGTCATGTGCAATAGCAATATCAAACCAAATACGACTAGTAGTGGGGTCCCGAGCTAAGCCCTAACTAAACCTTGGAAATCTCAAAACTGATTTGATGAGATTGAAATCTGGATGGAGAATGTTGACTGTTATTGTAATGTCCTGAGTGTCTGATGACACTACATCTAGTCAGAATAGGAATATTCACATCTAGAAGAGAGATCCCCATTTTGGTCAACCAACTATGGAAGTTTTTACTCAAGGGGAACCTCGCAATCGTAAGAAATTGAGTGTTTTAGCCAAGGATTGTGCTTAAAATTATTTTGATTTTTTTTTAATTTTTTTATTTTTCTTGAAATATGGAACTATATATGAATAAGGGACAAACTCCATGTGGAGAAAGCAGCATTCCCTTGCCTCCCGGTCCGCTTGAGTCTGTTAGATGGAGTAATCTTAGTTCATGTTTTCATAGTATTTTTTCTTGTTTAGAACAATGTTTTGGGGGTACGGTGGTATTCGTAGTATTTTATTTACACGACAATTTGTTTTCTACCATTGACAGTGAGATTGGTTTTCAATTTCTCTTTTACGTCCTAGTACTCTTTTGGTGAAACAGCAATCCATATCGCAGTCAATTTTCTGTGTTTGGTGCTATTGGTAATTAACTATTTTTCAATTTTCTGGTGCTTGACTGATTGTGTGCTAAAATCTTTGCCTCCTTGAAAAAGATTAAAAAAAAAAAAAAACATTTCTCTCTATTTTTGTTTGAAAAAGCAGAAACAAAAACAAACTCAAGGAATTATATCCTCAAATCATGCAGCCTCAACACAGAAAATTATTTCCAAGAAGATAATATGTTCTTAGTAACTATGTTCCTCAAAAGAATTCATACGTAAAAAATCTGCCCAACATTCAACAGACTCTCATGCGGAACATTGAAAATGACACTGTTCTCCCTGCATATTTTCCTAAGAAACGCATAAATATAATCTACAGCTATCTTCTTATAAATCCTGGATCCCCTCCGTGCTTGCACCACCGTATTCCCAAGTATATGCACCACCCCAGCATCCCGACAACTTGTCAAGAACTCCAACTCATCCACCTCCGTCTCCCGTCCTGACGACACCACGCTGTTCATTGGAACAATTGAGTCCACTGATGATATCGTGAGGTCGACAACACTTGAAGAACACGTGTTCCCGTTATCTTTCGATAACAGCATGTCTCTCGAGCGCTGAGTTTGTTGACCGTAGATGCTGTACTCATCGGAATCGGAACACCCTTCCATCATCGACTCCAGCCGAACAAACATGAAGATGTTGTCGAACAGCTTCTTCTCGAAATCCTCGTCTTTCTTGTGGAGGTCCTTGTAACCATACCTCGCGACGCAGCGGAACATGTGGAAACTCTTTGGCCCGATCCGTTTCACGAGGAACCGCTCATCCTCAGGGACTGTGTAAACCGGGAGGTACTTGATGCAGACGAAGACGACTACTGAGTGGATGGCAGGTAGGTTGGTGATGAAGTGGGAGAAGATGTGGGGTACACCGCTGGCTAGCTCCGTGTAGACGAGTCCTATGCCGGGGACACGGACGAGTCCCAAGCTAGGGCCTAGGCCTAGGATCCACGCCATGGAGACCTTGCTGTGCATCTCGAATTCGTAGCGCTTTACGGAACCATAATGCCAGACGTACATGATAAGTAGAAAAGCGGCGGCAATCACAAGCGGAACCCAACCCCCTTGATCAACCTTGAAAAGAACGGCCGAGAAGTAGGTGCACTCCACTAGCAGGGATAAGCCAGTGAAGATGAGGACAAGAATCCAATGGCAATGCCACACTAATATCATGATTAGTGTCATAAGGAATGTCGTTGCAAGCATGACTATCACCACCGCCGTTCCTGTGTTCACATATTACACATAAAAATGTGAGAATAGAACAGAAACAAATTTTTTTAGTTTCTATTCCAAGTTTTTTTGGAAACGAAAACACAACTTTCAGTCACAACGAGGCAATGATGTTTCAATCTAGCGAAATTCCCAAACTTACGCACCGTTTGATAACGCTTCTTTCAAGTATTTTCAGAGGGAAAAAAGGGAAAAGTTAGGATGCATTTGATAACTTTTTTATTTTTTGGCTTTTAAGCAAAATAGTACTTAATTTAATAATTTCATTTGTTTTGCACTTAAAAAAATAATATTTTAAAAAAACCAAAAACATGATTTTAAGTATTTTTTTTGAAAAGCAAAAAATAGTTGCTTTTTGTTTTTTCAATTTTTTTTTTTTAGCACAGAAGACAGATGAAGATCGATAAACTAGAGCCTCTTCACTCACTTTTTTCCAATCATCTATGAACATTTTTGCAATTATGTCCATTAATAGGGATAATACTAAGATATTATCGCTACACTATCAAACAATTTAAGTAAAAGTACTTTTTTGTCAATTTTTATTTTTATTTTTTTATTTTAATAAGTACTTGTAGGAACCCAATGGGCCTACTTCACTCTCAGAAGACATCTAAACTTTATAGCTCAAGATTAGGTAACACAAACGATGTGAGATTCAACACGCCCCCTCACGCGTAGGACGGACTTTGACAAACCATTGTGAACTAATATCGGGGGAAGGGCCTAACATTGATGTGGGATTCAACACGCCCCCCACATGCAGGGTGAACTTTTTGACAAACCACTACGAAAGGATATCGAGGGAAGAGTTCAACATCGATGTGGGATTCAATAACACTTAATAAAAGCATTAAGAAACGGTGTGTTAATTTCACAAAAGAATTAATTTACTTAAAAGCAAAAGTGAAAAATCTAAAGTATGTTTGATAATGAACATATAATATATTTGTATTATCCGATCTCTTAATCCAAAAATAAAATTATAGATGATTAAAAAAATGGTTGGAAAGGTACCAACCCATTGATGTCTTATAATATAAAAACTGAAAAAACAAAACAATTTTTTTTTTTTTTGGCTTTTCGAAAAAAGTAATCAAAATCATATTTTCACTTTTTGATTTTTAAAAAATACTGTTTTTAAATGCAAAACAACGCTACTTAAGTGCTTTTTTGCTTTAAGAAAAATTACCTAAAAAATATTACCAAAATTAAGTGCCTTACTTGAAATGATAGAGAAGAAGACTCAGACTCACCATAAGCATTTCCAATTTGGCTTTGTTTTTGGAATCCAGCAGTGACAGCAATGCAGAGTATCATTAGGATCCAATTTATATCTGGAATATAAATCTGCCCCAGAAATTTCTTAGATGTATGTACAACTTTGACTCTGGGAAAACATCCAAGCGCAACCGCCTGCTTTATTATTGAAAACGTAGCCGAGATGGTTGCCTGACTAGCAACAATAGCTGCTAAGGTTGCAATGACAAACACCGGCCAGTATATGCTGGCTGCATAAATAAAACAATCACATCTTAGACTTCATCATGGCATCGCCAGATAGAAACATGCACAAGCAAACAATTATACAACTTTGTAGGGTGGTCTTGGACCTCTTAACCCCAAAAACTAGCTCAAGAGGTGAGACTTTCCCTCACATTTATAACTTGACCATTAGCCCCTTCTACATCCGATGTGAAATAAATCCACATTCTCCCCCACACACATCGGACTTTTGGTCGGCTAACGTTCGACCAGTAGTGGCTATTGGGCTAGAGTTGTTGTAATCTAAACTATGATAACAGTGTAGGGTGCTCTTGGGTCTCTCTCACCCTAAAAGCTAGCTCATGTGGTGAAACTTTCCCTCACACCTATAAACTAACCACTAGCCCCTCCCACATCCGATGTGGGATGAACAACTAATAGTCATAAAGACAACATAAAGCTAATAGTCATAAAGACAACATAAAGCAGAATATCATAGAAAACCTGGTATAGAACGATAGAAGGCATCAACAGCATGTTCCTTGTTTTTCATAAGGTAGGCTGCTTGCCCTGAATATGCTGAAAGAAGGCAAGGAAATACTACTGCTGTGAAAGCAAGCTGTATAGCTGGCACTGGAAAGTATGCAAGATCAGCAAAAAGTGCCTCTGTCCCTGAAACATTTAGTGAGTCATCAGGATACAAAGCTAGCATTTGTTTAGAGTTTCTGTTACAGTTTTTCTGTTTCAGATCCGGAAAAAACATGGAACAGAAACAAGTATGGGAACAGAAAAAATCCGTTTCTCTTAAGTTGGCAGATTTTCCAGAACAAATTTCCAAGAACAAAACATAAACAGCTTTTTGCTCCCAAATTTTTGGTTTTATACCAAAGTTCTATGTGAGAATGGAGAACCTGTGATACTTAGCATGATCCCTCCAAGGGAGATCCAACCTTCTTTCCCTCTCCTTCTAAAATACCGAAATATATACACTGGCGAAAAAGCCCTCAGAACACCACTATCGTATTTCCAAATGTTGAAAATGCCGATACCCCCGATTAAGAGAAACCAAAGCAGCACAACTGGAGCAAATAGCCACCCAACTTTATCTGTACCATAGTGTTGCATGCTAAACAAACCCACTAATATGACGACAGCTACAACTATAACAACATCTGCAGTGAAGAAATAAAGATTAATTTTAGCTACATATCTAAAGTCAGAAGCAAGAAATTGTATCTCAATTAAGTGTTTCAGAAAGACTTTGGTCTAGCGATTAGCAAATGGGTGGGAGAAGTACCATTACTCATGTGGGGGTGGTCCACTTTTATCCCGCCGGAAGCTGAAAGAACTGCAAAACAAATTTCAATGAACAAGAAGTGTTAAACAAGAACTCTTCCAGTCTAGTAACCGTTGTCTAAATTTAGCTGGTTAAGCATAGGAAACGCATTATAAGATACAGTATCGATGTATCTTACAAGGTATTTGCATTTAAGCCTACAATTTTGAACCTAATTAACAAACAGGCAAGTCCTGGGATATTAGGGCAACAGCATAATGCAATCCACCATATTATCCATTTACTTCAAATCTTTAGATGTAAGTATTGTTGATTTTTTTGAAAAGATTCGATTCGGAATTATTGGAAGAATTCCATAAAACAGAAGAGCTAGTCCTTTCTTTGACCTTCTTGAGAGCTTCTTTTGCTTTTTTTGGGGTTAGATAGGGGGCGAGTTTGGTACTTGGATATACAAAAAAACAATAAAAGAAGGTGAGAATAAAAACTCATTAGACACCGGAATGAATGGTTTCTAATGAGTTCTACCTACTATTGGATTTGAACCAATGACTCCCGCCATATGAAAGCAATACTCTAACGACTGAGTTAAGTAGGTTATTTATCATCACAAAGAGAACCCAATGGAATCCCTCCCGTTGGCGGATTATAAATATTATGTTACTTAATGGAAACCCCAATGGAGACCACAATACCTAAGACTTCCATGCACACTCACAGGAAGAAGGACGAGAAAGAGGTGATATTGTTAATAAAATTGTATGGGCTTTCCACTTACTCCATTCCCAATTTTTTATATGAAGCAATATACTGTACGATATTACATATGAAAAGTATGATTACATCAATCAGTGCTAAACCTTCATCAAGTACGAGAACCAACAGTCAACAATAGAAGAAGTTCGTGTAATATAAAGGGACACACACAAGGTTAGAAAACAATATATCTAACATTTATTTAAAAATTTACATTTTGCTTGCCGCCAAGTTCGAACTCTTGACCTCATCGCAATAATAAGAGTGCCCCAAACAACACAACTAGTCTGAGTTGGTTAAGGCGTAACCAAAGAAAAAAAGTAAACGAACAAGTTTCAACATGCCCACTTCTTCGTTGATGGTAGTTTGAGAGTCTGAGACACCTTGTTGGATTGTGGTATCTAACATAGAAGCTCTTGTCAGATATTGATCCCTGTATGAGAGGATTACCGGTGGGATATTCACTGCACATTGACTTCAGTTCAGATATCAGTTGCAGGCATTTGTCTAAACGTGAAGAGCCATATAATCTTCCAATAGAAAATATGGGACATGGGTAAATTTATTATTTTAATTATATTTAAATTATTTCCAGAAAGTGAAATAGATGTCCATGTTAAATATGAATGTTTAATTCTAGCATACAAAGAACACAATCGCATAATTTTGTAGGTGTACATCCAATGAAGTGCATTGGATATATAGCCGACACACTTGTTTGACTGTTAAGTACCCCAATATAGTTACATGGTCAATTTTGAAGTCTTTCTTTAACATTGCAATTAGAAGGATGAACTGGCGGGGGTACTCAGTTCACTCTCCCACCTCAACCCCTACCCTTAAGCTCCTTGTCTCCCTCCACGTGTGCCTGTGTTGTGCTATGCTGAAAAATTGATACGAAATATTTTTATGCTTGATTATCTCTCCAAATAGAACCCTCACTATCGTTTAGCATTTTTGTATTAATTGGTTAAACCACTCACATGTCCCCAAACTAAAATGAAATGAGCCCATGACAAAGGACGCCCGACTTTCACGTAAGATCTCATCCTTAATTTCTTGTGGCAGTAATCTTCAAGTGTGTTTGGATAAGGAATTCGATAAATTCATGGAATTTGTACAATGACGGCATTTTGAAATTCATAATTTCAAAATCCCATCATTGTACGAATTTCGTGTTTGGATACATTTTTAGGTCTCTTCGTTGTTATACAAAACCTCTTGCTATTAATGATTATAAAATAGACAAACAATGAATGCAATTAATGGGCATCTTAGATATTATAAGAGTGAGAAAGAGAGGGAGAGAAGGGGGGGGGGGGGGGGGGGGGAGGGAGAGAAAGGAGGGAGAGGGAGAGGGAGAGAAAGGAGGGAGAGGGGGGGGGGGGGGGGGGGGGAGAGAGAGAGACAAAAAAGGACTTACAGAGACGGTTCAATAAATTAAAAAAGGTGATTTACAAAAGACTACGGTGGCACAATTTGCTGATTGAACAGCAGTGACGGTGGTGACAACATTGACAGTGAATAGATGATGCAGTAATCATGTAGGGTGCTGCTCACGTTGTGGTGGATTTGTTAAGAACTTTCTCATGTCTCAATGGAAACTGAACTTACGAAAATTTATGAAAAAATAAACTTGATTTTACCAACACAACGGCTTTTATGGTGCTACTGTAAAAGTGGGAAGTCCGGAGCCCATTTTTACACAAGTCAATGTAGGGATAAATGATGACTAATTTAGAGTTGAACATGTGGTAATGAACAACATTTGATGTAGAAGAACCGAATTGAATTTTATTTCATTTGACTAAATAAGCAAATAAAGATTACTCCAGATAATGTGACAGGATGATTTATAAGGGAGAAATAACATTCTTATCCAAGGAACCAACCCCAGCATCATCCGAAAATGGCATCAGATAGTAAATAATACTGTCATTGAAGTAACCCAATGGGCCTAACTCACTCTCTCTCAAAAGACGCCTTGAAGGAGGAGGATTACCCCTAGAACTATATATAGCTTAGGATTAGGTAACACAAGCGATGTGGGATTCAACACGCCCTCTCACGTGCAGGGTAGACTTTGACAAACCACTGCGAATGGATATCGGGGGCCCCAACATCAATGTGGGATTCAACACACTCCCTCACGCACGCACCGGGTGGACTTTGACAAACCACTGAGAACGAATATCAGGGGCCCATCATTGATGTGGGATTCAATACACCTAACATCAGACGAAAAGCCTGGATCTGATACCATGTAGTAGCCAATGGGTCTAACTCACTCTCAAAGGACATCTGTGTATTTTGACAAACCACTACGAATACATATCGGGGGAGCCCACATTGACGTGGGATTCAACAGTTATATTTGTGGCTTCCATGCTGTTTGAATTCTCTACTCATTGCCTGTTAGTTATGAGTGGGTCAGGGTTCCCATTTGGGGGACGAAATAAAGTAGACTCAACAGGATAAGTAAATTAAAGCTAGTGTATTATATAATAGTATTGGAAAAACTATTAACTTCTAGCACCAAAAGTTAAGTGAAAAACTATAAATAGGAGATGAGCGCCAGAAGATCTTTAAGTAGAACGATAGCCACCAAGATTCAAACAAAAAATAACAGAACAGTAAGTAATAGGATATACCTGATATAGCAGGAGTAAGAATGCCATCCCCAATCACCATGCAGGTACCAAGAAGGACGAGAATAAGAAGTGCATTCTTTCTCAGTGCATGTGCCTCCAACCATTTCTTGGTTTTTGCAGCAAATGAATGCTCATGGAATGTGCTGCGACTGTAAGTTGTCAGCTCCTCATCAGTTCGATGTTGGTTAGGGATTGTTTTCACTTTTGCATGTCGACAGAGTAGTGAGTAAAGGGCGAATGTTCCGCCTGCACAACAATTTTACCAACAACAAAGATCAATGAAATATAGACTTGGTTTTAGTTTAAGCTAAACAGGAAGCAGCCACATAAAATTGTGGACCATAAAACTTGGCAATCAAGGGGTTTCGTCGCCTTATACCATTCTATAGATAGGGCACTCCAAAAACCTAAAATGTTTAATAGATGTTCTGAGGGCAGTCAATACCTATATCAATTCTAGATAGCTACAGCAGGGTTTGTTTAGAGTTTGTGGTCCCAGATTTCTATTTCTGTTATCAGAACAAATTTTGGGGAACACAGAAACAGAAATATGGGAACAAAACACTAAACAATAGCCACCAACGGCTCCGATGTCACTTGTTCAAAGTATTAGATTGGCCCAAGATAGGAAACTGATTTTTTTAGATTGGTATAAGATAAATATTTAAAAGTTCTTTAAATGCTTTTCCTTTTAAAGAACAGGGGTGTTTAGATATAAATAATGATCAACGCTTAACTTCAACAGTCTCTAAGTAGAACAAAGTAAAAACATGATAGCCATTGGCCAGGAATTAGTAAGAGTGTAAGCACACATGAAAATGTTTATCTGGCTATATTCTCAAAATAGGAAAGCCGCTTTCTGAAATCTGCTTACCTTGACCGTTGTCGTTCGCCCTACAGACTATGAACACATACTTGACAAGTGGAATAAGCGTAAGAGAGTAGATGATCAAAGAAAGAGCGCCAATGACATCCTCGGGATCATCGATTCCACGGGGGAAAGTATTGTTGAACACATACAAGGGAGATGTTCCCAAGTCTCCATAGACCACACCGAGACTCTGAAATGCAAGTCGCAACAGCAACATCGCAGAGAACTTCTGTCATAAACAAAGACCTATCAGTTTTATAACATTTTTATCTAACAGGGTAGACGACTCAAGTGGTCTTTTTGTATGATTGCACAGAATCGAAGACTTGGAATCAGAATAGGAAATGAACGCATGTAAAAAACATATAAATATGCATTGTTTATTTCCAATTCCAATTCTACAGTTTCAATCCTTTCTTCCAAACACTTCTCAGTGTCTCACAATTACTTGAAATGGCTTGAAACTAGGAACATGAAGAACCAATCACTTGATGGACAAGAGTACTGGTAGAAACCCAAATGGCCTAACTCACTCTCAAAAAAGATGCCTGGTAAGATGATAATTGTCCTAAACTTTATATATAGCTCAAAATCAGGTAACACAAGCGATGTGGGATTCAACACGTCCCCTCACACGTAGCAATCGGATATTTGGGGATCCAACATTGATGTGGAATTCAACTCACCTAACATTAGACAAGAGTCCTGATTCTGATACCATGTAGAAATTCAATGAGCCTAACTCACTCTCAAAAGACGGCTCGAAAGAGGAGGAATACTCCTAGACTCATATATAGTCAGGTAACACAAGCGATTTGGGATTCAACAGTACCAAACATCATCTCTAAGCTTCCCGGATGGAAGAAAAACTCAGGAAAATAGTGTTAAATTTAGATGATTACAAAGGGCACAACCTCGTCATAAAACAGTCATTTAGGAGCAAACCAGTACTTGGAAATATATCAGTCATAATGGAATCATATCCAAGAAAAGTCGTTTTGAAATCAATTTGGTCAGAAATAATACAGAATCTCAAAATCTTTGTTCTATGAAAATTAACCCCTGTAAAGGAAAACAAGAACAGTACAGTTGACTAAGCGCGCAAGCAGAGAGAGAGGAGAGAGAGAGATGAACAGACCCATACCTTTTCCCTGTACATATTCCTAAGCCTTCCAGCCTCCTCCTCCATGGGCTGGTCAAGTTTCTGCTCTAGAACCCACATGCCGCCTTTTGTTTCAGTATCTTCATCAATTTCCACCCGATTCGTCATTCTGTTTCTGAGACCGCCTGGCTAAGCAAATTTTCTATTGCAAAACCCAATTCCCCGAATTGAATGAAAATTCAATTTCATGCGAAATTGAACCAAAACGTGAACCCGCAAGATTACTCAGCCCTCGCCCATGGAACCGATACTTAAATAAGGCTCACAAAACAAGAGTTGGGACTTAAGCAGCTCAATAAAACTATATATAAGATAAAGTAAAACCAAATCCCAGCTTAAAATTTGGTTTTAAAGCTTGCTGTCTCTGAAACTCCCTGGTGGGGTCAGGTCAAAGTTCAATTGCAGCCACAGAACCAGAAACCCACATGGAAAACGATGAAGCTATCAACTTCCCGAGGGTTGGTGGATCGCAATAACTGAACAATAACAGATGCAACCTTGCTCTTTCTGATGAAAAATTTCGAGTAGTTCACCTCAAAATTTGCGATCGGAATTCAACCGAAAACCAGATAGAGATGGTTCAAATATACCCGTGAACCAATCGGATGGAATTTGATTATACAATTCAATTCAACTACTGAAGCTCTGTTGAAATTCCCGGCAGAACTCAGCTTAGATGCCAATTAATCTCAACCACAACAACAAATAGATTTTATCCAATAAAGAAAAATATATATATATATATGAATATGACCCGTGATTGAAATCAATGAAAACTTTCAAAATTGATGGCGCAAAGGAGATTCATTCGAAGAACTGAAACAGAGACAGTATCCATTTAACACGAGGAAGAGGAAAAACAAATGGGAAAGTCTTCTACGCAGACTATTTATTTAAGAGACGATGCAGGACGCACTCTCTCTCTCTCCGCCCCCACAGCTTTCTTTGCTATTCCAGAGAGAGAGACCAGCCGTCGTCTGTTTCTCAGTTATTTTCCCGTGTTTACCGTGAGACCAATCATTTTGGTGTTGAACTGAGAACACCTTTACAATTTGAATAATAATCAACGATTCTGAAAAATAGAGAAAACAATCAACGATTTCAATAATAATTAACATAATTTTTTTTTAGTATAAATGTACTATTTAATGGTGCGTTTGGTTGGGTGACAGATGAAAATAGGATTAAAAAATAAAATTGTTTAGTGTGAATAAAAAATGAGAGAAAAAAAAACAAAAAAACATATAATTTTTGAAATAATTTTATTTTTTTCCTAAACAAATTTGAAAAAAAAAAAAAAAAAAAAGTGAGCGAGAATGAATAAAATTATAATTTTACCTTTTGATAATAAAATTTTTAATTTATTTTTCTAATATATTAGAGCAAAATTATAAATTATATTATCTTTTTTTATTTTTCTTTTCTAACCAAAGAACACTAAAAAAATATAATTTTCTTTTCACAATAAACAAAAATATTATTCTCATTCTTTTCGTTCGTAATTTTCAATTTTTGTTTTACTGCATTTTATTTTTGAGTTGCAGATTTTTCCCCTTTTAGTTTATTTTCATTATTATTTTTTTTGTTACAACCTTTTATACATGCATACATACAATATATATATATATATATGTATATGTATACACACATTTTTTTGGTATATATATTAAAGAGGAGGTTGAACTCTAGATCATCCACAAAAGAGGTGAACTACGTATCCATTAGTTTACAAATCTTAGGATTATATATATATACACACACACATGGCATCCCAGTATATAAAAATAGTAAATAATAAACAAAATTTGCTAATTAAATACAAATATAAAATTTGAAGTGTACAAAAAATAATTTAGTCTAATTGTTTTAGAGGTAGGGGTAAAAAATAATTTACAATAATTTTTCTTCCAAAATTTTTTATAATACAATTTCATTCATCTACCCTTCAACTCAATTTCAACCCTTACGAAAAAAAATATTTAGAATAAAAAATATTTTAATTTATTATATAGATTTGTGTGAAATATTTTGAAATAGATTTTTAGTTTTTAATTTTTTATAACTTATTGGAAAAAAAAAAAAAAAGTTAATTAAATAAATAGTAAAAAACAAAGGAAAAATAAAAATAAATAATACAAAAATGAGGGTGTTTTTGGTATTTATCTATATAATAGAGGGTGTATGTATTTCCACGCGTCACGTTCTGTTAGACTGGCAGATCTCAGATGAAAAAATAATGGAGGATTGGATTAAGTTAATCACTCTACGTATTTAGTGGTAAGTAGTACGCTAATTATTATTTTAAAAAAGGTTTTGTTATTAATTTAGTACGAATACGAACAAAATATATAATAATATACAAAATGATGGATGATTAATTGTGACATCACGATTGCAAGTGGGTGCCACAACTGATTGGGTTGTCTTATCTCCTAGGGGCTACACATCATAACTCTCGTGTTGCCGCAGCTATTGATTGATTAGAAAACATCCCAATCAGCAGATAACCGACCAAAATCGAATTGAATAATTCACCTTTAAAATTAACTAAATGGCTTATTTGTGAGTTTGATTTTGAAATTAGCAACCGAAGTGATTTAGTTTTGGGATAATAACCGCAAAACCGATATTTTAGATATATTTTATGACATATATACCAATATATATCATCGTTTTTTTTATTTATATATTTACAGTTTAATCTTATATGTAATGGTGGTATTTCTGAGCGTCACCGCGTCAGCACTCAGACCCCAGACACGTGTATATCCTTCCTATTTTCTCCTGATCTCTGGACAACGATCTCCAATGACTTAACTATTTCTCCTCAACAAGGCAACTTTCTTCAATTAAATTGGATCAAGTCATTGAGCCTCTACAATGGGCCACAAAACCCAAACCCATGAATTGTCTCCTTTAAACGCTCCGCCGAAGACTAAGCGTAGGGTTTTCGACTAATTAATCGCGCTCACCTCTCCAATTAGCGATTCTAATAGCTCTCCAACTCCTATAAATGCCAATAGGTCATCAATGCTATAAGGTAATACTCATTATTCATCTTAGAGCAATTGTGTAGCCATTTCCCCCCAAGCCTTTACTCTCACGCTGGAGAGACTTTGCCGAACACACACCTAGCATGTTTTTGTGCAGGTATCCGTTCTCAGGACGTCAGCTCTCAGGATCTCACCAAAGAACGCAAAGAACACTTAAAGAATCTTTGGAATTCCAGCTCTCAAAGACTTAAGACTCCACCTCGGCACTCCGACCAACACCTTTTCCTACGTGGAATTTGACTAGACCATACTATTGGTGTTCACCAATTCTTGACACCAACAATATGTATATCCAATTAGCGATTCTAATAGCTCTTCAACTCCTATAAATGCCAATAGGTCATCAATGCTATAAGGTAATACTAATTATTCATCTTAGAGCAATTGTGTAGCCATTTCCCCCCAAGCCTTTACTCTCACGCTGGAGAGACTTTGCCGAACACACACCTAGCATGTTTTTGTACAGGTATCTGTTCTCAGGACGTTAGCTCTCAGGATCTCACCAAAGAACGCAAAGAACACTTAAAGAATCTTTGGAATTCCAGCTCTCAAAGACTTAAGACTCCACCTCGGCACTCCGACTCAACACCTTTTCCTACGTGGAATTTGACTAGACCATACTATTGGTGTTCACCAATTCTTAACACCAACAATATATATATGTTTTATTTATTTATTTAAACTTTAATCCTTCTTATATATATTTATTTATTTATTTACACTTTGATTTGTTTTATTGTGACGACTATTTATCGTTATATTTTAATTATTGTTAGAAACGTTTATTGTAATAATTAATAGTTTTGTAGTTTGATTTTATTTTTAGTTATGTTTTTGTTTATATATATATATAAAAAAAAAATCACGATTTCATGATTTTGGTTTTGATTTTTTATGAAATTATAAAATCATAAATAATTTCACGGTTTTAGTTTTGGTTTTGTATAAATTTAAATGATTTTATTTTAAAACGATTGTGGTTGCAATTTTGATTTAGTATATGTTTAACGATTTTGGTTTTAGTTTTATATGAAATCGGATCAAAATCGAACTATTGACATCCTTAGATAAGAAGAGTAAGAAAAAGAAATGAAAAATTAAAAATAAAATAAAAACATAATAATTTGTACTTAGTTAATTGGCACGGGAAAAAAACAGTCAGAAACACATCGAAAAAAAAAAAAAGGAAAAAAAATGAAAAAAAAAATATTATCCTTTGGGAATCGGAGAAAAACTGAATAAAAATGGATAAAAATCGGAGAAAAAATATTATTTTGTGCTTATCATGTTTAAAGGGTAAAACAGGTGGTTACTTAAAATAATCGCTATGTTACAGGGTCCACCTTAGCTTAAAGTAACCAGAGCTATGGGTGGTCCTAGGCCGGGTTGTGTCAGGCTCTACCTAAAGCATTACAAAAAAAATGGTAAGTCCGAACCCTGTCCGGCCCTATAGTCAAGCTCTATTTGAAGAATATTACAAGTTACAAGTTCTTTAACGAAGGTTTTAACATTATAAGTTTAGGATTTAACAGTTACAAGTTTCATTTGTCATAGATACAAATTGTCAATTTTATTTGAAAAATGTTACAAGTTCTTTGACAAAGGTTACAATTTTTTTTGTTCAATGTAACAAGTTTATGGTTAACAGTTACAATTTTTTGTTGACATCGATAAAAATTATAAATTTTATTTGAATGTTACAACTGTTTTTTACCATTGTTACAAGTTTAGGTGTAACAGTTACAAGTTTTAATGAAATTGCAGAGTTAATAAATATGAGTAGACATGTAGTGACAATATATGCAAACAGACAATCTATATAGACATTGAATGAAAAATATACGTACCGTAGTTACATTTTTTTAAAATTATTAATTTAGTTACATCTAGTGTTACTCGTGGAACAATTAATAAATATACGATGTTTCTAAAATTTTGAATTGTTTGTCTTTGAAGCCCCTCATTGGGACCAGGCTAGCTTTGAGACCCATAATGGATGTAATAAGGAGCTTGACTGATCCATAGAAAGTAGTCATCCGTGAAATGGGATTTAGAGGATTTTTAGGCTTAAGATTTAAAACATGTCCTAGGAAGTTATTCCAATGGCTAGTGGACATACCGTTA
Source organism: Eucommia ulmoides (assembly GCA_016647705.1). Classification (NCBI taxonomy): domain Eukaryota; kingdom Viridiplantae; phylum Streptophyta; class Magnoliopsida; order Garryales; family Eucommiaceae; genus Eucommia; species Eucommia ulmoides. The sequence continues at coordinate 22,855,929 of CM028337.1, forward strand.
TCGTGTTGCATCATTTTAAACGAATTTCTAAGCCCTTTCTTCGCTACCCTCTTCTTTACCTATCTTGGATAGGAGTCGTCTCCTAAGGCAAAAGTTTGAACCTCAACTTTAGTTGCACATGGAGTCGTTCAGCAACCGTCATAACTACCATAGGCATCGCCTTTGTAACTGCCGTAGTCATCATCATCGTCACCGCCATAGGCCCATCACGAGTAACTGACATCATCTCCAACACTACAACATCCGCAAAACCTTGATTGCAGGGTCAACCCTATATTTTTTTACTAGTCATCTTGATTTCTTAGGAGCCATCGATTTGAATTTGGAGGTTTTGGTAGAAATTGATTGCAAGAGGAGATGGAACATTAGCCCTAGGTTGAAAGGAGGAGCATGAGAATTTGGGGTTAGAGAAAATGTTAAACTTGTATTACATTTGGGTGAAGTAATTATATGAACCACTCACACCCTTTATCTTATGTGCCATTTTTATCTTCATATTTTGTCTACACAAATTAACCACATAAGTTTTTTTCTATTAATTTAGCCACTAAAATTTTTAAATGATCCTTACTCAATAAAGAATATTTATTGAATTTATTATATACCTTATTTAATACCAATTAAATAACTTTGTTTTTACAAATTACCCACGAATATTTCTAATAAGTCTTGATTTACGGAAATATCTCAATTTATATTGTAATTGGTTGTGTTAATTAAAAAGTTACGTAATTCAATTGTGAAATTATCACGGGATACATCCAACATTCTTAAATTTTTATTTATAAATTACCTCTTAATCATTCAATCATACCATAATTAGTACAAATAATCTATATTGTTTAGAGTTTAGAGTTTAAGGTTTGGGTTTCCACGCGATTCTTATTAAAAATAACACCAAATTTATTCCCAATTATAAAAACTGAACTTGCCCCTTTACCAATTGACATGTAATGTTTCTAAGTATGTGTTAATTTGTGGTGATATTTGAATTTTGTTCAATGCCAATTGATGAGCTATATAATTGAATCGTGATATTAGAACGAGATATCATGTTATGTTATTTATAAAATATCCCAAAATCTTTCAAATTAATCCCTTACTTATTTTCACATATTTTTCAATTGAAAGAGTTCATATAATTGAAAACATACATTCAATTTATTTTCTACTTATTTAATCATCCAATTGACCATTTCAATTTTCAAATCATGCATTGAATTTTGATATAAAAAACGTAATAAATTTAATAACAATTGAATAATTTATTTTTTTACAAATTGCTAGCTAATATTAATAAATATGTCATAGTTAACCAAGATATTTCAATTTACGTTGTAGTTGTCATGTTAATTTACAACTTACGTAATTACATTGTAAAATTACCACGATGCATCATGTAACGTTAGATTACATAACTTATTATTTAAAGGATAACTTCTAATTTCATTTTTAAAAAATCTCATAAACCTTAAAAAACAAGTGTTCAAAATATAAGTCTGGTAGCACCAATTAAAAGGCTGGTGTCACCAACAATTTTTTTTTTTGTAACTTTTTCAAAATGAACTTTCAAATTTGTTAAACTAACTTATAACTTTTTAAATAATTCTTGTAAAAGTAACTTCTAATTTTTTCATACAAACTTGTAATTTTTCACCAAAAACTAACAAATTTGTTGATGACCTGTTACTTGTTACCACCAAACCACATATGAATTCAAAATTTGACTTTTCAAAAGTAGTTGAATGAGATGTGTGGTGGAGATGGTGCCATATGGCACTTGATTAGACGTGAATAGCTAGTATTGTTTGCATTTTTTTTATTTGCATGTATACATGTCACACCCCTCACCGGGCCCCCATCGACCGGGGTCGGACGTGACACTGACTTGACGTCACCTGATCGATCAACAAATACACACACACACACACACACACACACACACACACACACACATGTATCGCTATACATTTTTTTTCCCAAAAAAAAATGATATATTTACTCACTTCAAAATTTAGGAATACAAGCGTTCCACTATTCACAACAAAACCACCAAAAGAAAATTGAACTTTCTAGCTAACCTTCCAAAATGACCTTACTACCTAACTCTACCTAGTGTTAGTAGTGGATCTACTCCTAACTACGGCACCTAAAACCAAATATTTTATCGGTGTACTGTCTTCATAATATAAAATATTTCATGGATCAAACATAATTATCAAATACCACTTTTCCAAATATAATATAATATAACTGCATACCAAGCCATAATAAAATTCTACTGTCATCATTGTAATAAGATAATATATTTAAATCAACCAATCCAACATTTTGACATATAATAAAATATGATACTCATATTTCTTACTAGTCATAGGATCGTTTTACCTCACGATCGAGAGTTACGACGGTACCGTAACCTGTACAACTGTGTCATCTAAAGTGATTATCAATGATAGGGCCATTTAATATCCCTAATGGTAGGGGCATTCACCCACAGGATTTGCACTCCTGATAGGTCCACCTATATCCACCATGCAGGACTTGCTTGACAGGTAACAACATATCCACCCTACAGGACTTGCCTGACAGGTAACAACAAATATCTACCATGCAGAACTTGCTTGACAGGTAACAACAAATATCCACTATGCAGATCTTACCTGATAAGTAATCCACATCTCCCAAGACATGCCGTCATGACGAGTAGACAATTATGACATAGTCGGATAATAAAAATCACTTTCTACATTTAAAAATCTACTTGATCTGCATAACGTTATGACACTGTCCATTTTAATAAACATTTTTTTTTCACAATTTATACAAAAATATACTCTGTCAATTTACATAGAAGACAATACACTCACCTCGATTTTTGCGCTACAAAAATCTACCGTCAAAAGACTACACGGGCGTCGCCGCTTGTGAACTTAACAGCGATAAGACCTAAATTAATAATTTATTTAAAATAAACCTAATATGCAATGCGTGACCCTAAAATGCACTATTTCTCATTCTCTAAATTTTGGTTATACAAAATTGTTATACGCCCAATTTTCTATGTCAATATTAACTGTACGAAAATTATTATAGTAACGATTAAAAAAATTTCGCGTCAATAATTTAATTTATAGAAAAATATTAATCGATTGTTAAAAATTTTATTAGTCGACGAAATACTAAAAATTATCGTTTTAATAAAATTTACAATTTTTATTCTAAATTGTATTATTTGCAAATTAGGTATTTCTATATCTAGTATATTTTCCAAATTCACGTATATATTTTTGACATAAATATATATGTATATCTGTCCGCATAATTAATCACATGAATTAAATGTGATATATATATTTTATTTTAAACACACACACACACACACACACACACACAACCTTTTTTTTAAACTTTATCCAAGCCACCACCAACTTTTTTTTTTTTTTTTTAACTTTATCAAATCCATCTTTATCAAGAGAATAGATATTTTGTTTTTAATTACACATTTAACCCATATGACAATTTATAATTATTTTCCCAAACCCTAAAACTATATAAAAAATATAAAATTTTTAAACTACATATTAGACCCCTAAAATTTTTAAAAAAATATTAAATGACACGATTTACCCTGCTATTTTTTAAGTGTTCTAAAATATAACTAAAACTTATGCACATGCAAAAGTCGGATCTTACAACCCTTCCCCCCTAAAAAAATTTATTCTTGAAATTTTAGTTACCTTGAACGAATAAATGTGGGTATTTATTCCTCATCTTATTTTCTCGCTCCCACGTTGCTTCCTCCACCGAGTGACTGCGCCATAGCACTTTCACGAATGAAATCATTTTCGTTCACAACACCTGATCTTTATGGTTCAGAATCTGGAATGACTCCTCAATGTATGTCAAATCTTCTTTCAATTCAATTGGTTGACAAGTCAACACATGCGAAGGGTCTGACATATATTTTCTAAGCATCGATACGTGGAAAATGTCGTGTAGTCTGGACAATTCTGGTGGTAGGGCTAGTCGATTAGCCACCGTGCTAACCCGGTCTAGAATCTCGTATAGGCCGATATACCTCGGACTTAGCTTTCCTTTCTTCCCAAATCTCATTATGCCTTTCTACAGGGATATACGCAAAAACACATGATCACCCACTTCAAATTCCAACTCTCTCCTATGATTGTCAGCATAACTCTTTTGTCGACTCTGAGCAGTCTTTAGTCTTTCCTGAATCACTTTCACCTTGTCCGCTGTCATCTGGGCTATATCCGGTATCAATAATTTTTGTTCTCTCACTTCAGTCCAACAGACTGGAGTTCTACATCTCCTGCCATACAACGTTTCATATGGTGTCATCTCAATTGTCGAATGGTAGCTGTCATTATAGGCAAATTCCATCAAAGTCAAATGATCATCCCAGCTACCAGGAAATTATAGAACACAACCCCTCAATATATCATCTAACATCTGAATCATACGTTCTGATTGGCCTTCAGTCTATGGATGAAAAGCTATGTTGAATTTTAGCTTGGTACCCAAAGTAGCTTGGAGACTCGGCCATAATTTCGAAGTAAATCTCGGATCTCTATCTGACACTATAAAAACTGGCGCGCCATGCAATCCGACAATCTCGTCAATATACAGTTTTGTATACTTGAATAGGTAGAGGCTACAATAATCCACCTGGACGTTGGTGCTCAATCTTGACTTGCTGACAAACGAGACATTTGGCAACAAATTCAGCAATTTTCCGTTTCATTCCATTCCACCAATAGTGTTCTCGCAAATCCAGATATATTTTGGTACTGCCTGGGTGCATTGTGTATGTTGAGCCATGCGCTTCCTCCAAGATATCTTTCTTCAGATTGGCATTATTAGGCACATACATTCTATTTTTAAACATCAAGACTTCATCGTTATCCCGGACACGATAGTCGGCTCTGTGATAAGTCTTTATTTCATCTCTGATCTTTCCCAATTGGGCATCTGACTTCTGCACTTCTATGATACGGTCGATCAATGTCGGTCTTAAAGGTCAAAGTCACAAACAACGCTACCGTCTAACCAACCGCCAACCAGATTTGCAAAGATCTCAACTCAGCATATAGATTAGTGTGAACAACTTGAAGGTGTGCAATTGAACCTGCCGATTTTTGACTCAGTGCATCTACTACAACATTAGCCTTTCCAGGATGATAGTTGATGGTGCAGTCATAATCCTTGATTAACTCTATCCAACGTCTCTGCCTCATATTTAGTTCCTTTTGAGTAAACAAATATTTCAAACTCTGGTGGTCAGTCTATATCTCGCAAATCTCGCCATACAGATAATGTCTCCAGAGCTTCAAGGCAAACAAAATTGCCGCCAACTCCAAATCATGCATCGGGTAATTACGCTCATGGTTCTTTAATTGCCGAGAGGTATATGCAATCACGTGACCTTGTTGTATCAGTACACACCCTAGCCCCTGGTGTGAAGCATCATTGTAAATCACAAAACCACCACATTCTGTCGGGAGAAAACGTATTGGTGCAGATATCAGTCTACTTTTCAGCTCTTGGAAACTTTGTTCACATTTGTCGGTCCACTCGAATTTAGATTCCTTGCGGGTTAATTGAGTCAACGAGGTTGCTATAACAGAAAATTCATGTACAAACCGACGATAATAACCCACTAATCCCAAGAAGTTTCGAACTTCTATCACACTTTTTGGCCTTTCCCACTGAACAACGGCTTTGACTTTCTTTTGGTTCACTTGAATACCATCCTCCGAGATAACATGCCCCAAAAATACAACTCTATCCATAAAAAACTTACATTTATTGAATTTTGCATACAACTGTTTCTCTCGTAAAGTCTGCAACACAATCTTGAGATGCTCTGCATGTTCTTCTTTATTTTGGGAATAGATCAATATATCATTAATGAACACGATAATAAACTGATCTATAAATCCATAAAGGCAGCAGGGGCATTCGTCAACCCAAACGGCATAATTAGAAATTCATAATGCCTATACCTTGTACGAAATGCCGTCTTCGACACATCATTATCTTTGATTTTTAGTTGATGATATCCCGATAGAAGATCTATTTTGGAAAACATATTGGCCTTCTGCAATTGGTCGAATAGATTATCAATTCTAGACAATGGATATTTATTACGAATCGTCACCTTATTCAACTGCCTGTAATCAATACACATCCTCAGCGTGCCATTCTTCTTCTTTACAAATAACACTGGGGCTCCCGATGAAGAAACACTAGGTCTGATAAACCTGCGGTCCAACAGATCTTGCAACTGAATCTTCAGTTCCTTTAGCTCGGTAGGCTCCACACGATAGGGTGGAATTGATATAGAAGAAGTTCCTGGGAGTAACTCGATAATAAATTCAATTTCCCTATCCACTAGCAACCCTGACAATTCTGTTGGAAATACATTGGGAAAGTCCCCGACCACTGGAATATCTGTCGCCTACACCTCATTCCGACTAGTGTCAATCACATGCGCGAGGTATCCCTGACATCCCTTCTTTAATAATTTTCTGGCCTCTAGAACTGAAATCAAACTGACAGGGGTAATGATTCTGTTCCCCAAAAATACGAACTCCGGCTCGCCTGCGACTTGAAATGTAACTTTCTTTTTAAAACAATCCACCATAGCATGATAACCGAATAGCTAATCCATACCCAGTGTCGCATCAAAATCATAAATACTCAGGGGTAATAGATCCACCAACAATTCTCTATCACAAATACGAAGTGAACTATCTTTATACGCACTATCTATCAACACGAACTAGCCCATAGGAGTAGAAATAATAATATTATATAACAGAGAAGTAGGAAATTTGTCTACATGCATCATAAAAGTCGCTGAAACAAATCAATGAGTAGAACCGGGATCAATAAGTATACGTGCATCTCTATCATATAAAAATATGATACCTGTAACCACATCCAAGGTAGCCTGAGTATCCTGCCTGGCAGTAGCAAATACATGACCTCGAGTCGGAGGTCTACCAGTCGATCTTCTACCACGCCCCTGAACACTGCTAGGTCCAGCACTACCTACACTGCTCACAGAGGATGCAGATGTAACAATGAATTTCAGACAATTCGGAGATATATGACCCAACTCATGACAACGGAAACATATTGGGCTTCCCATGGGATAATCCCTGGCGAAATGATCCGGTGATGCACATTGATAGCATACGGGTGTCCCGGCTTGACTAACCATCTGGATCCTACCTTGCCTTCACTGGCCAACACTTAGTTCGAACACATTCTACTGCAGCTCGAAGTATGATTGCCGTGGACCCTGGCTTCTAGCGAATTGATCGGTTGTTAGGGCCCGAGCAAATGGCAGTCGAACTACAACTCCTCGAGAAGTGCCACCTGGATATCTGTTAGGTGACTCAAATCTACTCTTTTTATACTGGTCACGGTTCTCGGCTACTTCCCGTACATCATTCTCTATTAATTTCGATGTTTTTACCAATTCTGCATATTTCTTGATCTGCCTGCTCGTCAATCTAGAATGTATTTCTAGATCTGGTCCTTTCTGGAATCGTCTACATCTTGCATCTTTCGTTTTCACCAAATCAGGAGCAAAACGGGACAGGGCATCGAATTTGATTCCATACTGCAAAAAGGTCATCTTCTCCCTGTTTCAGTGATATAAATTCCTCCTCCATCTGGAACCGATAGGATTCAGGAAAATATTTTTCATTAAACACCGCAATAAATCGATCCCAAGAAATTTCCTCGTCTAGAATTGAAATTAACCTCTTCATTTCTTCCCACCAATGTTTGACCTCTACTTTCAACTAGAAGGTGGAAAGAGAAACCCGACTGTCATCGGTAATTCCCATTGCCTCAAATACCTGCCCTACGTTCCTTAACCAATTTTCAGCATCAGTAGGACCCGCAGTTCCCGTAAAAGCCGGAGGGTCCAATTCCTTGAATCTTTTTAGGAGTATCGCCTGGGAAGTAACTGTGTCGATTTGGGCCTTCTAACATTCCATTATCTTTGCCTATTGCTCTGTCAGTTGCACAACAACTTGTAAAATTTGTTTAACTGTATCTAAACTTTCTTGCGTCCTATCTCTCTTCCTCTAGGATCCAGTACTCCCAGTACTCTCATTTTCACATTCCATACTCAAGATCTTAAACGAAATTTAATAAGCAACAGGGTTAACAGACAAGCGACAATACATGACAAAAATGTACTATTTAATCCAATAAAATAACTACCACTCATGTGCTGAACCCACCTATCGACATACTACCTCTTGGCCCACTACTGGATAGACAATCTGACATGTCTACAGAACCTATAACCTAAGCTCTGATACAAAAAAATGTTACACCCCTCCCCGGGCCCCCATCGACCGGGGTCGGACGTGACACCAAATTGACGTCACCTGACCGATCAACAAATATATATGTATATACACACACACACACACACATGTACCGCTATACATTTTCTTTTCCCAAAAAAAAGATGATATATTTACTTACTTTAAAATTTGGGAATACACACGTTCCACTATTCACAACAAAACCACAAAAAGAAAACTGAACCTTTCTAGCTAACCTTCCAAACCGACCCAACTACCTGACTCTACCTAGTGCTAGTAGTGGACCCACTCCTAGCTGCAGCACCTAAAACCAAATATTTTATCGGTGTACTGTCTTCATAATATAAAAATATTTCATGAATCAAGTATGATTATCAAATACCATTTTTCTAAATATAATATAATATAATCGCATACCAAACCAGAATAAAATTTTACTATCATCATTGCAATAAGATAATACATTTAAATAAACCAATCCAATATTTCAACATATAATAAAATATCGCACTTATATTTTCTACTAGCTATAGGATCGTTTCACCTCACGATCGGGAGTTACGACGATACCGTAACCCGTACAACTGTGCCATCTAAAGTGACTATTAGTACCAAGGTAATTTAATATCCCTAATGGTAGGGGTAGCCACCCGCAGGATTTGAACTCTTAACAGATCCATCTATATCCACCCTGTAGGACTTGTCTGACAGGTAACAACATATCCACCCTGCAAGACTTGCCTGACAGGTAACAACAAATATCCACCTTACAGCTCTTGCCAAATAGGTAATCCACATCTCGCAGGACATGCCCTTCTGACGAGAAGACAACTATGACATAGTCGGATAACAAAAACTACTTTCCACATTTAAAAATCTATTTGATCCGCATAACGTTATAACACCATCCATTTTAATAAACATTTTTTTCCATAATTTATACAAAAATATACTTTGTCAATTTACATAGAAGACAGTGCACTCACCTCGATTTTCACGCTACAAAAATACTGTCGTCAAAAGACTACGTGGGTGACGTCGCCTGTGAACCTAACAGCGATAGGGCCTAAATTAATAATTTATTTAAAATAAACCTAATATATAATGCGTAGCCCTAAAATACACTATTTTCCATTCCCCAACTTTTGGTCCTACAAAATTGTTATACGCCCAATTTTCTATGTCAATATTAACTGTACGAAAATTATTATAGTAACGATTACAAAAATTTCGCGTCAATAATTTAATTTATCGAAAAATATTATTCGACTGTTAAAATTTTTATTAGTCAACAAAATATTAAAGATTATCGTTTTAATAAAATTTACAATTTTTATTCTAAATTGTATTCTTTGCAAATTAGGTATTTCTATACCTAGTATATTTCCCAAATTCAAGTATATATTTTTGACGAGTTGGTTACCAAATAATTAGAATTTAAAAACAAAATTTTTGAAAAATGGCTTATTTAAACTTATTTACGTAGCACTAATAAAACGCAGTTCGAATTTGCATTTTTCCAAAAAATGCAAAACCATTTTGCATTTTTTGAGTAAAAAAAAAATCAGATAAAAATGCATTTCGTTTTTGCGTTTATACGATAGTTTCCCCCCCCTAAAATCGCAAAAGTGTTATGAGTTTTCATTTAAAAACACAAATTCAAAAAATGTTTTTTCTTCCTGCAGCTCTTTTCCCATGCACCTACAAGTTTCAGCCGAAAAAGTGGGAAAATGAGTCAAAAATGCTGCATTGTCTGAGAAAACATAAGTCAGATATGCGGTTTTCTTTGCCCAAATCCAAGCCCCTGCTCCTTTCGTTTTCATTTGGATTTTCGTTCTGTTCGGCTTTCTTTCCTCCCATTGCACGGACGTCTTCTATACAGATTTCGGCCAGGTTTTTTTTTTTTTTTTTTTGGCTTTTGAAATGAAATGTATATGTATGTGTTGTTTGTATATGTGTATTGTGTGCATTTGTGTATATATGTGTATATGTGTGTATATATATGTGTATACCGTGTTTATATATGTGTGTTTTTTTGTTTTTTAAATGTAATACATATGTGTATATGTGTGTAATTTTACCCTGTATATGTATATATATGTGTTGTGTATATATGTGTTTTTTTTTTAGGGTGTTCGATTTTTTTTAATTAATTACATTAGATTCCGATTTTTATTTGTGTAGATCGGCTTGAGATGTTGTTGTTATTACATTTCGGTTTTAGTTACAAATTTATTTTTTGATTTCAATTAAAAAATTTATTTTGAATGTTTCAATAAGTTAGTTATTTTCAACCTAAAATTGTGTGTTTAAATAGTTGATAATACAATTTTTTTAATGATAATGATAATAATACTGTCTTTATTTCATTATGATTTGTGATATTATAGTTGTCTGAAATAGAGACTGTTACATTATATTTATATTGGGGTGGTACAATATTAGAGGGAACTTAGTTTGGAGTGTTGTATAGTATGTCTACGCTCAAATCGTTGGATGTTTATTGGGGAATTACGTTAAACGAATTGATTGCGATGATACGATCTTATATTCTTGATGATGGAGTTGATGGAACTTTAAAATTAAAGTGTAGGTTGCCGATAGCTACTATTAGTTTTGAGAATTATAGACACATGTTGTATTCAATCGGTGACGACGCGACATTAGACCATGTGCTTCAGTTACCTCTTAAGGTGCCCTCATTGCTTGGTGTTGAGGTGTATGTCGAGGTAGAGTGAGCTTTTGATCACGCTCTAATATTTTCTTCCCAACCTGATCTTTTTACCTATTTTTTAACTCAGAGTTTCAATCCTCATATTGCTGCCTTATCCGGACAATTTTCTTCGTGTAACATTCCTATGTTCGATTGGCAAGGTATTCAATCCAGTTACACTTACCGATCTCCCTACATTCCCGAAGAAAATGAACCCCATACAGTGATTGACCATGATGCAGGTACCAGTTCTGCCGCTCCACATCACCATCATTCACTAATTAGTCCACCGCACGACAACAATTGTGGTAGGTATAATGGGAACGTGGAGGATGGGCCAGTTACAGTCGATAGTTTCCACAATGACGAACATACAGATTTCGATGATACTGTTGCGTTAGAGGAAGAGTGAAGTAGTGGGGATGGAGATGAAGATATGGACGTTGAGCTGAGTGTGCAAGGGAGTGAACAGTTACTGTTGCATATGGTTCCTTCATTCTATAATGAGTTGGATTGGGGTGATGATGATAATATAGCAAAGTATGAGCCAAAGTTGCGGAAGAATTTCTGGAACTCGAAAATAGACGAATTTTGTACGGGCATGATATTTAAGGATAAGAAACATGTTCAGAATACCATGAAATATTACCATGTTATGAAAAATAAAGAGTTTTATGTGGTGGAGACGCATCCTAAAGTTTGGTCGCTTAAATGCAAGTACGGTTGCGGGTGGAGGATGCGGGCGACTCTGAAAAAAAGTCACAGAATATTTCAGATTACACAGTACAATGAGCCACACACATGTTTCTACAATCATACGACCTTAGATCATGAAAACTTGGATTCGGGTGTTATTTTTAACATGGTACTTGGACAAGTCGAAAAGGCTTCGGAAGTGAAGATGAGAGTTATTATTGCCTCTGTGAAGGAGTCTCGAGGATTTACCATCTCCTACTGAAAGGCTTGGTTGGCTAACTCTAAAGCCATTGAGACCTTGTTCTATGACTGGGACAAATCATATAAGAAGTTTCCCAAGTTCATGTCCGCATTGCAGCACTTTAATCCTGAGACGATTGTTGAATGGAGTGTCGTTTCAACCGATCAACCTGGCTATTCGACGTTCGACATGGTCTTCTGGGCATTCCAACCTTCTGTGGTTGGATGGAGATATTGTCGGCCTATTCTCACGATTAATGAGACCCATCTATATGGTAAGTACGAGGGGAAGATCTTGATCGCCATTGGGATGACACCATCCAATAAGTGTTATCCTTTGGCGTTCGCGGTCGCGGTCGTACCGATGGAGGACCACCGCTGATGGTTTTGGTTTATTTTGATGCTGAAGCGCCATATTGTTAAAGACCGTCTGGAGGTTACGTTGATATCTGACAGACACATGGGCATTATGAGTGCTGTCAGAACTTGTTGGCTTAATCAACCGAATGAGCCCGCTCGGTATCATCGATTTTGTTTGCGGTATCTTTGCAGTAATTTTAACATGTTTAAAAATCAACAACTAAAAAATCTTACTTGGAACACGGGTGTTGCAATACAAGTTTGAAAGTACAATGCCATCATGGAAGAGATAAAAAAAATAAAAATAGGGGCGCATACGTGGTTGAATAACATAACCAAAGAGAAATGGACCAGGTCGCACGATGATGGTAAACGTTGGGGCGTGTTGATGACAAAATATGCCGAAGTATTTAACAACTGTTTGAAAGGTGCAAGAAATATCCCAATTACAGCAGTCGTTTCGATAACTTTCTATAGTTGGTCAAATACTTTGATCTCGGTCGACATGAAGCTCTAAAGAACATAGTCATGAGTTTGGGGTACGTAAAACATGTCCTTGAGAAAATTCAGAAATCTCAAGTTAAGTCCAAAACATACTACGTTTAAATATTCAATCGGTAAGGTCTTCTAACTTGCAATTAATTAATTACTAATTTTTTAAATATTTATAATATAAATGATTTAAATTATCATCTAATTTGATGTATAAATATATTCAATAACAGGGAGAATGCATGTTACCACGTGAAATCGAGCAAGACTTTGGCTGGTGGTATTGTTACACACAAAGTTACTTTAGGTGATAACCTTGATTGTACTTATGGAAAATATAAGGTTTTCAGATATCCGTGCTCACACATGCTTACGGCGACGGAGTATTGTGGCATAGATTCATTTCGCTACCTCACTCCTGAATACACAATAGTAAACTTGCTAAAAGTTTGAGAGTTATCGTTTGAACCGATCGTTCACGAGGACTATTGGCCGGTGGTTAATTTTTTGATCGTTCTTCCTAACAGAAATAGACTTCGAGTAGTGAAGCGCGGACGACCAAAATCCACTCGTATTCGAAACAAGATGGATGTGTCATAGCGGACAATGATAAATGATGTGGGTTGTGTTCTCAAACTGGGCATGATAAGCAGACATGTCCATCTCGACCCCAATGAGTATTCTCAATTAATTACTATAATTAGTTTGTTTTGTTGTAATAGAGACATCAATTTTTACTTTTAATTTAGTTTATGGTTGAACTAAAATTAATATTGTGTTGTATTATGTTGTCGTTTATTACTAGTTCATGAAATTTTAGTTTGGGATTAATATTTTGCACAATTTGTAGACACCCCAAATTTGTTTCTTAGATTCTTGCAGTTATGGCTGAGCCTGGTCCCTTGGATCAGTCATTATTTTATTTGCAGAGAAACCACAGATCTGTGACTGTTTGGGAGGAACACGGAGTCCAGGTTATCCTTAAAAAAACATTAAGGCGTGTATTCAATGAATAATTTTTTGTATTTTGTATTTTATAAAAGAATTGTCTTTTAATTTGTATTTCAGCATTCTTCTCGGCTTGACTGTTCCGGAGCAGGACGGTTTCTAGGGCTATAGACAGAACATGTACCTGGTCGCGTGGTACAATTGATACAAGATGTCGGACTGTATGGAGCTTTTCGATTAAGGAAGAAGCAATTAGACCACTCGTTGATTACCGCGTTGGTCGAGAGATGGCGTCAAGAGACGCATATATTTCATCTTCCGACTAGCCAGATGATAGTGACACTGCAAGACGTAGTAGTGTTATTTGGGCTGCCCGTGAACGATCGACCAGTTACCGGGACTGAGGACACATTATAGGTGTCACGTTGGCAGGAAGTTTGCCAAGACCTCCTCGGCCACACCCCTTCGGATAACAAAATCAAGTGCAGTTGCTTGAAATTGAAATGACTACAATCCACTTTCGATCATATACCCAACGATGCCGATGAGCGCATTATGCAATGCTACACCCCAGATGTATTGCTTAATATTGATCGGCACAGTGTTGATGCCGGATAAATCAAACAATTTGGTAAAGTTAGGCTACTTGCCACTACTGCGTGATTTGTCTGGGTCGCAGCCATATAGTTGGGGTAGTGCCACGCTAGCAGTACTATACCGGGAGCTATGCAAGGCATACCGTAAGGATACCAAAAAGATGTCAGGACCCTTCTTTATATTACAGTGTTGGGCATGCGAACTGCTCCCGAGACTACGCCACGTTTCTCTTTCTACTACTGGCGATTGGATGGGTGAGCTACAGATGGGGGACTTGAGGTTCCCAGGAGCCTCTTGGGGGTCTCGGTACGTATTATATAATAAATGTCTATGCATTTCTAATATTTCACTTCATTTAGTAATAATTAATTTTTATTTTCGCGTGCAGTTGGAAGATGGATAGCGAACCGATGCACGTATTGATTGTGTATCGTGATCAGTTAGATCGTCTGCAGGATGACGAGGTCAGTTATAGATTTGCGTAAGATGTTACTGATGTTTATTTATTTATTTATTTTTATATTTATTATTTAATTAATTTATTTGTATGTTGTTTGCAAGGTAATTTGGATGCCGTATCCAGCTGATCTGTTGGACAGATTACCAGCATACTGTAGAGATGGGCAAGCCATTTGGATGGCGTCTGTGCCCCTAATCTGCTATGAAATCGTAGAGTACCATTACCCTCATCGTACGCTACGACAGTTTGGATTTTGCCAAGGGATTCCACGGCTAAGCGACACGTATAATGAATTCCATTTGAGCAGCCGGAGAGGAAAATTTCGTATAAACTGGTCAATAGTGCACGCGGAACATATACGGGCATGGGATAGTCGACGACCACCTGATTTGAGTAACTTCCAGGTTGGTACAGGTGTCCTTGATGATTATATGCGCTGGTACTGGGGAGTCACCAGATGATTCATAGTGAACCCATCTTATCGACCAAACTTCGGCTATCATGCATTAGGAGGTCGTCCGACGATAGAGGTATAATTTAATTAGAACATATATTTGTTATTATGTGTTGCTATTAATGTTCATTTACTTAGGTGCAATTAATTTTATGTTGCAGGAACCTGATATTTCAGTCATGATGCGTATAAGTGAGCTTGCATTACAAACAAGACAAACGGCAGACTATGAACAGGCTATACACTTAATGCACAATACTTGCTCTCGGGATTATGCCGGCAGGTGCCATTCCAGATGCCAAGTGACGTTGCTCCTAGTCAGGAGCACATACCAGATCCACCGTTTGAGTCGTCTTCCAGGTTTACCATAAACTAGGATGACGACGTGTATCGACCAAACAATGCAGTGATAGAGGATGCCAGTGTCGGACCATCTACATACGGGATGGACAATTTTTTTTCAGAGTATGACACCGACCTGGGTAGCACATTTGTCACCCCGATGATGGAGCATCCATCATCGAGCTCAGCACCTAGTGTCACACGTCACGTACCTAGAGGAATTCAAAAACAGGTGTCGCCGGTCCCTTAGGCGCTAAACGACGAACATTTGTTGCCTATCGTGGAGGAACCTTCGTATCCATCTACCCAAGATTTATGACATATTACTCAAGTCGATCATCTTTAGGTAGATGAGATGGAGGAACTTCCACTTTCTCTACGGCGACAACGGAGAAACATCAAACGTAGGGGGTGTGGTACATAAAATCATGACTTGCATTATGTATTATGTATAAACTTATAGAGTTCTCTAGGAAGTTTTTAATCTACGCTAGATGAAAATAGTGACATGAAAAAAAATATTGATTTCAACAACAAAAGACGATTTTTCTTAAAACGCATTTCTGTGGACAGTTTTTCTGCGTTTTAAAAAAAATAAAAAAAATAAAAACATTGTAAAAAACGCAGAGATGTCATTTTGTAAAAAAAAAAATACAAGCACTGTAAAAAACGCAGAGATGTAAAAAAAAATACAAAACTAAAAACGCAGAAAAAAAAAAGAAGACAAACCATGTAATATTGGAGGGGCATGATTCACTTGCAAATAGGGCCGGGGGGGTTTCCTTTTATTTATTACATTTCTAACGCGAATTGGTGAACAAGAAACGTAAAACTCTAAAACGTGAACTCACGAAACCCTAAAACGTGAACTCGTAAACTCGTGAAACCCTAAAACGTGAACTTGTAAACTCGTGAAAAACACTTATGCGTTTAAAAAAAATTATGAAAAACACTTATGCGTTTAAAAAAAAAAAAAACTAAAAACGCAAAAAAAAAATTACGAAAAACACTTAGCGTTTTAAAAACAAAACAAGGAAGAAATGTTTTTTCAAGAAACGTAGCTCAAAGATGCGTTTTTCTCTGCGTTTTTTGCATGCAAGAGTCAGGGTGCGTTGGGAAAGAAAAACACAATTATAAGTTGCATTTTTGGTGCTGAAACGCAACATTTAATTGCGTTTCTTGTCCCTTTTTTCCAAAAAAAAATCAAAACCTGAACGTATAAACGCAAATACGAAATGCGTTTTTATTTGATTTTTTTTTTTATTCAAAAAACGCAAAATGGTTATGCATTTTTTGGGAAAACACAATTTCAAACTGCGTTTTATGAGTCCTACGTAAATAAGTTTTAATATGTCATTTTTCAGAAATTTTGTTTTTAAATTCTAATTATTTGATAACCAACTCTATTTTTGATATAAATAAAATAAGTTTTAATATGTCATTTTTCAGAAATTTTGTTTTTAAATTCTAATTATTTGATAACCAACTCTATTTTTGATATAAATAAACATGTATATCTATCCGCATAATTAGTCACATGAATTAAATGTGATATATATATATATATATATATATATATTATTTTTTTTTATTTTAAACACACACACACACATATATATATATATATATATATATATATATTTTATTTTATTTTAAACACACACACATATATATATTTATATTTATAGATGAATGAAGAAACAAAATGAGAATTACCTGTTTCTGTTTTTTTTTTTTTTTTTTTTCCCCTGGCTGAGCCCTTTTTTTTTTTTTCTCAATTTGTTTAACTTATATATATATATGCCACTGCCAACCTTTTTCCCCTTTTTATTTTTTTTTATTTTTAAACTTTATCAAATCCATCATTATCAAGAGAATAGATATTTTATTTTTAATTACACATTTAACCCCTAGGACAATTTATAATTATTTTCCCAAACCCTAAAACTATATAAAAAATATAAAAATTTTAAACTACATATTAGACCCCTAAAATTTTAAAATAAATATTTTTTATTTTCTATTTTTGATCTGTCTCATTAACAATTTTCGAACAAAAATGCAAAAAGAGAAATAAAAAAATAAAAAAAATCAAAGCAAAAAATTAGAAAACAAAAAATTGAAATTGAAAAGGAAAAGGAAAAAAAAAGTTGAAAAATAGATCTTTTGTGATCTATAATTGGAAATTCTTGGGCTCCTGGAACGAAAATATGTTGGTAACCTTCATAATTTGATTTTAATTTTTCTTTGCTTCAATTCTGTTGGCCTAGTGAACTACCTAAGAGGGAGTGAATTGGGTAATTATAAAAATTTAAATAATTTAAATCTTTCAACACTTAATTAATCAAATAATCAATTTATCCTAAATTAATTATCATCTTTGTTACGCAGCGGATTAACGTTTATATTCTAAGTGCACACCCAAACAAAATATGATAAAAAGAATAATAAAGCAATACACCAATATATATCCTGGTTTAGCAAACTAACCTTACCTAATCTAGTCTCCTAACTTCCACGAAGATTCGCACCCACTAAACCCTTGATCTCTTTATAATGTAGGAACCAAACCCTTATAACAATTATTTTTCCAGGCTCAGAATCAACCTTTACAATTTTTCTTTTCTCAGGCTAAGGAAGAACTTTATATTTTTACCAAATTAAAGACTAACCTAATTCTATTATAAGAAGAATCACCACCTAATCCTTTTACAGGCTATGATCAAACCTAATTCTTTTAACAGGCTAAAGATCAAATCTCACAACTCTCCATGTATCCTTTTCACTGGTAAGGATGGAACCGTCACAATTCACTCAATTTAATTCAGGAAGAATCAAAGCCTATTTCTTTTCAAGGAAAAAGAATAACCTAACACTTTTATACCTTAGGAAAATATCAAACCTCAACTTTTTTATCGAAAAAGATTGAAACTTTAGCTACTCTAACTAGACACCAAATCAATCGTGTCTAATATGCTCAAACTCACAAATATAAAAAAATTATGAGTTTCTTCCCACTCGGAGCTTCTACAATCTCAAAACAATTATACTCGATTAATGTCCCGAAATTTACTACGTGATAGAATTTAAGTGAGGTAAATTAATATCTTATTATAATAAGTGTGGGAAACACAAAATTAAGCACGTAATCAGATAATATTACAAAATCGTTTTAATTTTTTTTATGCTCTTAAGTTTAAAAACGATTTTTCAACAATCTTAAAACCAAGTAATAAACAATAATATGAAATCAAATTTCAGCACAATAATTTGGAAAGATCTCACCAGAAAAACACCGAAGTATAGAAACAGGATTGCAAAACAGCACAGATCGATGGCGCCAAGTCAACAACGCTTTAACTCAAGAACTTTTCACACAAATGATCTCTCAAAAAAATCTCAGCAGAATAATAATTCTTAGAAAACTTTGGAACTTGATAGTTCTTGATGTATTTCGTCAAATTTTCGCAGGTTTATATATAAGGAATTAGAACAAGCCTTCTAACAGCTAATTTTCAAATGATAGGCCTCTAAAATAAAGCTATAGACCCCATATATCATATCCTTTCAATTATATATATTTAATTTAAAAATAACTTTTAAATCTCTTAATTATGCCCACAAATTATTTCTTAAACATCAATCATAAAGATAAGAAGTATTTAGTTGCTAAAATTAAGAGAATCTTTAATTATATGTACCAAATTAATAGGGATATCAAAATAAATGTATCATATCTTTAGTATTTTCAAATCCCTCGAAATACTCTGTTGGATTTGTTAAAAACGGCTAGTAACGACTAGTTTTTTACCGAAACCTTAAAATCCTCGAAATCTCAACTAATACAATTGGTTGACCGAAATCTCCCCAGTTAGTTGACCTATTGATTCAGGATGTAACACATACTAAACCTTTAAGGTAGTTGGTTGACCAATTACCCTACAGTCGGTTGATCGATTGATTTAGGATGTAATCCAAGCCAAAATCAAACCATGATCAGCTGATCGATCGATTCAGATAGTCATCTTTCCAGCCCTTGACCCATCGGTTGACCGATTCTCTCCTGGTTGGTTGACCGATTGATGCTGGATATTCATATTCACACTTATTTTAGCTCCAAAATTCATCGTTTAAACACATTAATCGATTGCTTTTCTCGGTTAACACAATTGACACTAAAATAAAATATTAAACATTATTCTTACTTAGGTCAATTTTCATTCTTTAATTTCACGTAGGAGCAAAATATTTGAACATTAATTAGGATCTTAAATTTTATCAAATCAAACACACAAAAAATATAATTAATTAGTATCGTGTGTGATCCTAATTCGGGTTGCATTAAGAGAATATAAGTATTTGATTCACCTAATTTTTTTCTGGATCTTCAATACTCTTCACTTCTTCAATGTCCATCTTTGCACCCTTGATAATTTTTTCATGATTCAATCTTTAATTGGATTTTTTTTACTGAAACACTTAACAAACACATTAGTTCCATAAAAAATATCAACATTACTTGTCCATCAAAACCTCGGGATCAACAAATTCTTTTTTTGTGTGTTTTAATTTCTTTGTTTTTCATTTTAGTTTGTTTTTATTTTCATTTTTTTTTTTATCTTTTTAGTCTTTATTTTATCTTTTTTTTTTTAATCACCAATTTGGATTCAGAAAAACTACAAAATATTAACACAAAATCAAGATAACAATAAATAAATAAAATCAAAAGCCAACCATAGAACATGAAAAACAAAAATAAAACGAACTGGAATTCAAGAAGTAATAGGAAAAAAAACAAAAATATAAACAAAAAATAGAAAATCAAAACACCGCGACGATGAGGATGAGCCAACGGCGTGGCAACTCTAACATCCGAATCCCTTATCTCTCTCTTAGTGTATTACTTAATTTTGATTCCGAGTTGATGTGATTCACTCTCACCAAAACTCAATCCCCTTCTTCCGAACTCAAAGAGACTCGAGTTTGATTTCGATTTCCATTCGGTATGTTTTTTCCTCCCAATTTTTTCTCAGCACTCGTCGGCAATTCGATATGTTTTGCGCAATGGTTAGTGATTGGGGTTTCGTCTGAGTTTGATTTCGATTTTTTCCCGTTTGATTTTGATTTTGATTTTTGAGATGCCATTAATGTACGAATGAGCTTTTCAGCGGATTGAAAAATGTTGGAGGAGAAGGTGGTGCACGTCAGGAGGAGGAAAATATAGAAGAAAAAAAAAAGGAAAGAAACTAGACGGGAAAAAAAACCTTGAAAAAGGGGGAAAAAATAGAATGGAAGAAATGACAAATAGAGGAGGATTGAAGTTTGGGATAATGACCATGGAGATGGATCTGAAATGGAGGTACAGGAAATGGGTATATACGATGGTTTTAAAACGAAAAGGTGAAGATGAGAATAATTTTGGTAAATTCACATGTACTCAATTGGGTGGAAAGAAATAAGGGCAATTTAGTCAATGAAATAAATTAGTAAGGGTAATAAAGACATTTGGGTTGAGAAGACAATGGTTAAGTTGGTAAAAAAATGAGAAGTTTGACTTTGAAAGGGTAAAATCGGAATCTGAGACAAAGATAGGGTCTTAGTCTTCCGTGACAAAATAATGCAAGGGATCTTCCAATATTTTTTTTAAAGCTGAGGGGATTCTTGTGATTCTAGTGAAAACTTGAGGGAGTGTAAATGGTATTAACCTAAACTTTAATGACATCAACAATTTTGACCGTTTACTAATAGTAAAGGATATCTGTATGATGGGAGCTAGGGGAGAAAATCAATCGGATCGGTTGGGGATGGAGGGGTTTTAGAGGTCGACCCGAATGTTTTTGAGGGGTCGAAATCTGACCGTCCCTGGGCTGAAATAGCCAGCCATTCGAGCGGGTTTGGGTGCAGGCGATTTTCGGGCAGGAGAAGGAGAAGCAGAGAGAGAGAGAACAAATCTGAAAAATTAAACAATAAATATACATTTCTAAATTAGAAATAATGAAAAAATACATATCAAACAATTCTAACCTTAGCAACAGCGACGACGAAGCAGAGAGAGACAAGTAGAGAACGATTTGGTGAAGGATGATGGTGATTCGACAAAGGACGATGGCGATTCGGCAAAGGACGATAGAAATTCGGCGAAGGACGATCGACGACGACGACGAGCACATGATCTTCAACGGAGGAAAACGACACACATCTTCGCTGGAAGAGGAGCTTCTCCGGAGAAAGGGAGGAGTGAGATTTGAGAGAGTAATTATCGGTCGGGTTCTGGTAGCTCGGGTATGGGTAATTATCGGTCGGGTTCTAGTAGCTCGGGTATGGATAATGGATATGCGACTGGAACAAGGTGAGAGGGCAGGCAGGGCGAGGCGGGGCTGGTGGAAAAACTAAAAAAATAGAGTGTACCCCGACCATAACCGAGGCGGGGCAGGTTCACGGGTATTTATTTCAGCCCTAATGGGAGCTATAGCATAGGGGAGTGCATTGTAATTTGGTGAAAAATAGGGGGTCTATCAACCCTTTACATAAATCTCATGGGGTAGATGCAATTATCCCTAATAAAATACTCTTGACTCTCGCTTTCTATCCTTTATTAATTTAGACCCGCGCGTTGCGCGAGGTTAAAAAAAGTTATAATATTTTTTTTTTAATATTAAATTATGAAATACATATATATTATTTGGTTATTTTGGTAGAAATATTTGAAAATAGATGTATAAATTTTATTGAGTAATGACGTTTTATAAATATAAAAAATAAATATACTAATAATAATTACATAAATAATTATAAAAGTGAAATAATATTTCTAAAAATTAACTTTTACTAATATATTATAAAATAACAAATAAATAACCATAAATTATGATTAATTTTATCAATTTTTGCAAGTCTAACAAATTTAATTTAATCAATATTTGTTAATTTACTTAATTTATATAGTATTTAATTTTTGAGGGTAAAAATATTTTTTTTAATAACGCTTAATTTTTAAATAATTTAAAATGTGGATTAGAAAACTTAATCATTTATTTGTGTAGTAATTAGAAAAAAATTAAATTAATTTAAAAAAAAAAAAAAAAAAGGGAGGAATTGAATTTGAGTGAGGTCAATAATTATTTAATATATAAAAAAAATAAAAAAATGTAAGAACTCACCAAATAACTTGAAAGAAACATTCTTGAAGTTAACTTCCTCTTCAGTCCACTTTTAAGAGTATTAGGTACCAAACAAGTGGCAGGAAATAAGGATAGAAGAACTCTTGATTCTCACTTTCTATCATTTATACCAAACAAAAGGTAGGAAAAAACAATTTTCATGTATTAAGGATGCATAATTGGATATTGTATCCATCCATGTTTTATTCTTTTCATTTGGCCATTCTTCCTACCCCACGGAGTAATTCTTTTGAGAATTTTTTGTCATAACGCTATTTGTCCATTTAACATGGAAGTAGAAAAGTGCAATATACCAAGCTCGATAAGGTATGTTTGAATTAAAATAGTTGAAGAATCTCTATAAAGTTAATAGTTCGAACTTGCGAAAAAACATTTATTAAGAGAGACAATACACATCCCGAACGAGATTAATCTCACAATCTGTGTAGATATAAGGACATTCGTCGGTAAAAATAAAGTGAAATATATATATTGGGGGTGGAAATTTGCGATACCAAAGGAAGGACACATAATTCACACGGAATTAGGCGATCATAATTGGGGATTTACAACAGGAAATGGACAATGACATGACACTAGACAAACACAATGTTTGTTTGGGTTAAAGATTTGACAGTCAACCTTATACTCTATTTTTCCGAAATTAATCTTAATACCCTTGTTTTTAAAAATAAAAAATACTATTTCCTTTTTTTTTTTTTAATTATTTTTTCTTTTCTCCTCCGTGTTTCTCCCACTTTCTAGTTTCTTCTATCCCTCTTCAATGCAAAATCGCACAACTCAGGTTATAGTTAGGGTAGGGAATGAGAGAGAGAGAGAGAGAGAGAGAGAGAGAGAGAGAGTGCCATTCATCGCTGTTGTCGATTAGCCACCACCACCGTCGCCGACCATCACACCATCTTCCCATTCATTGCCATCGCTGATGACTACCAAAACCATCTTCATCTCCATCCCCTTACAATCATAAAAAAACTACTCCGATTACAAATCTATTCACTTAGAAGAGAAACAAAGATCGTGTTGACCAGACCATTATTGAAGAGGACGATCTAAGAGGATTTTTCAACACGATCGATTTTTTCAACCCAGAAGAAGCTGAAGAAGACAATTGAAAAAAATCTCTTAGATCTACTCTCTCTCAGATCTGATCCCTTTCTTCCTCTCCTCTCTCTCTCTTTTTTTTCCCTGAAACTTTGAGGTGGTTTTTTTTTCTTTTTTACTTTTAAGGTTTGAAGTTTTTTTTTTTTCTCAAAATTTGGATTTTTTACCTTAATCTTTTTTAGACTGACGGACTGGTGTGGCAGTACTGTGGGTAGATGTGA
The DNA here is from genome assembly GCA_016647705.1 of Eucommia ulmoides. Lineage (NCBI taxonomy): Eukaryota > Viridiplantae > Streptophyta > Magnoliopsida > Garryales > Eucommiaceae > Eucommia > Eucommia ulmoides. The sequence continues at coordinate 22,880,109 of CM028337.1, forward strand.
TGGTGTTCGTTCTATCAAGGATGAGGAAGATAAGGAAATCTTGGAAATTATGGTGATAATATTAATTTTAATTAAAAAATTTAATGTGTCACAAAAATATATATAATTAAATAATACTCATAAACAATTAAAAAAATTTAACTCTTTAGTGAAATTTGTTGTTGAATGTAATTTATATAAAATATTATATAATATAAAATAGTTCAGACACTCAATACATGCAACAGTAAATATTTCAGATCATAAAATACATAAAAATATTAAATAAATAAAATTATACTTACAGTCCTTCTCCGATGACAAAATTCAAAAATTTATATCGATCGAGGCTATCGTTTAACGATATTTTCTTAAAGCAAATTTTGCATCCGCTTAGGTGCTCACGATTACTCAAGTGTTTACTTCTCAGGATACGACGATCACAATTCTCCAATACTAGCACTTGAAATCAAAGGATCCGCTGAATAAAACAAATGTTGAACTCTCTCCTAAGAATAAACTAACATTAACTCAAAGTGTATGCGTAGTACAAGATATCCTAAATTTTTATGCCTAAATGATAATACAAGCTTCTTTATGTATGAATAATAAATGAGTAACTTTAACACATTAAAAGTCTTACTTTAAAGCTGCTAAAAACACTTTAAGGTTACTAAGAATTAATCACACGTAATTCCTTATAAAAATGAGTTACAAATATGAAAAGACAAGTCTTATTTTGTTAGAAAAATTGCTAGAATCAATTTAAAGAAAATTCTAGAAATAATTCTTTCTACTTGGATTAATTCAAGTCCAAACCCAAACCCACAACCCATGATCCAACCCAGATTCACAATTCAAAATGGATTATAAAAGTGGTTTAAGTGTTTTTCATCAACTAATGTGGAATTACTCATTTTACATACTTTAATCAACTTCATGGGACGATTTTGAAAGACAATTTATCATTCATATCTTAATGATTTTTGACAAATTAATATTTCACGTTAATGTTTTCATTAAGAATAACGTATTGATATATAAAAATATATCAACCAATAATTAAATCACATAAAAATAATTAGACTTAAAATAGTCAAAAATCATTTTTGTCTAACAATCCCCCACACGAATGAAATTAATTGGATAAACATGCATATGTAATGTCGACAGAAGAGAGAGGGCTCAATAAGAGAACAAGTGCATCGGTATAGGTAGCTCTTGGCCTTGAACCTTCCCTAGTGAGAATCTATTGAATTTACTCAGCTAACCAGTGAACATAATGTCTTGAATTGTTTGGCCTTTGGTGTAAACCTAGATAATAGAAACCACACAATTGTATCTAGACACTGTTTGTTCTATGGTTGCGTTCATTATGTCCCTGAACATCCTAGTTGTTTTTTGAGTACTTTAGAGAATTTAGCTTTCACATTCTCATGGAATCGACCCAATTCACACTCATATAGATAATCTCCTTAAAAAATGTATTCTCTAATACTTTTCTTGATAAAATCAAGTTCTGTGAATCATCACACATATTTAATTTATTAGTGTTTCATCTTTGGAATGGGTCATGGATGTTAACTTTATGCAATAATACATGTAGCCATTTTCATAATTCAGTTGTTCATTTGAACCTACATCTTGGGATCTCCAGTTAAGTAGGTTGGGTTATTATTATGATGACTATTTTGTTACATGCTTAACCTCATTCGCCTGGATGATCAGTTAACTCTTTCCCAAATTTGACGTTTGGTTAGTAGATCCGCAACGTTATCTTTTGACTTTATGAAGTCAATTTTGATAACTTCATTTTGAGAGTATCTATCTAACGGTATTGTGTCTCCAACACACACACACACACACATATATATATATTGGGACTTACCATTATATAACTTTGTGCCATATTAATAATTCATTATCTATCTCGACAAAGATAAATTGTTGGCACACCATTATTTTTTATTTAAAAATAAATAAATAAATGCAAAAACTATTTAATTTTTCACAAGTTTTAATGTGGATCTCCAAATTCATGTTTGCTTAAAGAATCTCAATAACGTCGTATCTTTTCCATCAACTATAAGAAAACAATGATATAACTTCATTTAGTATTTTTGTATAAAATACTAGTCAAAATCCTTGATCTTGAATTTATTTGACAACACATTGTCAAATCATATTTGAATTTATTTGAAAATATCACAATGTCAAATTACATATGTCATCACATTTATACTTGTTGTAATTCAACAAGTCAACTAACTTTGTTCATTTTCATAAAACCACAAATACTATACTTTTCTTACTTTATCATGACTCAATTACTCTCGTGACACTCTGTCTTGGATACCGCTAAATGTAGTATTATTTATTCATTTCAAGAAATAAACTCTCTTAGTTTTAGGTAGAAATATATATCTTCAAGAATGATGTGCTCCATGATTTAATAATTGTGGCCATTTACACATTTCTCAATTTTAATTTCATCGTTTAAAAAAGAAATCACCAATTTATCAAGATACCCCCACATTTTAAGTATTTGTAGATTGATCTCATACCTTTCTAACATTTATATAAGATGTTTTGAATAACCTCTTATGGAATACATACGCCGCCACAAGTTCTAGAATTATCAATAGAAATATTAAAATATTTTTCCTTTAATTTTGCACAAATCAATTTAGAGATTTCACACTTGTTTCAAAAAGAAGTTTTCGCCAATTTGACATCACATACAAGTCTTACATATATGACTTGAAATTATTTTTGTGTGCCTTTTTTTAAAATTAATAGTTTTTTTTTTTCTCTTCTATTAGTCTAAGTAAATTAAAAATTTAGCAATGCCAGTCATCCAAATGCTCAATAATAAAATAAAACAAAACAAATTAAAATGTTTTATTATTATTATTAATATTTTTTATTAATATTGTCACATCACATAATGCATTAAAAATTTGTTCTATGAGATATTTCTCATATGTATAACGTCTATTAAGCTGAAAGATGCATCTCATCAATCTTATCAGAAAGGTTATCCACATTCGTCATATTAGCTTGATAGATTGGCTTATGAGATTTTCTTGTCATAACCTTTTTGTGACATTCTTGAACATGATGTCCTAATTTGCCACAAATGTAGCAATTACCTTTAAACTTTATATTCAAATCCCCTTTAAAGCTGTGACTTGGGCCTAAATCATAATATTTTCGTTTTTTGTCAAACCTTTGAGAATCAACCACATTAACAAGCCACTATATAAATCAAAAAAATTACTCCACTTAGTACCATATGGTTTTAAATTGGAACTTCCTAACAGGCTTTAGATTTCATAGTTCGGAAATCCACTCGCTTTTCAGCAACACGATGTTTCTCCTCTATTCTCAATTTTAAAATAAGATATTCAAGACTCATCTCCTTACATTTCTGTTTGAGATAATTCTTGAAGTCACTCCAAGAAGAGGGTAATTTTTCAATCATAGTTGCTACTTGGAGTGACTCACTCAAGGTCATTCCCTTTGCACGAATTTCATGCAAAATCACTTGAAGTTTCTCAGTCTGACTGATTGTATTATTCAATCCATTCAAAATATAATTTTTGTACAGGAAATCAACATGTTTCCAAGCTTCTACCGCAACTGTGGTTTATGTATCGGCATCCCCAGTCTGCATAGATGGAGCATCCTCTCATAGGACTCTAGCAAAATTTAATGTTGTTAAATAAAACAATATTTTTTGTTGCCGTCTCTTAAAATAAGTTTCGTCAAACTTCTCAGGTTTCTCCCCATGAGATACATGGGTAGTCATAGTTGCTGTATTTAGCGCTTCAACCACCGATACATTTGATGTATTCGCATCAGTCGATATATCTCAATAGTCAGTCCTTGAAATAAAATAAAAGATTTTAATATTTTGAATTATCAAAATATAATCAAGTAAATAATATGTCAAACACATAAAACATAAAAATATATTATTCAAATTCATATATTTAATAAATAATAATAATTTATTCATCGCATAAGCATAAATAAGTCATTGTAAAATTTCTAATATGAACTATTTACCATGACAATATGAAAAACACATATATGAAGGGGAAAAAAAAAAGGTTACCACAACATATACCATCTTGACATGTATCAATTAGTAATAACACCAATGTCAAAATTGGTTTATGATTGTTGGAAATTATGGTGAAAATACTAATTTTAATTAATATAATTAAATATTATTTTCATTAAAGATTTCTAATATGTTACAAATATATACACAATGAAATAGTACTCATAAACAATAAAAAAATTCAACTCTTAGTGAAATTTGTTATTGAATGTAATTTACATCAAATATTACAAAATATAAAATAGTTCACAACAAATATTTAAAAATTCAATACATGCACCAATAAATATTCCAGATTATAAAATATATGAAAGCAGTAAATAAATAAAATTATACTTATAGTCTTTCTCCGATGACAAATCCATAAATTTATATCGATCGAGGCTATCGTTTAACGATATTTCCTTAGAGTAAATTTTGCCTCCGCTTAGGTGCTTACGGTTACTCAGGTGTTTGCTTCCTAGGATACGACGATCACAATTCTCTAATTCTAGTACTAGAAATCAAAGGATCCAACGAACAAAACAAGTGTTGAATTCTATCTCAAGAATGAACTAATTTAGAGTCAAAGTTAACTGTAGTGTAAAATGTTCTAAGTTTTCATGTCTAAATGATAATGCAAACTTCTCTATTTATAGAGTAACAAATGAGTAACTCTAACACACCAAAAGTCTCACTTTAAAACCACTAATAATTAATCATATGTAACTCATCATTAAAAATGAGTTATAAATATGAAAAGATAAGTCCTGTTTGATTAGAAAAATTGCTAGAATCAATTTAAATAAAATTCTATAAAGAATTCTCTCTACTTGGATCAACCCAAGTCCAAACCCTAACCCACAACCCATGACCTGACTTGGATCTACAATCCAAAATGGATTATAAAAGTGATTTAAGTATTTTTTATCAACCAATGTGAAATTACTCGTTTTACATACTTCAATTAATTTCATGGGATTACTTTAAAGGATAATTTCTCATTCACATCTTAATGATTTTTGACAAATTAATATTTCACGTTAATCTTCTCATTAAGAATAATAGATTAATATATAAAAATATGAGTAATTAATTATTTAGTCCTCTAGAGATGTATAAATTAGAAAATAGCCTTTTGATTCAAATAATTAAGTTTATGATTGATATGTGTGATCTACCTACATATTTTCAATCTGGTTTTGTTAGTTTTAGAGTATTTTTATAGTTTATTTTATTACATTTTAATTAGTTTTTATTCTTTTTATATAAACATGTGCGTGAGGTGAAAATGTATAAAATTGGAGCGTAAACGATCAATTCGAACAAAAAACGGTCGAAGAACGGTGAAAAAACAAGCACGAGGGCAATATTCAGAACAACAGCCCATAGTCGCGGCGTCCAGACCTCCGCTACGGTGGTGAAAATGCAGAGTGGGCTTATCTTGTTAGACATCTACTACCGTAGCGGTGAAACTGTAGGATGGTCCTGAATCCACCTCTTTCTTCACCGCCTAGGCGAACATTAAACCGACATACTCCACCACCGCGGTGATGAATCCCACCGTCGCGGCGGTGGCCTCTGCACATATTTAAGATATTTTTTGGAATATTTTGCCTATTTTAACCCTTCATCTTCTCATCTCTTTTGGGAGAATCACCCCCTAGGGCCCGTAGACTATATTTTAGGGTGAGTTTGAGAAATTTTTGAGGGAGAGCTCTCAACCCGAGGTAGAAGATGAAGGAGGAAGCAAGCAGTGAACGGTTTTAGCGCCAAATATTCGGATATCAGCTAAGTCGTTCGTCTTTTTTTTCCCGATAGTTGTTGAGCATGTTTAAGCCATTTTACATTGTATACATGGTTATGGCTATTGACTAAACATAGGTTGTTTAGAGATTATTAATAAATTTATGAATACATTGTTTAGTTGAGTTTGTATTTCGTTTGCAGTTGTTCTTCGATGTTTGATTGTGTTTATCGTTCTTGTTTGTTGATTATGCTTAGATTTATATATCGAGAATTCGAGGTTTGACAAACCCCGGATTCGGACCAGGGTAAACGAATGTCACGATCCAATAATCCGGGAGAGAGTTGGATTATGTACAATCGATGACGTTGAGATAAGACTCACATGACCTAGGGTCGTTAAGCTATTGAGGGGGACTTATTTGTTGACTCAAAGTCGCGTATTCCCTCGTCTTACACTTGGGAGAGGTGGTGGGAGAGTTTACGAACTGAGATCGTCGATAGGGTAAACACAACGCGACGATCCAATAACCCAGGAAAGAGTTGGATTGTGCGCAATCAATAACGTTGGGGCGAGACTCATACGACCTAGGGTCATTAAGACGTTGATGGGGACTTCTTCATTGACGCGAAGTTGCGTATTCCCTCGTCTTACACTCGGGAGAGGTGGAAGGGGAGTTTACGAACTGAGATTGTTGGATAAGTCGAACACCGTTAATATAAACTAAAATGAGATTAAACACGTATTCTGGTAGCGCGTAAATACGCCGCTACTTTCACTCGTAAGTATACGAGGTCTAAATTTTAGTATAGTGTGATCGTTAAGATCGGGTTATCGTATCCACAGGGATTGGTATCGTTACTATTGAATACCGCGTTTGTCATGACCTAACTTTATCTAGGCGAAAACAAATGTATTTAATTAATTAAACTAATACTAATATAACCTAAATTAACTACACTAATATTCTAATATGTTTTAGGGTCCAAGAATTGCCTAGGATTAACATGTTTACAAATACGTGTTCGATTTCGATTTACTCACGTTTACGGTGTTCTACTTATTTGACAATCTCGGTACGTAAACTCCACCGCCACCTCTCCCGAATGTAAGACGGGGGAATACATGATTTTGACTCAACGAAGAAGTCCCCCTCAACGTCTTAATGACCCTAGGTCACGTGAGTCTTGCCCAGCGTCATTGATTGCACACAATCCAACTCCTTCCCGGGTTATTGGATCGTCGTGTTGTATTTATCCTATCGACAATTTTTGTTCTGAAACTCCCTCGCCACCTCTCCCGAGTGTAAGACGAGGGATATAATGCAACTTCGAGCCAACGAAGAAGTCCCCCTCAACGTATTAACGACCTTAGGTCGCGTGAGTCTTGCCCCAACCTCATCGATTGTCCATAATTCAAACCCTGACCAGGTTATAGAATCGTGGCGTTTGTTTATCCTAATCCAAATCTGGGGTTTTTCAAAAACCCGTATTCTCCATTTACTATTCTAAGCATAATAAACAAACAATACGATAAACACAATCAAACTACGAAGAACAAACATAAACGCAACACCGAAATCATCCAAACAAACATATTTATAAATATACCGTTAATCCCTACTACAATCCATATTTAACTCGTGGCCATAGCCGCATAAACATATAAATTGAGCTAAACATACTCACATGATCCTAAGATAAAGAAATAAGGAAAAACAATCGAAGAACTTAGCCTCGTCCGAAGATAAACCGCTAAGAACGCTCAACGATCGATTCGCCGTCTTCTCCACTTTGAGATGTGAGCTCTACCTCTAAAACTCCTAAATATACCCTTAGATATAGCCTAAGGGGCTAAAAAAATGCAAGAGAGACCGGAGAAGGGGGAGGAGATGGGGTATTTATAACCAAAATATCCTAAAAATATCTAAAAATATCTCATGACTGTGCAGGGGATTTTCGCCTAGGCGGTGAATTCTTCGCCTAGGCGGAGTTAGGTCTGTTCGGCTGATCGCCTAGGCAGTGAAGTAGGCGGTGGACATGGAAGAACATTCTATTGGATTTTCGCCTAGGCGGTGGATTTCTCCGCCTAGGCGAAGAATCTTTACCTAGGTGGTGGTCTGTTAGTAATATTTTCTTTTTTCTCAGCTTCTTCACCGCATAGGCGGTGGGCCTGTTTCATATTTTTAGCTTCCGAGCTTGTTTATCCACCGTAACTTCGACTCGCTTTGGTTCGATCTCATCGTTGTCGCTCCAGTTTCCTATCTTTATGCCCCACACACTTGATTTATACAAAAAATATGAAAACTAATTAAAACATATAAAAATAACTACAAACGTACTCGAAAACTAACAAATTCGGATTGAAAATACGTAGGTAATTTACACCTATCATATTCGTAAAAGAAACTAATCCCTAGACAATCTATTCTCTCAAAATTATCTCAATGTAGTATTAGTATAGTTAAATTAGTATTTTAGTACTAGTATTTAATTAAATTACATTTTTAGCGCCTAGATAAAATTAGGTTATGACAAATATGGTATTCGATAGTAGCGACAGCCAATCCCTGTGGATACGATACCTGATCTTTAAAGATCCATCATACTAAAACTTTGACCGTGTACACTTGCGAGTAGTCAATACGCTAGCGTGTAACAAACGCTCGTCGTACAACCATCCCCACAAAAATTATAGAAAAAAGTCCTCGATAAATGTTCTCCCAATTTATTTTTATTTATGAACCGTGCCATTGGAACTTCTGGGTGAATGTTCACTCTATATTCAGAAAAATTATTAGTTCACTCAAATATTTTCATTCAAACAATAGTTCACACTTTTTGTGTGAATGTTCACTCAATATTTTGGTTTACTCAAAAATCACTCGACAATAGTTTACATATTATGTGAATGTTCACTCAATATTGAGAGAAATGATTAAAACACATCGTGAATAAGCGAAAACTTCACACAAATCAACAAAAATATCACATAAAACATTGATTGGTTTGCAAATTCACAACACAATCTAAACATTCACGTGAAATTAAAAAAAGAAAAAAAGAACTCAAATTCACTCAAACAATGGTTCAACTTTTTGTATGAATATCCACTCAATATTTAGAACAATATTTCAATTTACTAAAATTTCACTCGATAATAGTTCACACGTTTTATATGAACGTTCACTCAATATTTGAAAAATGATCAAAACACATCGTGAATAAACAAACACTCTACACAAATCAACAAAAAAAAAATCACATGAACATTCATATAAAAAAAAAACTCAAATTCACAAATCTAAAAAAACAATCACATGAACAATTACGCGAGAATATGGTAGAAAATAGCCATTTGAGGAGAAATCCAACCAAAAATCACTGGAAAAAAATATTGAAAATCTCAAAGATCAATACATGTTTTGTGGTGGATTTGAGAAGAAGTTCTAAATAAAAAAGGAAAATAGAACCAGATCAAGCAAATATTACAACCCAAGAAGTTTTGGGTATGTTTTGTTTAAAGAAAATTAGAAAGAGACTGGTTAATTAGGAACAATCAGACCCAAATCCGGTTGAAGATGGTAGGGGTGAAGGGTCTAGATTTGCGAGTTGTTGGTGTGGGTATGTAGGAAAGACCGGGAGGCGGTGAAGTCCGAGCATCAAAAGGTAGGCCTGAATGTGAATGACCTAGGGTTCTATTTTGGGGAAACAACGCGTCTGTGTGTGAGAGAGAGAGAGGGAGAGATAGGGCAGCCTGAGTGATGCATCTTGATTACCTAAGAGAAGAGGAAATCGCGAAAGGGGAGAGCGAGAGAGACGAAGTAGTGGCGAGGCGGGTGGATCTACGATGACGGTGACGTTGGCGACGGAAGAGCCCACGATGTCTGGTGGTTGTGGCGGTGGCTGCTGCGGCCTGCAATGAAGCAAAAGGTAGGGCGAGAGAGATAGAAGAAGCTGAGAGTGAGAGAGAAGGAGGCGAGAGATAAATAATCTTAACCTACTTTGGAGCTTGTGGTGGCTCATCCATACCGCCACCACCCATGGAACGATGTAAGACATAGAGGGAATAAAGAGATAGAGGGGGTTAGAGAAAGTGGCAGGTGGTTGGTGGGGGTGGGAGTGGGATTAAGATTAGGGTTTGTAAATAGTTGTTCTAATTTATAGAAAGGTATAAATGTTTCTTTGTTAAATCAGCCAACAGTCAAAGGACTAAATAATGACAATATTTCACAGAAAGACTACATTATGACATGACTATTTAAAAAGATTTTTTTATTAAAGTAACTCTTAAATAAGGGTTAAACAATAAAAACCTCTAAAAATATATCGACCAATAATTAAATCATATAAAAATAATTAGACTTAAAATATTCAAGAATCATTTTTGTCTAATAGTAAACATAAAAATAAAATACAAATAGAAGAAAATAAAAATAATAAATAATAAACAATAAGGCGTTTTCAATTAATAATAAAAAAGGGATAAAAGATGTAATTTTGGATTATTTTTTCTGAGGAAATAAATTATTTTTTTTTAAATATTTTTTTTAAAAAATAAAAATAAAAATTAATTCAGATAAAATTTAGGGCAAAAAAGTCATTTTATTTTAAATTTTCCTAGCATAGGATTCCTGTGGTAATTTATAAGGGAGTGGGAGTGGAACTTTAAAAAATATTAAAGGATGTATATGGTGTTAATCCATTAGTTGATGGGTCAACTTATTCCCTTGAAAAATTCTATTTTAATACGAATCAAATAACAAGGGGATAAAGACTTTTTTGATCCTTGAGAAATGTCTTGGATGTCTAATTGGCCCCCAAGAAATACAATTCGACAATTTGTCCCTTGACATTTCAAAATAGTATTCAATTGGCTCTTGGGTCGGGTTCCGTTAGTAAAATTTGGGAAAATTGGATGGAAAAAGTCACGTGACAAGCACATGAATTTTGGCCAAGAGTACAAGCGTCATTTCATTCTTACTAATAGAATGAGATCTATTTACATATTTTGTTAAACTTAAGGGGTTAAAAATATTTTTTTTCTTTAATTTTTTTTTAGGTCGTCTTCTTCCACCGCTGCCTTCTACTGAGCTCCGATCCTTCGGTCACCTGCGTCGTCTTCGTCTTCTTTGCCATCAACGTAAGTTAGAGGATTTCAGGGGCTAGTGCGATGGTTCAGGCAGGAGACAATGGATCTCGTGCTTGGCGTTCATCGATGGTGTGTTGAACTCGAGAAGCTCGATCATCGTCGAAGCTAATCCGTCACGATGTCGTTGAGCCTCTTTTAGTGGAGGTCGATCAGATCTACCATCTCGCTTGCCCCCACCTCTCCCCTTCACTGCAAGCACAACCCTGTGAAGACGATTATATCTTTTGAATCGATTTCAAATTCAAATTTCTTTATGAATTTGCTTCGATTTCTCTCTGATATTCACCATTTTTGAATGTTTTATTAGAATTTGTTTATTTTCCTGTTTGATTTTTGGATTCCTTGATTCTAATTCTTGATTGATTGCACAAGACGGACGTGGTGGGTACTCTGAACATGCTAGGGCTGGTGAGGTGTACGGTGATCTTCTGCAACATCCACAAGTCAAGACCTACTGGGGCAACGTCAATCTAATCGGTCTGTATATATATATATATAGCACACTAGTTGGAGGATAATCTGGTGGAGTTTGACCCATTCACTGTCTTGGTTTGGTACATCGACATCGTGGTTGTCGCCGGCGAAAGCGAATTCGCAAGACTTCCAGCTTCTTCCTCGCAAACCCTAACCATCGGAGAATTTGAGCTGATTGCGATTCAGTTGGAAATTGAATTGAATTGAATTCAGAATTTAGGATTCTTCAAATGAACCTAAGAAGATCCTCTGATTTTCAATTCGAATTTAAGGTTTTCGACGGAAATCGAGAGCTTCGATTTGTGATTTGGGTTGAGGAAGAAGATGACGGGAGGGCTTGAACATGGATTTTTTTGGGGTTTTTTTGAGAAGAACGGTGGAGATGTGTGGTGCGAGCGAAGAGTATTCCTCCATCAACGTTCCCTATCATGTACGATTTCTCCTTCGATTTTTTATATTTTATGTTAGGGTTTCTGATTTCATTTCCTAATTAGTTTCATTTCAATAGTATTGTTCGTTTTGGTGGTAGTGTTCGTTGACGTTGATGTTCGTTTTGGTGATAGTGTTCGTTTTGATATTGATGTTGTGTTTTAATATGGGAGCGAAAAGAAAAATACGATTATGATCTACACCCTTATTTTTAACACAAAATTCTTAGAATATAATGTAATTACTCCTATTTCCTCTTTCATAGAGGTTTGTATTTGATTTGGTTGGATATGTCATTCCTTTTGTATTCCTTGAGGTTTTTAATTCCCTTTTTATATTTCCGAAAAAAAATGTTGTTTTGTTCCCATAAATTTGTTGTTCCCATAATTAAAAAAAAAATATCTGTTGTTCTCATAATTTGTTATTCTATTGAGAAAGAAAGACCAAATTAAAAAAAAAATGATTATGTTCTTTCAATTGAGAAAGAAAGAATAAAAAAAATATTTTGACCCCTTAAATTTATATGACTTTTCAAAATTAACTCCATTGTACGCGTAAAGACTAAAATACCCTTAATGAAACGTTGACCGTTAGTTGACTTAACGAAATTTGCCTTAGAGGCAAATTGGACACTATTTTGAAATGTCAAGGGCTAAATTGTCGAATTGCATTTCTTATGAGCCAATTGGACACCCAAGACATTTATCAGGGACAAAAAATGTCTTTATCCCAATAACAAGCCACAACCTATTACTATCTTGTTACCTAAATAATTACCACAACTTTATTTAAATGCAACTCATGAATTTTGGTTCATGAATTTAAATTTTTATGATTATAAATTTATTATATTAATTTTTTTTTCCGTCATATTTTTGTTTTCCTTTTGGCTAGTGGTACCCATATTTCTTCCTGCTAATTCTTTGTTTAAACTTTGATGACTGGTTGAATATATTTTTAAGTAAATTCGTATTATATAAATAATATTCTACAAATTCAACAAGTGAAATGGATTTTTTGTTGTTAATTTTTTTTTTAATTAAAGTTTTATGACTGTCCTCTACCAAAATGTAGTATGGAATTATCTCCAAAGATCTCGTTCGAAGCAAGCATATGCCAAACGTGAATACCTCCTGAAGCCATGTGTAGAACACCTGACAGAGAAACCCAATCTTGAGTAAAATACATGTTGCTTTTAAGACCTATAGTCAATTAATCAATCATGTATTATTACATTTAGTGATTTTTGTCTGTAAAATTACAATCAATATTAATAAAAGGTATTTTTGATATCATTATTAAATTATATCAATATTGTTGTAGATCATGAATATAAAGTTAAAAATATCTTAATTATTTAATGAGATTAAAATACAGAGATTGTAGATATTTTGGTAACTTGTATCGTAAAAGTTTCTAACTGGGATTGGATTGTTAAAATGGGTATTTAACAATCTAGATTACCTTGTGGGATGTTTTTTCTTATAAGAATAATGAGTCTCAACAATTAGTATAAGATACTAGAACAACCAAAACATGACTTACTAGAGTAATATTGGCCTTGAAAGTGATCATCCTAGATATCTCACATAGTAGCTTTGACCAATGTTAAAATGTGATATATGAATTATGATTTGATTTGTGATTTTCAAACTGAAGGTATTGTGTATCACATGTGTGCTTCTTATACTTTGATAATACTTAGTGTGTTCCTATATATATAAATCTATCTATAGAAATAATATATAGACATTAAATTTAGTAATAATACTAAAACATTAAATTCACAGAAACTAAATTAAAAAATAATATAAAAGAGATAATATAATATAGAGAAATTATGGACATTAAATTTAAAAAAATTAAAGAAATAATATAAAAGAAGAGATCTAATATACGAGAATTATGGATATTAAATTTACAAAAATTATAAAATTAAATGAATGAATATTAAATTTAATAATAATACTTAAATAATATGAAGAAAAATATATAATATATGAAAGTTATGGACATTAAGTTTACATAAATTATAGAAATAATATACACACATTAAATTTAGTAATATTATCAAAACATTAAATTTACGAAAATTAAATTAAAGAAATAATATAAAGAAGAAAATATAATATACTGAAATTATGGCCATTAAATTTACGAAAATTATAGAAATAAGGAGATCTTTGTGAGAGGTTCCACTCCTTCAAAACAACACTTTTTAAGGACCATCCAAAAGTTTAAAAAATCACTTGGATGATCCTCTACAAAGTGATGCTTTTAAGGGATGGAATTTTTGAAGGAATTTCCATATATGGATATTTTACTTAGTAATAATACCGAAATATTAAACTTAATAGTAAATAGAAATTAAATTATAAAAATAATATAAACTAGAAAATATAATATACAAAAATTATGAACATTAAATTTACATAAATTATAGAAATAATATTGAAATATTTAACTTAGCAATAATACTCACACATTAAATTTATAGAAATCAAATTCAAGAAATAATATAAAAGATAAAATATAATATACAAAATCTATGGACATTAAATTTGTAAAAATTATAGAAATAAATATATGAATATTAAATTTATTAATAATACTAAAATATTAAATTTATAAAAATAAATTAAAAATAACATTAAATTAGGTTCAATATTTTTTGTACACCCTTTCTTTCAGGAACGGGTCATACTCTAGTTTGTATTATATAAATAATATTTTGGCAAGTTAAATAGATATTTACTTTTAAGTATTTTTTTAGTGTATCTACGAGTGTTTTCCTACCCACATAAAGTGAAAGACTATCTCATTCAGGGTGCATAATTGTCCTTTCCAATAAATATTTTTTCGTAGACTCGAATCTCTAACCTTGTAGAGGTTACTTGCTTGAGTTAGATGTTGTTGATATTTACTTTTTAAGTATTTAATCAGTGAAATAATAGTAAGTGTCTTAATTTTTTTGCAAAGTATTATTGCTCAGATATCATGAATCCTTTGACAATGATATATTTAATTGGACAACGTAGTAAGATTAAATTCCTTGGCAACATGGTATATATGCCTATAATTAATTATTTAAGTGCAAGTTGACATCCAAAAGGAATATCCACGGAGATATTCCATGTTTAATATCACTTAGATCTCTGCCGTTCGATAACCTATGGTGAAAAATGCATTCACCTTCCTCCAAATTGGATCATTATTAATGGAGTTTATACCATTCCCCACTTTTCTCATTTTGTCCAAAACCACATATCTCCTATGTTATTTGACATATATCAGTCAACCTCTTAACTACATTTTTTTGTAAAATGACATAAGTGGCTTTTGTTTTTAATTCAATTTATATTTTAAAAAAATTCATTAAAATTGTTATTATAAAAAATATACTTTTGACCCCTATTTATTAAATAATTTCATTATTCCACCTCCAGCCCACCCTCCTCTCCCACCGCCACCGCACCCCACTCCATTCACCGCAGCTGGAATCCACCGCCGCCGCCGGAATCCTCACCCTTTTCTTTAACAAGATAATTATAATAATAATCACAGATTGAGCAAGTCAAAACAAAGTCCTCTGCTTTCCGTTCATTATCATCCCCTGTTTTCTTCTTCTCTTCGTTACCGTTACTTGTTGATTCTATCTTCGGTTTCTCAATCTTTGTCATTTAGAAAGAAAAAAAAAAAAGGATCGTCAAGTCCTATTAATTATTAATTCAGGTTGTTTGATTGCGAAGCGGCTGATCATGTCCTTGCCGTGACGGCCAAAGGAAGAACCAGGTGGAGTCGTGCAATCCTCACAAACCGGCTGAAGCTAAAATTCATGAAGAACAAGAGATAGCGGGCGACCGTGTCCGGCAACAACCGATTGTCGAAGAAACCAAGAGTAAGCATCCTCCGATTGAAGAAAACCAAAGAACTTACCAGCCTCCAAAGAAAAGCTCGCGTCCTCGGCCGATTAGTTCCCGGTTGCCGGAAGTAAGCATCTTCTATTTCCCTCTTTAACCTTCATCGGCTTCCCCTTTTCCTTCAGATAACGCTTCCCCGGAGCAGAGAGAGCATGAGGCTGTTTGGTTCCACTGGTTGGAAGAGGGAAAAAAGAAGGCTCGAGGCCGCTCCAAATCCGTCGCAGCGGCGACGGATATGGTAAGAGAGAGAGAGAGGGTTTTCTTTGGCGAGAAATGAGGAGGAAGAGGAGGAGGATGAGGAAAAGGAAGAAGGTGAATGTCTTTCCAGCGAAGAAGGGGTAGGGTGGGAAAATAGAGGACTGAAGATGAGGACTGAAGAATACAGGAGGCGGCAACTGGGGTGAGATAGGGATGTTATTGTAAGGGGTTATTTATGTATTTTAATTATTTTCAAATAATTAATGGTAAAATCCTCATAACAATAGAAAATTTATTAATTTTTTATCTATAATGGAAGTTGGTGGTATTGAACTAAAATGATAAGAGAATTGATTGGTATATGTCAAATGACAGTGAATGTTTGTAGTTTTGGATAAAATGAGAAGGGAGGTAAGTAGTATAAATCCTTATTAATGAATATCTTATAATCGAAACACTATTGCCCTCGGTTTTGTTTTGAGATTTTTTTTTTTAATATATATTATTCTAATATGAAATCTGTTTTTAAAATATGACACCTTAAAGTATTTCAATAGTGGCAATGAATAAGGACAAATTGTTGACATCGTTTAAAACAAACGAAAAAAGATGACATGTGTGACACATGACCCTCTTGGTAAGGGTATTTTTGTCCATAAAACCATTTTGTTTCTTCTTCCTCCTTTTGCCGTTTTATTTCCCTTTAAAAGCCATACCCACAATGCTTTATGGTGAAAACGCTTTTTTCCTTTCATCTTTCCTTCCTTTTTTGTGTTCATCTCCATCCAAATCCCCAGCTGCTTCTTTGTCTAGTCTCTCCGCCACCAACTACTAGCGCTGCCAATACAAGCCCACCATCTGCTCCAACAAAACTAGATGCTTCTTTTTTTTTTTCTTTTTTTTTTTTTTTTTATGCTTAATGCTTGCTTTTCATTTTTTGTATTGTGCTACATGTTGATATCTAACTTGAATATGGTAGAGCTTCCTTAAGGTTATCCCTCAGGTTTGGACCATTACTGGTCACGCTGGCATGTGCTTCCTTTGTCGAATAATGTGTTGTTTCTTGAGTTTATTAAGCTGACCTTCCATTTTGAGCTCTCAGTTTTGAGCTGTGCTGACCTGATTTTTAAGCTTATTTGCCGGGTCACTATTGAGTTGTGCTGGCCTGTTTTTAAGGTTATCTGCCCTCTTATCTCCTTTTTTTTAAATAAGGTCATTATTACTGAGCTGTATTAGCCTCTTTTTTTAAGCCTACCTGCCCTCCTTTCTCCCCATTAATTAAGTAGGGTCAATATTATTGAGCTGCGCTTTCATGGTCATATTTTATCCCCTAGTTTAAAATTTATAATTGAACCAAGTTTTGAGGTACCTGGATTGAGCTTAAATTTGAGGTTCTTGGGTTCGTTGTTAAAACATAACACAAGAATGTCCTTGGAGAACCTTTGGCATTTATCATATTTTTGCACAAACTCCTTGGAATCCTTCCTCATCCTGGCCAGTAGTACCTAATAGATGAGGCCTTCTGTGCCAAAGTTCTTCCTCCCTGGTAATTTCCGTAAATCCTTTCTTGTATCTCTTGAATTACAAAGTAAGACTCTCTTATTCCCAAACAAAGCACCAGCAGTTGAGAGAATGACCTCCTATGTAATTTCCCTTCAACAATAAGTACCTCGCGACTTTTTACATGACCTTCCTTGCTGACCCTCTATCTTCTGGTAGAGTCCATTATTTTAGAAAATTGATGAGAGGTTTTCTCTAATTATCATATTTGTAACGACCCGATTTTCTAGGGTCGCCACGCGATTTCTCCTCTTGGAGAATTAACACTAAAATCGATTGACTAAAATTTTATTCTATAAAATCCGATAAATTTTAAAATGCGTCGGCGACAAGTAATTAATAATTTATTTTATAAAAATATTTTAATTTACAATCCGACAGCGACCTATAACTGCCGGTTTTCTAAGATCGTCACTTGGTTTCTCCGCTAGAAGAATTTAATTCTAAATCGAATAACCAATAATTTGTTTTGTGTACACCATAGAAAATTTCACAAACTACGATGACAGTTTTATTTATCGACGACGATAATTTTACTAAATAATCAATATTTTAATTAATAAAAAAATCTGATAAATTTTACACACGACGACGATAATTAGAATTATCAAATTTATGATTTAACAATTTATCGAATCGAATTTACAACGGTGAATAATAAATATAACTATTACAATTTTAAATAGAAATTCAACTAAAATTCCCGTCGCTGTTTTCCTCTCATCGGCCCTGCAATTAAAATTGTGGGGTTGTGAGCCAACACTCAGTAGAACTCTAACTCCTCTAATACGTACATTTAATTTATATAACAAATAAAACATCTTGGCATAATTCTCACATAATTTTCACATAATCATAATTATTTCATGAAATTTAACAGTTAAAATTCAACAATAATAATAGTATGAATCACACAATAGAAAAATTAAATACATATATTAAAAGAGTTTAAAATTCTATCTGAAATCCGAAACCGAAATACTAACCGGAGCCAACGTTATATAAACTTCTGTTTTTCTTTTTATTCTCTAAAAATAAACAATTCCAAAAATATATCCTCTAACCCTTACTTTTTGATCCCTGAATATCTCTTGTTCATCCCTTCACTGTTTCGGCAAAATGAGTCTTATTTTCATTATTATTATTATTATCATTATTATTACATGACACCTATACATACACGCGACACACATAAAACATGCATATATATGAATGGTGGAGATGATTTCCTTATAATTTATTTATTTACACAATATTTCTCTTAAAATAAAAAAAAAATTAATTATATCTTAAAATTCTTAAAAGTATATTTTAAATAACATATTAGTCCCAAAATTTCTAAAATCAATTTTAAATAGCATTTAACTTCAAAAAATTATCAAATATTATTTATACCATAAATTCGCAATTGTCCCAAAAATATTATATAAAGTAATATTTTTAAAAATATAAATTTTCGGGATATTACAATATTCCTCAATTTGCCCTACTTCTGCATATATGTTAGTTGATGCTGCCATGCATGGAAATTCTAGAAAACTTATCAAGTTAGAATTGGATCAAGCTCTTCTTGATGATGCAAAAACTGCCAACACATCAGTTCTCATATTTTCTTCTCTTGGTATCGTTTGAAAAGAACATTCCTTGAACAAGGCAATCAACTTCTTCACTTCCTCTAGGTAGAGCTACAATCATTCCTCATTAACAACAAAGGCTTCTAATATCTGGTTTACCACTAATTGAGAATTAGATCTTACGCTGACTCTCTTTGCTCCCAATGACCAAACGAGGTTCACACCAATAATCGTGGCCTCATATTCAATTTTATTATTTAAGGTTTAAATCTGAATTGAACTGTTTGCTCCAATTAATCTCTTTTAGGACTAAGAACCACGATTCTAGCTCCACATCCCCTTGAATTTGCATCTCCATCGATTCAAATGCTCCACAGAGTCAGACCTGACTTTGATGGACCTGGGCTTTCATCTTCTTCTTTTGGTGTTAGCTCCACCAAGAAATCAGCTAAGCTTGGCCCTTGATAGCAGTTCTTGGAACGAATTGGATATCGAGTTCGCCAATTTCCATCGCCCACTTTATTAATTTTCCCAAAACACCAAGTCGGTGCATCACTGCTCTCAAAGGATATAAGGTCATTTGTTGATAGGATGAACTTGAAAATAGTACTTGAGTTTTCTGACAACAGTGATCAATGCTAAGGCGAGTTTCTCCAAGTCTGTATAACTGGACTCCATTGGAAGTAAGGATTTGCTAACGTAATAAACAGTTTGTTGAACTTTGCTTTCTCCTTGATTAGTGTTGCATTGACAACCCACTTAGAGTCTAATAGGTACAAATACAACTCTTCTCCTTGCTCCACTCGTGACAACAACTCAATCTGACCCCAAGTATTCTTTTAATGATTGGAAGGCCTGCTTATATTCATCAGTCCACCCAAAGTTTCTATTACCTCTCAAAAGTTTAAAGTAATTATGGCACTTATCTGTAAAATTTGAGATGAATCGATGCAATGCAACTAGCCTCCAAGTTAGCATCTGCACTTCCTTGATGCTTGTTGGGGACATCGACTTTGTAATAGCATCTACTTGCTCTGGGTTAGCTTTAATTCCAAACTGGTCCACTATGTGTAGCCCAGAATTTTTTTAGAAAATATCCCAAAGTACACTTTTTTGGGTTGAGCTTCATTTTGTACTTTCGTAGCACCTCCATCGCCTTCCTTAGATGCTCTACATGGTTGATCGTGTTCTTGTTCTTTACTAGCATATCATTAATGTACACTTCTATTTTATCTCCAATATGATCTTGGAACATTCAATTTGCTAATCGTTGGTATGTTTATCTCCAATATGATTTTGGAACATTCAATTTGCTAATCGTTGGTATGTTTCTTCAACATTCCCTTGACCAAAAGACATTACTTTGTAGCAATAAGTCCTTCTGTGAATGATGAAAACCGTTTTGTCTTAATCTAATGGGTCCATCCTGATCTAATTGTAACAATAGTAAGCATCCATAAACCTCATGACCTCATGCCCAGAAGCAAAGTTTACTAGTTGATCTACTTGGGGCATCGGGTGGTAGTCCTTCAGACATGTCTTATTTAGGTCAGTAAAATCTATGCACATTTTCCACTTCTCGTTTTTCCCCCTATTAGAACTGGATTTGCTAGCAACTTAGAGTATGTGATCTCCTTAATATGTGACGCGCCCCGATTTTCCAAAACGGAAAAAATAATAAATAATTATGGAGAGGGGATTTTTAAAGTGCTTGTTTTCTCAAAAAATATACTTAGGCCAAGGAGTCGCCACCTAGTATTGGATTTAAATGGTGTGCTAGGTCACCGAATTTTTAGAAAACAATTTAAAAGGCTTAAGTAAAAAATTGACTCCAAAAAATACGGTCAAACCAAATATTCACTTAAAGGCTCGGGGGTAGTTACACTAGGGGAAGATGTTAGGCACCCCAAGACGCCCGTCCAAAAACGGCACCTTATATCTAATTAGTTTAGTCCGAATGTTTTATTTTATTTTGAAATCATTCCCTTTTTATAAAATATTTTTGGTATTTTCACAAATAAGGTGGGATAAGTTTTTGAATTTTTGGAATGACCCCCCGGGGACCATCCTTATCGAATCTATAATATTTGATAAAAAGTTATACCGGGGGAACATTCCAAAAATCCAAAAACTTGTCATACCTTATTTGTGAAAATATCAAAAATATTTTATAAGAAGGGAATAATTTCAAAATAAAATAAAACATTCAGACTAAACTAATTGGACTTAATTGGACATAAGGTACCGTTTTCGAACGGGCGTCTTGGGGTGCCTAGCATCTTCCCCGAGCGTAACCGACCCCCGAGCCTTTAAGTGAATCTTTGGTTTGACCGTGTTTTTTGGAGTCAATTTTTTACTTAAGCCTTTTAAATTGTTTTCTAAAAATTCGGTGACCTAACACACCATTTAAACTCAATACTAGGTGGCGATTCTTTATTTTTTTTAAAAATGACCTAAGTATATTTTTTGAGAAAACTGGCGCTTTAAAAATCCTTTCTCCATAATTATTTATTATTTTTTCCATTTTGAAAAATCGGGGCGCGTCAGCTGGCGACTCCATTAGGGATAATTAGAGGGTCGAGCCTAATATGTTCAAATAAGTCCAACTATTCCATGTCTGAATGTTATATTTTATTTTGTTATTTTTTCTTTCTATTTTTTGTAAATAAGTTGTGATTTTTATTTATTTTATTTTCTTTCTTCTCTCTCGGGCTCTTATATTATTATAAATCCTCCGACACAAGTCCGATCGTCTTATATCCATATTATCCCCTTCGGATTCTATGATACAAGACGGGATGTTTCATACTTGATGGATTGATGATGTCTTAGGAAGTCTTAAAAACCAAACGAATTTGAAGTTTCAAATACCGGTTAAGCTATGAAAGAATTTTCATAAATCATTATCTGTTTTGATCGGTTGTTATTGGAATTGAAAACTTTGAACTCGAATGGGTTTTAAGACTACCTAAGACCCACGTAGACTAATAAACGAGTTTGTTGTAGAACAGAACGAGACATGAAAGTTGGTACCAGAAAAGCAATTCTGGTTCCCCCCATTCGAAGTCCGGTCTTACTCGTAGCCGAGCCCAGACTCACTCCAGGATGACATCAGAAAGCAATCCTGAATCTCCCCGTGCGACCCAGATGGCTCGTATGCAGGAAACCATTGACATGCTGAGGGAAAGGATCAACGAACTTAGCCAGCCACATGAGGCACCTGTTCCCCCGTCCAGTGGAACTCCAGTGACTGAATCACCAAATGGAAACCCTCTAAGTGCCGAGATGGAGAACTCCGTGCCGAATCATAACCATGCTGGCTCGAACTTCCCGGGATTAGTCTACTATGGACCCTAGATGGGCCCTCATCTTTTTGCCTATGGAGCACCAGTATACCCCAGCCAGGGGCATATCTATCAGGTTCCACCCGAAGGTTCGGCCCCTTCCGCAGCCCAGATCTTCATCCACTCGCAGAGGGTCATTGCTCCGCCGAATGATCTGAATGCCAATTGATCGGCCTCGGCTGTTGAAACCGCAAACAGAAACGAAGATGGACCCCCTCCAGCCTGGGTTCTGAAAATGGAAGATTTGGAGAAAACCATAGAAGAACTAAAAAGGGAGAAGCCATCCAGAAAAACGGCGTACAAAGAGCTGTTAGCACCACCTCGGGTGGTGTATTCGGAAAACTTCGTAGTTTTGGAGTTCACAAAGTATGACGGTATTAGCTCCTCAGAATGACATGTTAGTATCTACAAGGAGGAGTTGGGAGTTCATGCTCGGAATGAAGACCTTTGCCTGAAGATGTTCCGATGATCGTTGAAAGGACCGACTCTCAACTGGTATATGACCCTGGACCTAGTGCAGATTAAAACATTCGAGGATCTAGTAAAAGCCTTCTGTGAGCAGAATGTGTACAATAAGGATGTCGCGCCGGATCGTAATACCATCTATCAAATACTAAAGAAGAAAGATGGGAATTTCCAGAGGTATACTACCCGCTGGAGGGAAGAAGCTGCCAAAGTTGTCCCTAGGCTAAGTGATGAGGCTCAATTGGAAATATTCAAGTCAATCCAGATACTGCCGTTCTATCGAGCATAGCGGTGACTTCCTTCGGCGATGCGATCAAACAAGCCGAGGTGATAGAAAAAGGAATAAGAAGCGGAATGATTGAAGGGACCTCGCCCAGGAGGTTAGCCCTGCCAAAGAAGAAGGAGAATGAAGTAGCCGTTGTCGTTTCCCCCCAGCAAACCTATCACCAGAACTACCCCCAAGCTTCTTATCCCAAAAACTATCCGAACCAGAACAACCAATATCACAACTACTCTTCTCAAAATCGTCAAAACCAATATTATCCTCGGAACCAACCCTATTCCCAAAGTCGTCCCCGCTATTACCAAAACGTACCTCCCCCTTACCAAAACCACACTTCCCAATATTATCCCCAAGCCTATCAAGCACCATCTTACCATAAATATCAACCAAACCCGAACACCTCGCCTCAAATTCCTAACTACACCCAAAAGTCAGGAACTTAATATCATCAAGGCTATTTACCTCATACTACTGGGGGAAACTTCCGAAATGATGATAAAGAACTGCTAGACCTTCCGATATCAATCACCGAGCTGTATCGGAACTGTTTAAAGCAAGGGATGCCAACACCCCTTCCATCCTACGAGCCTAAACCCGGGAGTAAAACTGCTTCTTCAAATACTTTTTGTGAATACCATTCGGGAACCAGAGGACATGCGACTGAGCAGTGCTTTCAGCTAAAGGATAAGATCCGGGAGTTCATACAGACGGGAGCCATCACGCTTCCTAAAAAGCTTGAGACCGCTGCGACAAACTGTTAGCAGAATCCGCTACCTGAGTATGCACTTTCAAAGAGTGGTGACGTCAATCTTTACCAAAATGTTGGTGGAGATGGGAACGAGTCATGTGCCTAAGGCTCGATTTGAAAAAATCTAAAGGCTACAAAATTGAGTTTTGTTGTTTACTTTCAATTTGCTAGAAATTTTGATAAAATTGGGACATTTTCGTGTACTCACTTCTCCATCCCGTTGGTCTTTTGGATGGAAGGGGATTTTGCTTTGTAATGGCTTTTTAAATTTCAATAATGCAATACTGTGGTCTAATGTTTGAATATTACTCTTTCAGGTACTCAAAATTGTCTACATATGTTGTATGTGATGTGACTGAGCGAGGGTACAAGTATATGATTTCAATACAGAGTTAGACCACGATCCAATGGGAATAGCAACAAAGAAAGGTTAAACCAAAGATTCACTTAAAGGCTCGGGGGTCGGTTACGCTCGGGGAAGGTGTTAGGCACCTCAAGACGCCCATCCGAAAACGGTACCTTATGTCTAATTAGTTTAGTCCGAATGTTTTATTTTATTTTGAAATCATTCTCTTCTTATAAAATAGTTTTGGTATTTTCACAAATAAGGTGGGACAAATTTTTGGATTTTTGGAATGTTCTCCCTAGTATAACCTCTTATTGAATATTAAAGATTCGATAAGGATGGTCTCCAAAGGGTATTTATATATGTTTCCTAAAGATTTCTTTAATTTAAATAGGCAAACTAAAATAGGTGAAAAAAAGAATAAAATATGAATGCAAGACTAACATCTATGTGAATTTTATTTTTTATGCAAAAGTAACTAAGAAAAAAATTTAAAGAATTTAATTTAAATATGCCAATGTGAAACGATATAAATAAAGGGAATCGAATATGGAAACACTATATGAATTAACGTGATTATGCGTGACAATGATTTAATTAAAAAATATAAGTGGTGTACGTGTCATGACTAGATGTGAAAAAGTAGCATAGATTCGCAAAAAATAAAAATAAAAATAAAAACTATATGTATGAAAGTGTAAGTGGTGAAAGTATCCTAAACATGTCGTCTAAATGATACGAGAAATATACATGCTAAGTGGATGCAAAGAAAATCTACTTTGAGTTTGCCTGAGTAATTTAAAGAAATCCCATTTTGAAATTCCCTAAAATTCTATAGATAAGAGAATTGAGGGAGGTTTGCAGAAATAATTTAGTTGAATTAATCTTTTCGATACTTTAAAAGAAATCCCAAAAAAAATTTACCGAGGGAAGAGATTTCCTAAAATCATTCGTTTCTAAATTTCACTCGAGTCAAGGAATGGAAACGAGATCACGGAAAACTCTCTCACGATTTATTGAATCGTCGAATTTACTTTAAGGTTCGCAAGGATTAATTTTCACAAATAAAAGATTTTATTATTTTATATATATTTTTTATTTTTATTTTTTAGGGTTTTGATAACAAGCATAAAAATAAATAAAGAAAATACAAAAAAAATAAACAACGAAAACATCCTTCACCTAACGATCGAGGATTAGGTTTAAACACGAGAAACCTACCCCCACGTTTTCATCGGATCATCGGACGACTTTATTTTTTTTGTGTTTATGAATTTGTAAACAAAACAAAACAAAATAAAATAAATAATGAAAAACGTCCTTCACCTAACGGTTAGAGGTTAAGTTTAAGCACGAGAAACCCACCCCGATATTTTCATCGGATCATCGGACGACAATACATAAATAAATAAATAAAACTTGCGGAAATTTAAATTGCAAAAAGAATAAAATAAACTGAAAGAAGAATTAAAAATTAGAAAAACATACATGTTCTAGGTCAAGAATCTCGATACTTGTATTTTCCTCTTTCGCAGACGGCTTCCCGAAAGGGCTTTGAGAATCACTCTTCTAAAGGAGGTGACTCCTCTCAATTTTTGAATCTCCCCGAAGGATTTTTCTCTGAATTATTTTTTTGTGTCTAAACTATGAGGAGGAGGATCTTGTTTATAGAAAGGATGTGAAGTGAAAAATCTTAGAAACCCTAATCCCAATTCGATGAAGAAAAGAAAACAAAACCTAAAAGGAAAGGGAAAAGGAAATCTAGTCTCATTTTGACAAGAAAACTTTTTCTTTTCTATTTTTTTCTTTTCTCTCTTTTTTTTTTTTTTTCATTTTTTCTTTTTTTTTTTTTTTTTTTTAAAATAAAAATAAAATAAATTCTAAAATAAAATATAATTTTTTTGCAGAACGATTAAAATGCCGTGTCTACAATATGACCAATGATCAGCAGCCTATCCACTTCTTCCTCGATTACCGGCATCTTCTCAACACTGAAGATCCTTTGTTTCTGATGTACTGGAGAGTGTGAACTTGTCACATCCCGACGATGTGCTGCAATGTTGGTGTCTATTTCTTCCATGTCACTTGAGTTCCAAGCAAACCTAGACTCAAATTCTTTAATTATTTGGATGATTGTTCCTTCTCTACTTCTTGTAAGGTTGCACCGATCTTTACCTTTTTCTGACCTACCTTATCTAGGTACACTTCTTCAATTCAGCAGGGCGAGTGAGTCCTGAGTTTTCTCTAAAGTCATCTACCTCAATGTCTAAGCCTTTCTTCTCGGGATTGCTAACCTTGCTTATTAACTGTTATTGCACCTTTGATTTCCCTTTTAAGGCCATTGCGAAGCAGTCTCGAGAGGCCACTTGATCTCCTTTTATGACCTCTACACCCCTAGGACATGGGAACTTGAGGCATTTATGAAATGTGGAGACCACCACCTTCATTGCATACAACTAAGGTCTTCTCAATATGACATTGTATGGAGCGCTAAAGGTTATCACCGACTTCGTTGCCTGAGTTATTCTCGATTCGTCTTTACAAGTAGACACAAATAGCATACCTTTTTCTTTAGAGAGCTTAGTTCTCCATTGAATCCAACCATAACGGTTTGCGTTGACTTAACATCTAACTCTGGTGCTCATATTTGATGTAGGACACCATTAAAAATAATATTTGCAAAACTACCAGTATCAATTAAAATCCGTCTTACTTAGAAGTTTGAGATCTATAGAATCACCACCAATGCATTGTCATGTGGTTGAACTACTCCTCGAAGGTCTCATTTAGAAAAAAGATATAGAGACGTCAGAGCTCTGCTTCGGCTGGACCTCAAATACGTCGCCATAATCTCACTATAGGGTTGCTTCTCGCACCTTCTTTTTCCTTGCTCTGCTAGACTCTCTAGTGAGAGTTGACCCGCAATTGATTGTATAAATTACATCATGTCTTTGATTGGGCTCATCTCCTTTCCTTCTTTTGTTCTTGCCATCGTTTATGGGATCCTTATCTTCCCTTATTTTCTGCTTATCTCTACCCTCCAGGTAGTTGCTCAGGTGACTTTTTCTTCTTCTTCTATTAACTGCCTGATTTATCTTTTCAGGTGTATGCAATCATCCGTAGCATGGCCACGATCCTGGTGAAAGTGGTAGTACTTGCTTTTATCCCTCCCATCTGGGTGACTAAGGATCTTCCTTGGCCAGGTCAGTTTGTCCTATGACTTTATTTCATGCATGATCCTTGAATAGGTACCTTTAACCCAAGAAGAGTCGGTTCATGTTCCTTCCGAGAGCTCATCTCTTTAGCTCTGTCGATTTTACGACTTCCATCCCTCTGCTTCCTAGGCTAATATTTCTTTTTCTCCTTGCTTTGACCCTCCTTACTCGGGGATCTTCCTTCCCTGGTTTTCTTCACGTCTTCTAGTTTTATTTGCGACTTTTTCCTTTCCATAAGTTTCGCCATATCCAAAGGTGGATGCATTATTAGGTAGTCTTGAAAGCGTAGGTAGTCTTGAAAGCGTTCAGGTCGCAATCCAATCACAAAGGCATTTACGATCAAGTTCATCCCACACCTTTCGATGCAGGTCAACTTCTCAATGAACCTGGTAATGCATTTGCCTAATCGTCTTCCTTTTCCTGTCTTAGCTTTAATAAATATTATGTTCCTCTCTTCATCCTTTGACAGCTGATGAATCGATTTATAAATTGCTTCCCAAGCTCTGTAAACAAGTTGATAGATCGGGAAAGCAAGCTATAAAACCATTCCAGAGTTGACCCCATCAAAGTTGTAGCAAATGCATGACACATAATAAAATCTTCGGCTTCATACAAAGCCATCATGTGCCTGAAATGCATGATGTGATACGCCGGGTCCGTCTTCCCTTTGTATTTGTCCAACTTAGCTTGGTCGAACTTCCATGAAAAGGGCTCCCTCATTATGAATGGAGGTTCCGTTATTCCTAGCAGCTCCTCCAATTCATCTCGATGTTGACCTTCGTTTTGTTTCTTGTTGAACCCTCTTCGGTCAAAATTAATGGATTCCTCCAACCAATTGGCTTTGTTTCTATGAATCTTTCTTCTGCTATGGAGTGAGACTCTATCTTCCTCACCCTTAGAGATGCGGAGCAAGTCATGCTGATCTGCTCCCAACTTCTTAGATTGTTCCTTCTACACTTTTGCTAACTGACCCACCAGAGCTCTCAACTCTCCAATTTGAAGATTGAGGGCAGCGATCTTTGTCATTTTATCACCTCCTGCTGTTGCATCATTACAAGGCACCTCATCCACAGTTTCACGTCCTGACCTTAATTTTGGCTTTGCAACGAACCTTTTGAACGATCTTCCATAGACGATGTCAAATGATACTGCCGGAATTTGTGAATGATTCCAACTCCTAAATCCATTATCAACACTTGCAAAATGTAAGATAAGCACTTGGAATACCGACGTAATATCGGCCAAATACCATCCGATATGAGAATAAGTTAATCAGATTTTTAGTGATATCAGAATCAAATATTCAATGTAACCTATAGATTAGTATATTTATAGAGTACAAATTACCTGAATCCTTATATTTTTGGTCATATCTTACATGATGAACGTCTCTCTTAGATTTATTCAATTTTTAACATCTATATCAGTCATTTAAATGTTTAGCCCTTTCTTTGGTCATTCTAGATCTCCCATGGATTGCCTTGATGCAGGCCCATATTCCTTTTTCTCTCACACAGTGGGAAGTTTACCCTAAGTCCTCCAAACTATGTGATGAGAACCAACGTGCACCAACAAAGGATCCGCTGCATGTTCCAATTGGGCCTATTACGAGGGCAAGATCCAAGAAGATCAAAGAAGCACTTAATGGGCTAATTCAAGATATATGGGCTGAATCTAAAGTCATAATGCCCAAGTTAGGCCCAAATGGAAATCAAGACCTAATCCATCTCATAAAGGCAAGCAAATGGGCTTAGTCATGAACTTAAATGGGCCAAAACATGAGACCCACGAAATTCTACTTATTTATTTTAGTTTATATCATTTTGTAAGACATCAATGCCAATTAGTATTTTTATTTTCTAGTATTGATATTGTAATAAGTTTGAAAGGCATCTAGGACTTTTGTTCTTGTAGCCTCCCCCTAGGTGTGAAAGGCCACCCACTATCTATAGTAGGGTGTGCTAAAGTTGAAGACTTCTTGTGTGAAAAGGACAACCCTAGGTGTGAAAGACCGCCCCCTATGTAAGGTAGGGTGTGCTTGACCACCCACTAGCCTAGACTCTCATTTGTGTTGGTTGCCTATTTAAGAGAGTTGTATTCCATGGGAAAAACACATTTACTTGAATAATATATCAGATTGAGAGAGTTTTCTCTTGAGTTCTTCATAGAACTTTTTCTTTGAATTTATCAAGAATTTCTTGTGGCGTTCAAACTCTATAACTTCGGTTCGTGATTCCATTATAATCTTTGGGTCAAGGTTTGTTATTTTATACCTTTGGTTCGCGTTTCATTCATAAACGTTGGGTCAAGGTTTCTATCAAACATTCTGTATTTTTGTGTTCTACCTTTCTTTCTTTTCATTATAAATCCAGATTTTAGATCGATCCTAGCAAAGACACCATAAATTGGTTTCGGGTCTCACTAATTCTTGGTGAGGTTCGCATCATTTGGTATCAGAGCACGGTTCTAAAATCAGGTTTGATCTATCCTTGTTTTTCATTAATTAGTTTTTTTTATTTCATCTTCAATTCTATTCAGATCTTGTTTAAGTCTTCAATTATGTTCAGATCTCGTTTAAAGCTTCAATTCTGTTCAGATCTTGTTAAGTTTTCAAATCTGTTTAGATCTTGTTTAAAGTCTTCAAATTTGTTAGATATTATTTAAGGTTATTGTCATCATCATTTAAAAAAAAAAAAAAAAAAAACGAAAATCCTGCAGCCAACAAAAAAAAAAAAAAAAAAAAAAAAAAAAAAAAAACAGAAACAGAAACAAAAAAAAAAAAAAAAAAAAAACGAAAATCCTGCAGCCAAAAAGAGAGCATATTCTTCTTGATCGATTCCATAACTTATCCTTTGTGTTGACCTTGTTCGTTTTGTTTTCTTTCCTAAATTTCATTCTTAGTGAAGTGAATCACAGAGTTTGGATTGTTGCGAGAAATTCTGATTGAGATAGGTTAAGTTCAATAAAGAACTAAAAGAGGAAGCTACGAGTGGAAAAAGACAAGAGAGTGTGAGTAACATACTTTGAGTGCACGTAAGGGAGTGTGTGAGGACTTATTCTCTAATATTTCTATTTTCAAGATATGTCTTCCAGGGGTAACACATCAAACAATGAAGGAGGGGAAGTGAC